>JARZZO010000009.1:59349128-59804128 GCA_030544215.1 Zantedeschia hybrid cultivar | reverse complement strand
GCCTGTATTAGAACTTCCACCTCCAGAAGACATGGCCTTACCCCTCAGGGAATGGATAACAAGGGTAAAATCATTTCTTGTTTTTTGCAAACTGGCTTTATTTTGGTAGAAGAGTGTCGCAAAGAGGCTCTTCTTCGTGTGTCATTAAGCAATATAATCATGTTTACAACATCATCTCGTTTGGGCTCCGCTAGCATTATGAGCATGAGCAATTGTTGGGATGTAGATGTAACTGGTGATCCGATAATCCATTCACAGCCCTACTTGGCAGAAATGTTTATGTATTTTTAATTTATGTTCATGTATCTTAGCATAACATATCATATGTTCAGGAAGTAGAAATCGTATATTTTGATTAGATTTCTTTTGACTTTAGAAGGAGAAAATTTGTGGTGAATTTTTCATTTTTGGGAGGATCAATGGTGCTTTCGTAAATCCCTGGCAGAATTTCAAACATATATATGTATATGTTTAAAGTCTAGCCACCAATTAAATGGAAAATTATCCAAAACCGTCAATCAGATGCTTTTTCCCCTTCTGAGGTGGGGATGGGGGTTTGGGGAATGCAGTGAGTGCCATCACAGGTCTAACTCAATGCAGTGAAGACTGAAGAAGACAAAAGTCACAAAACAATATGGAGATGGCATGCTAAATGCTACTCCATAGTCAGATCCCTTTCTGAAGCTTTTGAAAGATGGTGGATTGAGGGTTAGGGGATTGATTTGGTGGTCCAAAGTCATCCCAATAAAGACTCTAATATTCATGTGTAATTTACCTGTGACGGGGATAAAATATTTGTGTCTAGTTTGAAAACCATCTTCACATTTTCTTGGTTGTATGAGAAACAGTAGATTGTTAATGAGTTGGTTGTCTAAAGTCATCCCAATAAAGATTAGAATATTCAAGTGGAAAGTCTCTCTAGGAGATAGGCCACCTGTGTCACAGTTAGAATATTCTTGCCTAGTGTGAAAACCATCTTCACATTCTCTTGATTGTGTGAGGAAACACTAGACATTCTCTTGACTTTTTTTTCAAGGAAAAATGTTGTTTCTACCACCACTTTGATTAAATAAAGAGAGGTAGTACACATGAAAGGTGAGAGGAGAGGTTCCTCTACCTTAAAAAATTGCATTACAAAAGGAATCAAAGAAACTGAGCGGAGATCCCCTTTTTTAGATCTTCTGCAGATAGTTTAAGGGTGAATGACTCGAAGTACATAGAAAACAACATTCTTTTGATAATATAAGGAAGCAGTAGATTGTTCAGATGCCCTTCAAAGCTGAACAATGAACTTTTGTGGAGTCCATGAGTTGATGCATTACTTGAGCAGACCCCGCCTCTTAAAATCAGGAGGAATTGGTGGTTTTTACCCTTACCAGCTATGATTGAGGCAATTTGTGGAAGAGAAACAAGAGAAGATTCTGTGATGAATACAGGAATACTTATTATACTGTTAGCGGTCAGAAGAACTTGACAATTGGTGGATGTTTGGTCCATAGCAACTGCAGTGGGAAAACCAGACAATCCTGATTCAGAGATTTTGACAATGGAGAGATTTAGATATTTCATCTGTGAATGCTTTTTATGGTGGCCTTTGGGAATGTGTATTTTGGCCCCTGATCTTTTTGGTGTATTTAAATAGTGCCAGGGACGTCTATTCCCTTCAGACTGATGTCATTTTTAAGTTTTGTTCATTTTAAAGAATAGTGAATGTGTCCACCCTCAAAAATCTGCCATTCTTTATTAATGTTCCACTAGATAACAGTTTCACTATGGGTCAAATAAGCTTCTTAAATGGTAAACCTTGTGATTTCAATCCATGAGTGGGCAGTTGGTCTTGGTCTTGGGTTCTTTTCTTGTTGGCCTGGTTTGAAACCCAACAGTGACACCTGAGGCATGTCTGAGTTCTTTGCTAGTGAAGGTTTTGTGAGCATTGGCTGAAATCATTAGAAAATCTGAATGTGACTCTGTTTTGCTAAATAGCTTATATTGCCATAGATCATCTAATCATAGTTTAAAGATGACATGTGGGAATTAGTTGTTTCTTTATATCTTCATGATGAGAGCATAGCAATACAGGGTTGTTTAGGATCCCAGTTCAAATTACATTGCATAGAACAAGTGGCACTTAAAAATGTACTTCTCACACAATTTCTTCAGTATGGATAGATATCTTCAGGCTACTTGACCTAATTAATTGCTTGTGGCTAAGGACAGGAAAATCTTTCATTGCTGGAGAATCCAAATGGACACAATTATTTGAATCACTTTTAGGTGCACCCTCTCTGACCAATAATTCTCAGATTTTGTCGAAGTGTATAGAGCTGCTGAACCTGCTAGGCTTAGCAACATAGAAGATAGGACAATATGACAATGAAAATGAGGTGGAATTTTTTCCATAAACTCAATGGTTAATTTTTTTGGCAACTAGTCTTAGAAAAGTAAGGTGGTGGAAGATGGTATTGTTCAAGACTTTACCCATTAAGATTAGACCCTTCCATATATGGAGGAATCTTTTTGGGGAGGCTTTACTGGTTTCCTTCTCACACTTTACAGCTTTTTATTTTATTGAACATAGGGAAATATATAGTTTCAAAATAAAAATACGGTGCATGTTTTATGGCACATACTGGGTAAGTGTATCCGGACCATGTAATATGGCATTATACAGAAGGTATGGGACCTGCTTTCCAGAATTTTAGAGGGTTAGTAGTGGGATCCTGGTGTTTGTTTAAAACTTCTTTAAGACGGTCTTCTTGTTAATGTGGTATATGTTTGGTCGACAGCCAACCCAGCAATGTTAGGATACCCTGGAGAGAGAAATAAGAGAAGGTTCAGAAATGAATTCTTCGGACCCGCACATGGCATTTTGATGAGAACCTTAGATGCTCATAAGATTGGGAAATAGCTTGCAAGAACATGAAGTTTGAGGGATCCGGCATTTACTAGAAAGTGAAGATATGCAGAGATCCTTTGTCACATGATAACACGTTGTTAATTATTATTTTCCAGTTTCCATTCATAGGGTGCAACTATAATTTGACTTTGAGCCTCACTTTGATAGCAAAATGGGTTACAATGGGATAAGTTATTTTGGATTGCTTATTCCAGAATAAGGAGTGTTTCACTTTGATAGCGGGGTGGAATACCAAATTCCTGGGTGTAGGGTGGAATTGCTTATTCACCTATTTCTGGGAGTAAGCCATTCTTGGCTGGAATACCAAATCCCTCCTATCAAACCGGAATTTGGCTTATTCTGAGAATAAAGGAGGTCTTATTTTACCAAATTTCAGAGAGTGTAGTAGTGGAGTTGAGAAACTATCTTTGTAACCCCGCAACATATTCTGTGTACTTTTTGCTTCTAATGTAACGAACTGTTGTCTTTGACCACCTTTCAGAAAAGATACTGGGTAGGTTGTCTAATGTCAATTACCACTCAGACTAGAGTATCAGACTTTTCAAATGATATGAAAGAGGTTTTGAACAAATAGAGAGAATGAATGATTGTTGTTTGTAGATGATATGTCAGAAGCTATTCAAATTTTAAAATCCATTCGAGTGAATTTGCATATTATAAGTTCCTTTTTGAATGGAGACGTTATAGTGTTCTGAATGGAGGTAGAAGTTGCTGTCCTTTTCACTTGATAATGTTCGAGTAGAAGTTGAATTTGTTGTCCGCCTCGTTTGGGTGAGAGTTTAAATTTGACTCAGATCCATCTTTGTGCAGTTTTTTATTGCATCAAGATCCAGATACTGACATGGCAAAGATATTGTTGCTAACTTGTTTGCAACAAATCTTTCAAAATGGCCTGTAACTGAAATTGCCGTGGGATAGTGCTCAACTGTCATTTAAAACTGAGTCCACATACTTTCATTTTATCTCTTCCTTTCCCTGTCTCTATCTTATCTGAGGTAAGAAGCACGTAATCTATGTCAAAGTAGTTGTCAGAGAGTTTGTAAGTGCACAATCAAACATCTTTTGACGTGGATTAAATGACAACATAGCCAAATTAAGCTAGTACTTATTTACCTTTGTTGAGTTTGGGAATAAGGTATAACTTCAAAGACAGGAGGAAGGGAATGGCCCAGTTCTTACCAGGACAAAACCATCACAACACATAAAAATGTAACTATGCACTGTACATAATCCATCATTTTCAAAGGAGATGGAAGGCTAGGGTATATTGTGCAATATTTTCCTTTGGTGAGGTTAGACATGTTAGGGAGCTACATATGCAAAGGACCGCTTCTTTAATGTGTCCTTGTATCTTTGTATCAACATATTCATGTCTTTATGTGAAAAATAAGGACCTCCTAAGGGTGACTGAATAAAACTACCAAACCAAATCTTGAGGTTTAGGTTGGCTGTTTGTTTCAATAACATGGTATCAGAGCCAGTTTATTTGTTGGGTTTTCCCCCTAGCATGCAAGAAATATGGGTCTTCATGAATCACAAGCCACTCCATGCCTACATTAGTTGTGGACTTCTCCACCTACTAACACGAGCTTTGCGTCAGCAGTTTGGTTCAGTAGCACAATTGTCCACTAAAATGGGGAAGTTGATGCTTCTCACCAGCCTTTCATGTGGGGCATGTTTTCCCTTCAAAGCAATGGGGATGTTAATTTTTTTACATAAATCCTGGTTCATTTTACAATTTTGAACCTGATCAAGGAATCTAGAAAATTTCCAGGAATATCTGAACTGTAAGTTTACCAAAATTGCAACTAAGGCATGTAAACATTTGTCTTAGTTGTTGGTTCACGCTAGAGATAAATGCTATATAATAAACTTGAAAGAGCTTTTTGGATACCATTGAGAGTGGAGAGCAAGAACTTTAGTAATCTCTTCTTGTCAATTTCTGCAGGCTTAAGCTTATGAACTTGTTCCTTTTTCAGCATGTTTTAAGACTCTTTCTGTGTCCTCCATCTGGTGTCGATGCATCATGCAGCATTAATTGTTCAGAAGAATGCACGAAGATAACAGTGTGGTTCTTTTGTGTGTGTGTGCCTGTGTGGGGGGTGGGGGGTGGGGGTTGCTTGCGCCAGATCATGTATACTTGGATGTGTGGAATTCTTGTTGGATACGTGTGTATGCTTATACCTAGAACTGTCTAACATTTACATCCTCGTCACATTTTAGTGTGGGAAAAAGAATACTAGTTAAAGGGGACAAATATTTTAAATTTCAATTCAACAAAATAAGGCTCTCATTTGATTAGTAAACTTATTAATTGTACATATCAAGCATCGCAATCGCATCCAGTGTTGCAGTTTTGTCATTGCTGACTTATTTAATAGTTTTAAGAGTACATATAATATGTGGCTTAAATTTTGAGGTGGTTTGAGGATCCTTTTGAGGAAAACTTGTGACGAATGAACGAATAGCTAAAATATACAAGTGAATCCTTGAATCCTGATTTTATACCATTTTCAACCCGCCAGTTCTGCCCTTATCGAATGCTGATACATGCTCATAGCATGGATGAGTGTTCCTTCAAAATTGACCTAATTAATTGGCCTTTTATTACTGTTTGTCTTGTTTCTTAATTTTCATCTTTCTACAGTTTCTATTGTGTAATATGTGGGTTTGGCTATATATGTTTTTCAAACCTCTTCTCCAAGATAAAAAAGAGAGTAGTTAGACTACAATGGTTGTGAAACAGTTCAAGAGGGCCAGTATCTTCCCAAGTCTCAAACATTATGAAATCAAAGTAAGGGGGAAGTTGAAAATAGTAAGAGCAACGAGGGGTATATTGTACTAGTCACCAGTATTGATGTCACTAAATTAGAAGTTCATTATCGGAGCCTTATCACATATATTTGAGGCTGGCTGACGGATCCTGTCCCTACACTTAAGTATATCCAATGCCATATTCATAGTTAAACTTCGGATAAGTCATGTCTTTTTCTACTACATCAAGCTACCTTATCTTAGGGACTAAGTTACAAGTTGCATTTCATGAACATAGTGCATTGCATGCGTTATGTTATCAATTTCATCTATTTGATCTGTTAACTTATAGGCCAAAATTTTCTGACTCGTCTAAATTGGTTCTCTTTTATTATGTTTTCTTAGACGTTTCCATTCTGTATTTACTTATTACTAATGACTTTTGGCTTATTTACAGATTTGGACTTCTTGTTCCACATGTTTTTCCTTGCTCGATATTGCAAACTACTTGAGGAGAATTCATTCAGGGGACGAACAGCAGATTTCTTTTACATGCTATTGTTTGGTGCGACTGTATTGACTGCGATTGTGTTTGTTGGTGGAATGATACCTTATGTGTCAGAATCTGTTGCAAAAATTATATTTCTTAGCAATTCATTGACTTTCATGATGGTCAGTCCCCACAATTCTCCCATTTCATATACTCTGATATGATTTTTTTTTTAATTTTTTTTTTATGATGTTACTTTGTTGCAAAGATGACCGCATTACTATTCGTTTATGATATATGCTGGCATATCTGTTAATGCAGGTGTATGTCTGGAGTAAGCAGAATCCTTTCATTCCTATGAGCTTCCTGGGCCTGTTTACTTTCACGGCAGCTTATTTACCATGGGTAAGCTTGCGTGATTTGATGGACATTGATGGAATCACTAATAGCATAATAATTAGACCACATTCTTCAATGAAATACTTCTGTGCTTTTGCAGTATCAAATTTTGATTTGATTCACAGCCTTTTAGAGAAGAAAACCAGCTGACTGCACAAAGGTTGTTGCAAATGCACTAAACTGGCCCCCAAACACAACCCACACACACATATGAAGGCAGTTGATGCACATTATAAACGAGGAGAAATTATACAAGTTTGTAAGATGTAAGAGAAGATAAAAGGGAACACAAAAGAAAATATGTCATCCCTTCTCAAAGAGATATTGTATTATCGCTGTCCCATCAGTAAGCTACATCACATATTGCTGGTCCAGATGAATTAAGGCATCTGGACCAGCAATAAATCAAAGATGCCTACCACACAACTTTTTGTATAACATTACCTATGATGCTGGCCGACTATCTGACCCATGAAGCACCTTTCCTTTTTGATTAATCTCATGATTCCCTTGAACCTTTTTTTTGTGTGCAAAGCATAAAAAAGCCCTCAATTAACATTCTGTCATCCGGTCCGATACAGATGTCAGTGTCAATCTCTATTTTCTCATTTTTGAGCACCAGACTCCAGTGTCCCTCCCATCCCAGTGCAGTTTTATCCATGGCCAGCATCAATGGCACCCATCTCAAACCTTCTCATTCCCATAGGTACCCTCACCTATCCATCATTTGGCCCTATCCAATACCCTATTGCAAGTGACAAGGCTATAATTGGAGACTGCAGAAAGGTTGTGCTGCTGTTTGATGCCATGATATTGGAGATGGTTCTAAGATGATTACGAGTGCTGAAGGATACTTGTATTTGGACCTTTAATCATCTCTAGGCTTCTTAAAAACCTGAAGGATCCTTTTCTTGATCCTTGCTATCTCACCTGATTCTGGTAACTGGGTTGCAAAGGTGGACATTAGTATGGTTGAGCTTCACTGTCCCTTAATGGAGTAAAGATGGGGCTACAGGTAGGTGTCAAGAAGGTTAAGGGCATTCCTTCAGTCACCTAACCGATGATAAACTAACATTTGTTCTTTTGTACACTTTTCCTGGCAGAGAACATTCCAGGTAATTTTCCATAAGTTTCAGAGCTTGTTCTTATATTAAAGAAATATTGTCTGACCACAGCACGGATCAACATAAACTGAAAGACATCTGACGGGTTTACAATTCCAACCTACTGACATTGCTAGATGACGATGTGTAACTGAATCCACTCTTCAGTCTCCATAAATGAAAAAATAATGTTTTTCTGACATCACGGAAGGGATAAGTAGTCTTCAACACCAATATTATCATTTGCCTAACATCTTGAAGCCATGAGATACATATTCATTTTGTTCCGTCCTTGAGAGGAAAAAAGTGTGTTTTAAGCAACTGGTGGTACATGTCCTGGCTTCCCCAGGTTGTTTTCTTGGCTAAAATAAAAGTACAGCTGACATTGGATTCAACTTCTTTTTCTGGTTACAGGTCCTTCTGGTATTCTCTGTGCTTGTTGGGGCTAGTACATGGGTGGATCTCCTGGTAAGTGCCTTGATATTTTAAGATTATCATAGCAAAGTGGAAGATGCCACAAAATGTATCATGTTATATTAAATCGTTTATTTCATCTTTTGGGCAAATTCATGCATCATTCATATTTAGTTAGGAATTGGATTTCAATGGTCAAATGAACTGGTCTGATGGTTCTTATATTCTTATATCATTTGGCTTCCCCCAACTTTTGGTTAGGTCTACTAAAAAAAGACCATGTCTGCGTGGAGTTCCCTATGACTCCTTGCAGCGAGTACACCGTTTTTTTTTTCTTTTGTATTCTACAATATCATCAATGCAGTATTACCAATCTGATGTAGCTAAATGTCTTACATCTAGGGCATGATTGCGGGACATGCATATTACTTTCTTGAGGATGTCTACCCACGAATGACAGGCCGCCGGCCACTCAAGACTCCTTCCTTCATCAAATCACTTTTTGCTGATGATGCTGTTGTTGTGACCCATCCAGCAAATGTGAGGTTTGCCGCCCCTCAGGAACTTCATCAAGATTAATTAGACTGATTTTTGTGAAGTTTCCTGTGGTTAGTAAGTTCATCTGAGGAAGATACCAGCCCACTTGAGCAGGTTCTCACTTCTGATATGATGAGCAGGATGGTGATTTAGGTAGAGAATGGTATACAACTGTGCAATCCAATTACTTTTGTATGGATGATGTGAAGATAAGTGATAGTAGCATGTGTATATCAGTGTTAAGAAATTGTTCACGACCAAAGATGATTCCTTGACAAATGAAAGCATCTTACAGTTTTTCTGTGGCAATTAACAATTTTGGCTTTAATTTTTGTGGGGCTGGGAGGGGATGCTCGTACATGCCGCTAATTGATCGCTGTATTGGTTTTATATCTTGCATTTCTTACCCGCAGTTGAAAATGATGTTCCTTGGCAGACAGAGAAAGTGTTACCCAGTATCTTATCCACTCTTCTTGTGCTGTGGAAAACCAAGGTTAGGAAACGTAATCTGGATGTGACGCTAGATAGTTTATTTGATTCCAAGTCACCGGATTTGCCATGTTTTATTGTCCTGTTTGATGAGGTTGGTACAGTATGCCTTGCATTTGTTTGCAGTCAAATAAGTTGATAACAGCACCAAGGGACCGGGGAAAACCTTACTGCGGCTGCCAAATCACTAACTAGAGTAATTCCAGTCCAGACATGGCTGAATCAAAAGTAACTAAAACTACATTCTGCAAACTCGGAATTTATTGGGGGAAGATGCACATAAATTTTTTCATGGAAGCATGCAACGAAGAAACATCACATATCCATTCTGGTTTTACATTATTATTATTATTATTATCCCACAAGTTAGCATGACTGGAGTTTTTGCAGCTACAAATTGAGCCCATTTTGTATAATGGATATGAAAGTCATTCTTATGGTGTGCTGCTCTGCCCTAGCCAGCCGGTAGGGGCAGTGAAGAAATACTTGCTGCATCGCCTGCGGTGGCAGTACATCACTGTCAGCGCATTCACGTGCGACACCGTCTGATTGCTCCATCCTAGCTCGTGGGTTTACTACGGTGATTGCACACCGTCAGATCCTCTCAACTAGACTGCACACCGTCTGATCCTCTCAACTGGATGGCAGGTGCACTGCACCGCCGCAGGGGCGGCCTTGCAAGTGTTTCTCAAGAGTCAAAAACGTTAGTTTCGGTTTTATTAATGTGGGCCACATAGCTTTCACAATTCTCTGCTTCTTGCCCCTTAAAAGATAACAAAAAGCAGAGATGCCAATTGTCAATACATAAGTTTCTTTCAGTTCCTCAGCTACGCATGGGACTTTAAGGCAGCATTTGGGATTGCAGATTAGAAAGATTCCAATCATTAGAAGTTTCTGACGGATCCACCATGTTTCCAAACAAGTAAAATTATCAAGTTTTTGGCTTGTTCCTAAAATCTATAACCTATATTAAAAGTCAACAATTTATTTTTATTTTTTTATCCGGTTCAATTGACCGGCTCAACCTCGCAACTCCGAATTGGACGGTTTGTGCCTCCCAACCTTCCGTAATCACTTCGGTTTGTACTTACTATAGACTAAGTGTGATTTTGTTTGCAGAATTGCATGTACCATAATAAGATTTTGGGGATTTCTTAAATGAGAATAAGAGATATTTTTATTTGATAGGTTATTGGTTTTTTCTATCTAAGGAAAATTACATTACGCTATTTTAAGTGATTTGGTAGGAATAAATGAAATAAAGAGTGAAATAAAAAGTAGAACTGAAGGAATTGGGAGAATTAAACATTCCAAGTACAATTTAGAGAATTGGAGAAATTGGGCAATTAGACATTCTCGCAACTAAACCGGGTTTAGGCCCTTATACCACTTATTCCGAGTCCTATTCCGCTAACAACGTGAGAGTTCCACTGCATTCGTTGTGAGGGACTGCAGTTGTAATGTGTCAAGACGTGCAGAAAATAGCTGCAATTAAATGGCAGTTGCGGCTGCAATGCCTCGGACATTGCAACGGCTGTACACTTCACAAAGCACAAGTGATGCAGGAAACAACGGCGACTTCACGGTCTCCATAGGCGTATCCTGCGTCAGAACACCAACACGTAAGTTGGAGGTAGCGAGTAATTTTTTCTGCACTGACCGGCTGCACTACCGGTCAGTAGAGCAAATGTTAGAAAAAGAATGAAAATTATTTTAGGTAGCTCTCAAGATGTTCCATATGTCCGTACAGTCTTGATTGAATAATTTAAAAAAAAATTAGAAAAATAAAAAATTATGATTGGGCATAACTCAGTAGAGACGTTTCTACTGTTCATTGAAACTCACTCAACTTTTTATGTTTTAAATTTTTTGAATTATTCAATTAAAGATCAACCTATATGAACATATATAAATATAAAACTCAAACTCTTAAAAATTCAATTTTTCTTTTTGTATTTGCTGCACTGACAGCCGGCAGCACCAGTCAGTGCAACAAATCTCACTCAAAACTTGCCATTGCCATTAGGGATGAAAAAGGTTAATAAACGGTAAGGATAATAATTATATTCTTATCTTTATTCTTAAAATAAAAAAATATATCTTTAACCTTATCGTTATCCTTATGTACTTATATCCTAATCCTTAAAAGTTAACGGAAATAAATATCTAAAGGTTAAATTATCGGACAACATATGAATTATAAAATTTTCATCGTATGCGTATGCATGAGATGTAATTATGATAAGATAAGTATCGATATGATTACTTTTAAATTCAAATTATTATGTGAATTAACATATAACATAATGAAGTCAAAACTATAAAGACGTAAATTATATCAAAATATAGAAGACGAACACTATGCCATATATAAGTATATGTTAAAGTACTTGCTTTAAACTCTCAAAAACTTTTAAAGATTTTATGTTTTTACAAATATGTTGTGTTATAATATTATAATATGAAATATAAAATATATTTTTTTAGATATGTTATTATTATAATATAAAATATAAAAGGACGGATAATCGGTTAGAAGATACAGGAACAATTGTTTCTTTTTCGTTATAAAGATAATATCCTTATTTTCATCTTTAAATTTATATCTTCATATGTCCTATAAATTACAATGTACCTTACAAATAAGGACGGACTTTTCAAGTTATTCTTTTCTGTTTGTTGTGAATCACCACAGTGGACACTTGGAAGAGACCGGCAAAATCTTCAATGTTCCAGGTCCCTGTGCCGGTGGATCTAGGATAAGGAAAACTGTTTTGTGACTCTCACATTTGACACCCACATTTCACACCAGACACATAGCATAAATTTCAAGGTAAATGAATGGCAAATGCAAATGAATAGTAAATGCAAATTTTGAAATTTGTGCTATGTGTGTCTGGTGTCAAATGTAGATGTCAAATGTGAGAGTCACAAAACCGTTTTCCCTAAGACAAAGGGAGACAATGCTTCTCTCCTCCCGCCACGTACGTAAGCAATCAAATCACTGCCAGCTGTCTAGTCTTAAGATTGGACAATTCACATCAGTCAATTTGAAGAGTTCAGAGATCGCTTGAAACCGGCATCCACATGAAAAGTGGATTTTTTTTGCTAAAATAAAAAATGAAAACTGGCTGTCCTTTCTGTCCCGAATTTTACCTTACCCAGATCATACTTTAGTACACTGAGGTGATCCATGCCCAGATCACTTCCCAGTACAGACCGAGCCCCTGCTACGAGCCATCGCTACATTGCTGTTGTTTTGTCTGCAGTAGGCTGCAAGCCTGGCCACAATGGCAGGGAGTGCTGCCACAGCCTTGAAGGTTACACTATTCACTAGGCGCCACTTTGTTTGCCGAATAGGGCGGAATAAGTGTGATTTATTCTTAGAATAAGCTTAAATCAACTTTATTCGGCGGAATTGCTTATGCTCCCTTATTCCCGCGAATAAGCCGAATTGGGCGAATACGCAATTCCGGCCTACCCCCCAGAATTGCTTATTCCGGCATTTTTACACAGGGGCATGAACAAGACAAACGACATCGTCGTTCGAGCCCCTGCGAAAGGCATCCTCCCCTTTGCCCTTGCGCGAGGCATCCTCCCCTCCGCTCCCTCGCCTTTACTCCTCCCCCAGCGAAAGGCGCCTGGCTGCCGCCCCGAGCTCGCCACCCCTCTCGATGTGCGTTTGACAGGCTTCGTGTACTTGCTTCGCCGACCGCACGGCCGGCCGTAGAGGACACTGTCCATCGGCGGACTAAGCTTTGATCTACTGGTTTGTAGTTTGATTCTTCTTGGTAGGTCGGATGTACCTCCTTTTCCCTTTTGTTTTTCGGAATGAGTTCGCCCTTCTCTGGCCTTTCACGCGATGCCTTCTTCAAGGAGACGCCTTCGAGCGCCTAACCTAGGGTTTCTACCTAGACATGTCAAACGCGTAGCAGCGGCTTTGGACATGCTACAGCTTCGAAGGTTTGCTTTTTGCAGTGACGTTTCCCATCGAACACTAGGGTTTCCCCTCCTTTTCCTCTTCCCAAGGGTCACGGAGGCTTCTGTCCTGCAAGCTATCCAATCTTTCGCAGTGTTCCTTCCCATCCATCATTTAAGCCTGCTGTATGGTCTTTCTCTGATAAATGGATGAACGAGGCTGGTAAGGAAGGCAGGGATGCTTCGGTTGGAGGCAAGGCGCTACAGTGTGGAAGCTGGGGGGGAGGATTTGGTTGCGTCCGCGATTTCTTCTTCTTCTTCAAACGAGAAGCCTTCACCGGCGGCCATCACCTCTTGGATTCACGGGTTTTTCTACAACTTTGCTTTTGAATACCTCCTTCTCGTCCTTCTATCTGTTGCGATTCCCATGATATTTCTATCTGCCTATGTGCTTTGTGCATTTCGCATAGAACCTAACATATTTGTGCTTGCTAACCGTAGCTTGTAAGTTCCTATGAAAGATGGGAGTTTTTTTTTCATTGTGGCTGATTCATTTGTGGTCTTTATATATCAGTAAAATCTAGAGAATATGACTCGTCATGTCTCATTTGGATCAAGCATGTCTTTTTTATATATCTGTCCCCAGCTAGAGTCAGCTAGGATCTTTGACAGTTTCTTCTTCCAACATCCGCCACATGACAGTAGATATTTTTGAACACTGTGGCATGGAAAGTGAGATCTTGGCATCATGTTGCCAAATAGAAAAGAACAGTTTAAACCTGTCAAATACTAAAGCCAATCTATATAACAAGTGCATTATCATGGCGATAAACCATGGCAGGGTCCAAATTGAAGACAAGTGCTTTTGTACTATGTGCATTTCCTGCCTCAACTTCACAACCCATCTATCTCACTCCCTCCCTCCCTCTCCTTTCTCTCTCCAAGCTCTGTCTTTCTCAAACTCCTCTTTCTAGAGAAGCCTGAACCCATTTCTCCTTAGCATTTATGCTGAAGATGCCTGAAAGTTTCCTAGTCTGATGCTTGGTAGGTTTCATGTCACAAACCCAACCATGCCTTCTTCCATTGAAGATGGCTCAGTAATACATGTTCTAGCTAGGTTTGGTATTTCTTAGTCTTTGTTGCTTAGAATGATGACATGTTGGGTGAATTTCAGAGATGGCTCAATCATGATTTTTGTGTGGTCTTATCTTCAGATAATGGCAAGCCTTTTTTTTTCTTACCTTCTTTTCTTCTTTGACTATCCCCTCTTGTTTGTGATATTTACATATGTTTTCACATTGTTGGGTTGTTTTCTTCTCTATGGTATGGTGCTTGCCCTGTGTCTCCCCAGAATATCCACCTTTCTGGTGATCCGAGGCATTTTCCAATGTTCACATCTGCAGTTTCCACAGTGAATGCTCTCATGATCCATACCTCAGTGAATGCTCTCATGCTCTCATGATCCATTTTCCAACTAGCAATACATTGATCTGATTCCTCTCATGATCCATACCTCAGTGAATGCTCTATTTCGTTACATCCAATTATCTCATTGTAAATGTATACTTCACAATAATATGACTTAGTGCTCCATTCCTGTGACTTATGTTATCTTTTTTCTTGTGATTAGACAGTATAAAAAGCGCAAACGAACCATGTCCACCTCTGGTAAGTGTACGCTAAGTTGGCAAAATTTTATCTTTTCTTACAATCTTCACCTTTGTATGACTGATGGTCTGCATGTTTTTTAGACTGTAAAGTAAAATTTGTTGGTCATTTTTTCTTGACAATATATTATTCTTTTTTGTTCCTCTATTTTGATCGAATGTATATGTTTATTAGAAGGACGAAAGGGTAAACGCGCTGCTAGAACTGAGGGCACTAGTAGGGTCCGTGCCCCAAATTGGACTACTTAGCATGACAAAGTCCTAATCGGACTTCTTATGGAGCAATATGACAAAGGAAATCATATTGAGGGTACATTCAAAACCCTAGTTTGGCACCTTATCGTGCTGATGTTCAATGCTGCAACCTATCTAGATTACAACAAGGACCACCTGCAAAATCGGTGGAAGGTCCTGAGAGGCCAATATATCAAACTTACGCAGTTGTTTAAGAGGACAGGGTGGGGTTGGGATGACCACGCAAAAATGCCTGTGCCTGGAAATCAAGATTCATGGGAGCAAGCCATTGAAGTAAGAACCAGTAAATAGAACAACATGCTTTTTTCTTTATTTATTTAAAAACTTATGAAGTCAAGACTTATGACATTTCCATACACCTTTCAGGCAAATACTGACTTTCGAACTTTAAAAGGTAAAGCCTTTCCGTTCTTAAAGGAGATGGAATATATGACTGGCAGTAGCACGGCCAATGGGGGAGATGCAGAAGGGTCTTTGCATCCATCACAGTATGTGAACAGACGCTGACGCCGGTTTGGGAATCATAACAATCTCCCACAAGAAGTGCAGGCCCCACCACCCCCTATGCAAGTCAATGAAGACTATGTCCAAGGTCATATACTTATTAGTGATTATCTTAATGCACTTTGCTCTGCATCAATAGGACCAAATCATGACTTTCACTTCGGTTATGCCAATGCTGGTTCCATAACAGGTGACCATTATATGTCCATATCTGGACAACTGAATAGCTCAAACGGTGAATATGAGCAAAACTACAGTGGCGGTTCGTACCGAGCCCACTCCCATTACTCAGCTCGGACTCCTTCCCCTCCACCACCGGCTTCATCAGGACACAGGGAAAATGAACAAGAGGTCATTTCTCCTCAAAAGAAAGAAGCATCCTCTTCAAGGCGTCGGGGTAAAAGAACCATTGGGGACGAAGCAGTGCT
The DNA here is from genome assembly GCA_030544215.1 of Zantedeschia hybrid cultivar. Taxonomy (NCBI): domain Eukaryota; kingdom Viridiplantae; phylum Streptophyta; class Magnoliopsida; order Alismatales; family Araceae; genus Zantedeschia; species Zantedeschia hybrid cultivar. The sequence continues at coordinate 59,788,253 of JARZZO010000009.1, read as the reverse complement.
TTCTTTCTTTCTTTCTCTAGTGCAATTCGCGAGCGCACTGAAGTTCTAAAGGACTGGAGAGCGGATCGGTCTTCATCTAGGTGTTCCAGCGGCGGTACCTATTTGTCAGACACGCCGCCAGATGTGGATCATAAGATCCCGACAATGAAAGACTGTATGGACGATCTACGTCGTGTTCCGAACCTCCCGCATAACCTGTATTTCCAGGCTGTGAACCTATTTGGCACCCCGAGCATCCGATCGGTGTACATGGCTCTGCCGGAGGAGGAGAAGCTGGATTGGGTTATTACTTGGACTAGTTGACTTGAGTTCTTACGTATGTTATGTTCTAGTTTGGCCATTGTAGCCTCCTATGTTTGCCTTCTCATCGTACTTTCGAGTATCAATGTTGTTATCATCTTTGCCTTCTGATTGTACTCGTTCTGTTCATCTTTCTGTAATGAATTACTATCTTTAGGACTGGAATTTTCTGATTCATGTTTGAAACAAAGGTGGCATTTATAATCTATTGTGTTAGTATGAATTGCAATTTCTACTTGGACGTCCTGTGCAGGCATATGCTTCTAACTTAAAATGGGACGATTTAAGTGTTATGTTGTATGGGTCGGCCGTGAGCCCAGTCTGTACCTGACTTGGGGAGAATGTTACGCCCAAGTCAATGGTTTTCCAGGAGCTCAATACAAAGGGTTCCACTCATTTGAGGAGGGGGAGCAGCACTCTATGGTGTTGTGGAGCAGCCTATACCGAGACCAACAAATACCCGCGAACAATATGCAATGGGCACTCCAAGTACTGTACGAGGCATGACTGGTCCACCTACGTCGCACACATCAATGGCTTTTTCGTGGCAATATTGTCTCATCATATTCCTTTTGTTTCTAGTTGTCTGCTTACTTTTTTTAATCTTACTTGGTATTTTTCTTATGCCCTTGAGGGGCCATTGATGTACCTTACTGCTTTTTAATCAAAAGTCCTTTGTTCCTTCTGTTGGCATCACTTCTTCTTTGTACTATGTAATATGTGAGTATTTTCATAGAATTTAAGGTGCTTATTTTATAATATATATAGTATTCATTTGGAATGACGATTAAGGGTGCTTAATGTAGACATCGATGATTTGATAATGGAGTTTATTCGGGAGGAGGAGGAGATGGTTCAAGAAATAGAAGATGCCATAATTGAAGAAATAACGGATCAGTTTGTCCCTAGTGTGCCTAGACAAAAAATGTTTACTTCGACACATACTGGTCATGTGTGGATACAGGAAGTGCTACAAGGTCATGAAAGGAGGGCCTATGTGGCGTTTAGGCTAAGCCCCAGCATGTTCATTGCACTGAGGGACTTGTTAGTAGAGAGGGGCTTAGTACTTGACTCTAGGCACGTAACTGTCTATGAGCAATTGGTGATGTTCCTACATGCTACAGGACATGGTGTTGGTACTGGGGTATTATGTGAGTATTTTCAGCACTCTTCACAGACAATCAACTATTATGTGAACGAGGTTGCTACAGCATTGGCATCCCTCAAGACAGAGTTTATTCAGCTGCCTTCTTCGGTTAGTGAATGCCACCCTCATATTCGTGGGAATGAATGTTTCTATCTTTATTTCAAGGTACTATAATATCCTTCTAGTTTTATTTCAATTCCCAATACGAGTCCTTATGCATCATCTGATATATTAATTACAATGTGTAGGATGCAATTGGGGCGATTGATGGGACGCACATCATCGCTCATATCTCACGAAAATATCATGGACGGTTTCGTAATCGCAAAGGTTATATAAGTCAAAATGTAATGGGAGTAGTCTCATTCGACCTTACTTTTCTATACGTTGCTGTCGGTTGGGAAGGTTCTGCAGCTGACATGAGAGTGTTGAAATGGGCGTTAGATGAAGGTGGGTTTCGGGTCCCTCGCGGCAAGTATTATCTCGTTGACTCTGGATATGCAAACACACGTAGTTTCTTAGCTCCTTATCGTGGCCAACGGTATCACATAGGCCAATTTACGGGTTGTGGTCGGTACTATGCAAATAAGAAGGAAAAATTCAACCACAGACATGCAAAACTGAGGAATTGTGTGGAGCGGGTGTTCGGTGTGCTGAAGAATCGTTTTCAAATATTAGGAGAGGGTTGTAAGTATCCATGGGCAACGCAACGAAAGATAGTGCTAGCATGTTGTGTCGTCCATAACTTCATACGTCGGAGGCAGGGACATGATGTATATTTTAGTATGGGAAATGAAAGTGGACATCATGATGAGGGTGATGCTGATTACCCAGATGACATTGCACCGAGCCAAGCTGAGTTAGTTGTAGGGGATCACATAAGAGAGAGAATTGCAGACCAACTTTGGGGTGACAATAATTAGATTTGACGGATATTTTATTTGCTTGTTCTTCGAGGGTTGTACTTTCCTTTACTTATTTGTACTCATATTTGGTGGATGTTTTGTTTGTTTGTTCGTAGGTCGTAATCCCGTTATTTGTACTCGTATTTGGTGGTTGTTTTCTTTGTATCTAAACTCAAGTTCAATGAATTTATTTTTCGCAGCTCAATATTAAGTTTAGTGGTGATATAGTATTAGACGACTTCTTTATTTTTTTGTAATTTGTGTTTACAGGTATGGACAAGGCTAGTAACGCTTCTTTCTTAAACACACTCAGATAGGAGGCGTGGCATATTGTATGGGCAATGATGGAAAAATAAGTATTATATGTATTGGTTGGATGGCTTTTAAGCAACCCCAATACGTGATGAAATTCTTGTTTTTGAGCCCACCCTTGGGATATTAGGAGGGTATTTGCAGCCTTGTATGAGTGTTATATTGTATGGGCAATGATGGAAAAATAAGTATTATATGTATTGGTTGGATGGCTTTTAAGCAACCCCAATACGTGATGAAATTCTTGTTTTTGAGCCCACCCTTGGGATATTAGGAGGGTATTTGCAGCCTTATATATGAGTGTTATATTGTATGGACAATGATGAAAAATAAGTATTATATGTATTGGTTGGATGGCTTTTAAGCAACCCCAATACGTGATGAAATTCTTATTTTTGAGCTCACCCTTCGGATATTAGGAGGGTATTTGCAGCCTTATATGAGTGTTATAATGTATGGGCAATGATGAAAAATAAGTATTATATGTATTGGTTGGATGGCTTTTAAGCAACCCCAATACGTGATGAAATTCTTATTTTTGAGCCCACCCTTCGGATATTAGGAGTACATTTGCAGCCTTATATGTGTGAGCCTCGTTTAATTTCAGCCTTATATTCTTGTTTCAAGGTATCCCAATACTAGCCCACCCAAATAAAATTAAAAGGAAAAAAAACTATTTTGGTGGAATGTCCCCAATACGTCTGTAGTCTAGAGTCCTTGCATCTTTTCTTGTACATGAGGAATGTCCCCTTCCTCACATGATTGTGCTACTTCCATTTATTTTAAATAAAGTGGTGGTGCAATTCACAACTCTTTCTTTCAAGAAAAAGATACAACCTTCTCACTCTTTAAGAGATTTGAGTCGGACCAAGCTGGTATTTCGGCTGACCTTGATCTCTTCTATGAACCTCTTTTATTGTTTCCGTCTGGTGATTATTTTAGCAGTCTTACAAATCAGATGAACCTGAATATGGTGACCAGATTTATTGTCACAAAGTTTGTCAAAGCTCACTCAGGTTGATGTTCATACTACATGATGTACAAGATTCTACTCTCTACCTTTTCACTCTTAGTATGGGACTTTGGTCCCACCAAGCATACTTGAGAAAAATGTATTTGGCTCAAGAATCAGGGATACAAACTCTAACCATGTATATATGTGATAAGTTCGGCATCTTTATGTGAAGCTGTTCATGGTGGACCATCGTCTATTGTTTAATGTGGAAACATTCTTAGAAATAGTTGTTCTGAATTTGGCTAGATGTGTGGGACACAGGATAACATAGGCCATACTGCTCTTTATATTGAAGGGCTTACCAGAATGTTTTCCAGGAGCCTCCTCCTCGTTCCCATTCTTACATGTTTGAGACTTACACCAAGGAAAAGGCTTTTAGGAAAACAACTTGGTGATTTGAGATGGACTAAAGAGATAATTCCCACTTGATTCTTACTCATATTCTAATTGGTTGTGATTTGAGATGGACTAAAGAGATAATTCCCACTTGATTCTTACTCATATTCTAATTGGTGCATCCCCACCTTTTTCATGTCAAAATTTTCCAGCAAGTCTTTGCAGGTAACCATTATGTAGGCTACTGACGGAATGTTAAATTGATTGATGGTCCCCTGGAAGTTGGCATTCTAAACTCGAGAATATGCCAGTACTGAATGCAGTGCACTCACCAGTGAGTATGGTCAAAACTCATCTGGGTCCAGCAGCGAAGGCCATCAGACTCGTGAAATGGAGATGTGGAGGATGAAGAAAGGTTAGCAGAGGTTTTAGTGGAAGTTCATGAGATTTCACCAGTGTTTAATTGTAAAATCTATACCCTGTTTTACTTCTATATTCTATTTGCTTACAGTTTGTGACAAAATTGAAGCAACAAAACAGTGAATGTGTTGAATGATGTGATTTCTATTGATGTTTCATGACATCGGATGTATGAATTTTCGTTTTTGCAAAATAATGGAGCACTAACTTATCATTCTTTGAGAGGTTCTCTACTTGTTTTGAATGACTTGCTCATTTGTACTGTTGCTTAATCGGATGTATGCTACTTTTCAATCTGATGCAAAACCAAGACGCATCCACATTGGAGGACACCGGAGTGAGAAGATTGTAATATTTGATGATGACTTTTTTGTCAGTGGACGTCTTGGACCTAGGGCATGCCCTATCTCAGTGTTCCGGCGTCACAGCCTAGAACCTACACTGGTCAACTTTTTTTATTGGTAGTAGGTGCCACTGTCAAATGTGTACATATTCTATACTACCACTTATCTATGTCCGAGCTTTGTTTCATGCATGTTTTATCCAGGAAAGTGGAATCGGATCTGCTCTGGGATCTGCTGGGGGAATTGGAATCAGCTTAGAATCAGTTTAGGATCAGTTGAGTTTGGACTAATTCAAGTCGACCTCTATTTCCCCTTTCTTACGTTAAGAGGGATTGGATTTTCCCCTTAAAATCAGATTGGAATAGTCCGTCCCAATTTAAATCGGCCGAATCGGGTCAAAATCGGATGATCCTACAAAGCAAGTGTTTTATAGCTTAACGTATGCAGGTGCTCAAACTACTGAAGACGCGTAGGGGTGTTCACTATTCGATTCAAACCGAAAAAACAAACCGAACCGGCCAATTCGGTTTGATTTGGTTCGGTTACAGAACTATGTGTAATTTTTGAAAATAGAAGAGAAGTATTGTACAAAATAAAAATTTACTTTCTTATTATTTTTTTCATTTTCTTTGTTGAAACATTGTCAAGTTTAATATATGGAACATGTATCCTAAATATTATTTTTGGAGAGAGATATTGTCTCAACTCTACAAAGTGTGCAATTTGTGTGTCATTTTTTCATTGTGCAATCAATGTCGAGCATCATTTTTTCATTGTGCAACATATACACATATATGTATGTATATATATATATATATATATATATAAGGCAAATATAGATATACACGTACATTCATATACGTATGTGTGTATGCATATCTACATATATTCTTATGTATTTATGTACATATATGTAAATATGTATACGTATATGTATATGCATATATATCATACATACATATATATATAGATATATATACATACATATATCTATGTATGTATGATATATATACATCTTCTCCATGTACGTATTTATACGTATGTACGATATATTCATATACATAACTGTGCATATATAAGTACGTGTATATTTGTATATATGTGCGTACGTATATATTTATGTATGATATATATACATATATGTATGTACCTATATATACATACGTACATCCATAAATATACGTATATATAATTTAATAACATATTATTTATTTATTTATTTTTATTAAACTATTAACTTGATAATATAATTTATTGAAAAAAATATTTATAATCATATATACAATACATGGTATTAAAATTTTTCACATTTTATATCTTAGTCAAAGGTGGTCAACAACTATCTATAAAATAAGAAGGGTAATTTGGACTTAAAAGTTTCTTATTCTCCTTTTTATTCTTTAGAATGCAATCAAAACAATTAGAATAACTTCTTATTCTACTTCGAATAAATATGCGTTATCAAAGCTACGCACTTCTTATTATAGAATAAGCAATCTGGTATACCATATCCGTTATAAGCAATCCCGCAAACAATGATTGGTTAAACAACTATATTAGAGGCTATTAGAATGTATGTAGTTAAAAGGCGACTGAGGTGCTTGCTTAGACGATAAGGCGAGACAAAGTGCCCACATGGTGCCTCGCTCTGGGCCTTGTCACGTAGGTGATCGAGGGAAACACTTGCGTCACCTAAGGCGAGTGCCTCAGGTCACCTCTCTTGTCTCGGCCCGCCTCTATTGCCCCAATTATGGCCCGACCGGTGGCCCATCGCCCCGAACCCACTAAAGTTTGGCCCACTTATCATGTCTAAAGAACCTTCGCGAGGCCGGCTCATTCGCGATCGAGGTCCTCTCCTTCGTGATCGGGGCAGAGGCTAGGGTTTACTTGTATCCGGTGGCAAGGGCATCTGTCCGACGGCGACAACGGAGGCGACCATGTGCGACGATGATGGCATCCAACAAGGAGGACGATGACTACATCCGGCGAGGACAAGGACGACGATGGCGACTACATCCGACGAGGACGACAACGACGACTGTGTCCAACAAGGACGGCGACGGTGATGGCTCATCCAGCAGCGAGGTAAGTTCTCTCTCTCTCTCTATTGCTCTCATTCTCTCTCTTTCTCTCTCTCTCTCTCTCCTGTCTATCCCTCTCTCTCACTCTCTGTCTTTCTCCCAGTTGTAGAGGGACAAAGCATTCTCTCTGTCCTTCTATCCCTTTCTCTCTTTCTCACTCTTTGTATCTCTCTCTCTCTCTCTCTCTCTCTCTCTCTCTCTCTCTCTCGGGGTGTGTATGTGTGAAGAGGGACGATGCCCTCTCTCTCTCTCTCTCTCTTTGATGAGGACTTCGGCCTCTCTATCTCTCTCACACTCTCTGCAACATTTTCATTATGGTGGTTTATTTGGTAGTAAAATTTTCATGATTTTCTTAATTACATATTTGATTTGATTAAATTTTATTTCAATTGACTTGATTTAAAATTATTTAGTTATATTTGAGTGAAGTAATATTACATAACGTATCGTTTTATTTGTGTTTTTAGTATTTTATATAAAGATCTTAATTATTTATATATTTTTTTAAAAATGTCGCCTCAAACTCTTGGGCCATCGCCTAGACGTTTGAGGCTGAGGTGCCCCCCTAGTCGTCTCGGTCGCCTCACGTCTCTGACTACATAGATTAGAATAATTTTACATCGAAAAAAGGACAAAAGCAACATATGTTTAATAGAAGATGCTTATTGTGCTCAATCTTTTAAGGTTTTGAGTTGAATTGGCCCAATTACTTCAATATAATATTAAAGTCAAGCTTATGAATCGGGCCACATACCCGTCTTTATGATCCAAATGCCATAGTCTAAAATTGACTTGCATGTGAGGAAACATGTTAGAACAATCCCACATTGAAAAAAAGACAAAAGCAACATAAGTTTAATAGACGGTACCTATTCCACTCAATAAAAATGGAAACGAAAAATTGTCAAGTTTGAGTGGCAAAAAAATTGTCAAGTTTGACGAGTAGCCACCCGAACTTGGCGGAACTAGCAAAGGAATCCATGGGTTGCTTCCACTTATAAAAGAAAGTCGTAGCCTAGATCTATTAGAAAAGAGACAGATGATGTCATGTAAGAGTAATACTTGCTGCATCACACGGGCATTGTAGTGGGTAAATTATTATTATTATTATTATTATTATTATTTTAGGTTGGCTCCAAAGTATTCTAACCGTTCGCACAACGCAATGCTCGATTAGATGACTAAAAAAAAAGTCTTAAAAATAAAAAGTCGAACTCTAATGAACAGTAAAAAAATGTTTCTTTTTACTGTTCATTGGAGTTCGGTTTTGATTTTTCAGATTTTTTTTTATCGTCTGATCGGATATTGCACTATACAAACGGATAGGATATTTCGGAGCTGACCTAGAAAAAAATAAAAAAATAGAAAAATAAGTTTATCCACTATAATGTCTCTGCGTACAGCACAACACACAGAAACATTGCAGCAAGTATTACTCGTCACATAAATACGAACTTCACATTAAATATTCCTTCTAGGTTAAATCGCATAAACAAAATACTAGGGAAATGCATGAAAGGGTTCTTTTTTATATATAACCCTAGAAAATTCATATTTGAACTTCCTTGAAATATATTTGCGCTACGTACCTTCTAGTAATATTGACCTTCATGTATTCGTGGGTTGGATGGGTAGGGATATTCCACTTTCGTTTATTGGCCATTAAAAGTTTTATGGATAAGAATGCTCATGCAAACAAGTGACCCAAATATACTCTTTCTCACCGGTCCATTTAGATAAAGATTTTTGCACGAGTTCCCCTCGTCTGAGAAAAATTACATACGTATCCTTTTCTACGTCAGCTAACAGACAACCACAACCGTCAGTCACATAATGATGAAGTTATGGGAGGTTATGAGTTATGACAACTGTATACAAATATAATTCACATAATGAGTATAAAATAAAAATATATTTTTTATAATAAGGTTAAATATTTAAATGTTGATGCAAGAGGTGCATTTATGTAAAAAGAAAAATAGCCCAGATTCATCCTTTGCACGGTGGTCAAAGAAAATTAGTACCCTGGTTGAAGATTACGAGTGTATAAATATACATATATATATATATGTATATATATATATATACATATATATATATATATATATATATATGAAACTGAAATGTGTAATTTTATTTAAGAGGGATGTCGAGTTTAGGTTACTTCATAAATTTATTAATTTTTGGAGAAAAATTCAACTGCCATCTCCTCTTAAAGATCGATGGATCAAACGGCCACCAATTGGTGATGCACCCTTGCATGGTCGATGGGTCAAGCCAATAGTTACTCAGTTTAATCTCTCATCTTATCAAGAGAGACAACAGACTAACGTAATTGCTGGCTGTAGCATATAATGGTCTGTAATTGTAGATGATATCTTTTACAATCTTCATGAGGAGCACTTTGTAAATTGAGAAAACAGTAAAAGGAGAAATCTGCCAAAGATGCCTCCAACAGGTGAGACAATTCTCAACAATTAGTAGGATAAGTATAGAAAAAAGTGGGACATTACTATTTTTACAGTACTGCTTGCTAATGTTATGGTATTATAGTTTATAGAGTAATATTTGCTGCACCATGTTTAGTCACACGCTCACAAAATCCAATAGCTTAAATCATGCAAGCGCGCAATCCCATTTTTTTATATTGTCTGACCAAAAGATCAAACACTATGGAGGCCGAGTTGAGGTGGGCGTTTAGCTCATCATTTTTTATCAACATTTTTTTAATTAAAAAGTGCACCGCTCTACTGGCCATCCAATCTAAGATTATTGGCCACATGAATCGCACCACACTGACTCGGTACGGCAAGCATTACTCTAGTTAATAAATTCTATTCACACACTAATATCTAGGACAGAACTCACTCACCACCACCTTTAGAACCCATCAAAAGTATAATTCAACATTGGCATAGGACTTTATGCTAGGCATTATTGGTAATGTGAGCCATTGACATCGAATTGTTCTTTACGATATACATAGGATGATTATGTACAAATGGCAAAAAAGATAATGCAGAAACATCATCTATCTTTTCAACCTTACGGTGATTACAAAATAGCAAGAGACTATCTTTACAAGCACAATTTTTCCTAAATGTTAAGGTACATTCATATAGAAACACCACCTGCATTCTAATTAAGAATACACAGTACCTATGATACACACTCAGTCTCTTAAGTATAAAACTTTCTAGAGATATTTCTCCATAGACCTAGGAGAGGTTACTGACCTCAATTGATGAGCGGACTGATGAAAATGTGCATCAACACTACAATAAGCACTTAAAACCTCAATTTCACTCCACCTATTGGAAATATGAGAAGTGCCGTTGGATTGTTTAAGGCCACTTCTCACCTTATGACTGTAATCAAACTTCGAAACCACCTGTAATCTGATAGGCTCCTCTCTTAACAGAGTCCAATTTCGGTTCTTTGGCATTTCCATCTACAGAAGGTCACAATTTTTACTTTTCCAAAAAGCACTTTTTTCTAATTCAAGTGTAATCCTGTTTTGATACCTCGACTTACCTTTTTAGCCAATACTTAATGTGACCATGAACTTAATTTTCATTTTTTTGTTTGTGTTATCAACCTATAATTCCTACTACAGGCTCACAAGCTGAATCTTACCAGACCTATAATTTCTATATGATGAAATAGGGTCATCAATCGAATCCCTTAAAGAATGACTTGAGTCGTAGAAAAGATTTCTTGATCAAGGGAACTTTGTCCTACAATACTTCAAAAGTCATATCTCATTGCCTATGCCTGCCAAAACGATGTTCTATTTTTTCTATGAAAAGTCGCCCACAAGGTATCAAACGGGATTTTAATTAAACATGAATTGTTTCAGTTATACCTGAATTTATGCCACCAATGAAACTTGTTGATTAAATTTTAAGAGACAAGAAGGCCTCATGTCTGGAAAGACAGTCCACTAATGAATCAAGGTCATTGAAACCTGAATCGGGAGATAATTAAAAGGATTTTTTACATGAATAACTAAAACTTTTATTTACATAAAAATATTAATTAAAATCATAATACTATGAATACCTTTCTTAGCGGAAGATAATATCTTTATCATCCTTTTTGATATATACTAAGATAAGATTAATACAAGACATCAAAAGGAAGAAGCATTCATGCCACATGGAAATATTTACGATCTTAACTTTAAGAGATATCATGATGCAAATAAAAATTTATTAGATTATTCATGTAGATATCCCTAACTAAATTGGGACTATGATATCTCAAAGAAATACCTCACCTAAGACTTTCGACATTATAAACACACCTAACCTCGTAAGTGCAGCAAAAGATTTCTACTGAAGGGCCCTTGACTACGGAATACTGACACCTTTGGGTTTTCAAATCACTGATTCTAAAACTAATACAAATAAACAAAGGTTGATTGTTAAGTGTTTTTTGATGAAAAGGAAATAAAAAAATCTTCTCGTATGGCATCCAATTTATCTATGCAGTCCAATTTATACCTGCTTCGTCCATTCCGTTTCTTAAAAGCGAAGACCAATTCACATCCATAAGCAAACTTATTCAAGAAATGCTTGCTACACTTCCCAGCACATCGGATGGGGAACATAAGCGGGTGCACCACATGGCCGCAGCAGGCAGTGCAGCAAATATTTCTCTTAACTTATTCATTACATCTCACATCTGAGCAAGTCTACACAGATCAGGCTGAAGCAACAAACTTCCTGCTTTCTTGTGAAACATTCAAATCCCCTTTTTTGGGTAAGGAATATTTTAAATCTCCAGTTTATCAAAACACAATACAAAATAAATCCTCAAAAAAAAATAAGAGGAAAACGATCCATACTCTAACAAAACCAAGCGAAGGGCAGGCCACTTTTAGCTGTCAGGAGTACTCAGAACAGAGAAACTACCACATCAGTTCTAGTTCTTGCAAATAAAAATAATTACTAAAATCATTGATAACAACATGCACACAGAAAAGACCAGCCACGTTTTTCCACTGAGAATCCAAATGATCAAAATCAGTCTAAGCAGCTGGACTAGACTTTTCAGGGATAACTGATTGGCTACGGCAGCAAGACTGGTGAGTATTTGTATTGCACTGTCATCAGTCCCCAAGCATCTTCAGTGCGCACTCCAGGGATAATGATTGGCAGCAACTTGAGGCTTCTTGTAATTATCGAATAGGGTGGTATTGTGCGGATATTCTTTTGGGGGGTAACTTCCTTAATATATATAGGACGAGCGCCGAGGGTACAATCTCAGCCAGCTGACATTCATATGTACAAAATGGTGTCAAAGCAAATACTAAATTTAAGAATGCAGTCTCATGCAGACGACAAACAAAATCCGCTTACCGTATAATAGATGAGGTTCAGAATTGGATGATCCAAGACATCAAGAGATGCTTCAACATCAAAAGCAGAGAATGCAACCTGCCATATAAATCATCAAGCAGGGTCCCTTTAAAATGAAAGCAGAAGATGCTATCTAATTGAGGAGCAAAGGTAGTCGTTAATGACAACTAGGGTTGCAAACAGAATCTATTTCTAAAAGTTAGACATGATAACAAATGAAATAATCAGAATCAGAAAAGAATTATGTTTCCAACCAGCTATTAGAACTAGAGGGATCTGAGTTATCAATGATGCTTTCAAAAACTACCTTCATGCATCACCTATTTTGACTATATGGTAAATTTTTTTGAACGTGGGTGGTACCACAAAATTGTATTAAGCAAAAAGGGAGAATGCACAGTATAACAAGAGAATGTATCACATTTGACTATATGGTAAATAAATTTACAAATATTTCACAGGTCTAATGATGTATATTTTCATGTATATGAATTACATATTTTGACTATGTACATAAATTTACCATTGCTTTTCACAATAAAATAAATCTAGCTTAAATATGACTCCAATGAGTTTCCACTTTCCAGGAAGCTACAAATTAGCATATTGCAATCAAAATTAAATTCAGGATGCGCTGCAGCTTTTTCTTCATTTAACGGGAAGCACTATCAGACTGAGGCCTGTTTCAAGGTTTTTCCCCAGTGGTCATACATTTGACTGCCTGTAGTTGACAGAATAACAAGGTCCTTCTCAAACAATAGCAGGGCAATATTCGGGGGAATTGGTGGAGCACTTGCTCAGATGATGCCCATTTCATGAACAGGTGGCAGAGACCTTGATTGCATGGGCTGGTGTTATTTAACAATAGATTTGCAGACAAGATACCATCAAAAAGCTTGTGCATTGTTGTAATCAGTAATTACCACAGTGGCATAGAAGAGTCTTGGAAATTCTATTAGTGCCAAAGAAGAAGGCTAGGAGTCAAGGGGGTTCATGAAAATGGGAATAAATTTTATCATGAACCAGTACCAAAGTGTGGCAAAAAAGAAAATAAATTTTTGTTCTATGTCCCTTGGAATTCTACCTCAAGAAGCATGGAGAAAATGTTATGGCAAGGCTTAAACAACTAGGATCAGTTTCAGCATACTTTCCCCGACAAGTGTTCCAAGATGCATGACAGGATTTTCCCTTCAACCAATGTTAATAAAATTCACTAAACTAGGCTAGGGTCTTTTATCACCACTAACCCGTTAATTCAACATGCTTTTTCTGGCAGTTCTTTCCCAGAGGACCATTAATTATTATCAACAAAAAGATAGCTCATCCACAATTGCTCTAACATGATCTGACTCACCCTTTATGATTTGGTATGGAGCAAGGTCCAACAAACCTACATATCATGTGTGGCAGGGTAAACATTGCTAGAAAGTGCAGGGAATCATAGGCATATCATTATTTCTTTGACAGTGCTCAGGTGGAGGGCAGCAATACTTATTGCAGCTTTAGAGGCCATGGAAAGGTGTCACACAAACACACCACGAAGCCAATTGTTTCAACACAATGGGCTTCTTCCTTACATGAAAGCAAAAGGTTGGGAACAAATAAAATTAAATGTCGACAAAGATCCCTAATGGGTGCTAGTATCCATGGTCGGCCAGATTGGCCAATTTGATCGGATTTGGCCCGGTCCAATCTAATCCCATGCCCTGACCCACAATCTGGGCCAAGGATAAGCCAATCCTTGGCCCAAATCGGTCCGATCCAGCTGCAACGGCTAGTTTGAAACTAGCCATTGCTAGACTGTTCCCAACAGCTAGTTTAGGGGTTGCATGGAGTCTATATACAACACCCCCCCCAATTGGCCAATGTCCATCCCATTCCAAATCTCTCTCACCTCCTCTCTCTCTCGGATCTTTTTCGTGCTCCTCTTTTTCCTCATTTTTTTATTATATTCGGCTTTGAGGGATGACTTTATGACGATCTAATGGCTCTCCATGCCACGGTGATTGGATCAGATCAGCTCCATGGAGATCAGATAACTCTCCATTGTGATCAGATTGCGTCAGCTGTCCAAAGAAGGCATGGCTCTCCACAGCGATCGAATGGCTCTCCATCAGCACCAAGTAATCATTCATATATTTGAATGCTTTTTTTAATGTTCAATTTTTTTTCATTTTTATCGATGTTTCAAAACATAAACAAATAAAGGGGGACGGGACAAGATCGAATCGGCCTCAGATTCGCCAATCCAATTGGTCTGGATCGGGCCAATCCGTGCCCGGTCGCCGATTATTCCTTCTTTGCTAGTACAGTTCAATGCAGGGTTTTTTTTTTCGGAAGAAATTTAGACTATCCCACCGATTGGTATTAAAATAATAGTACAATCAAAAGGGAGAAGATAGGCTTCTAAATCCATACAGCCACTAAGATCCTCAAAATGAACTAATTACAGATAATGAGGATCTCCCTCACATCAATCAAAGGTGAAATTAACTGAAGTCTCTACTTCCCCTGAAGACTTTGGATCAAAATAGGCTAATGATGTCTACCATTAAGTATCACATCAGTTATTAACCAATCAGACCTTATTCACTCCAATTATGAACCATACAGACCTCATTCACTCCAATTACTGCATCCACAGTCACAAAAGCAGAATCCTGTCACCCTCGAAGACCTGTTCCAAACACACAATATTCAGGATTAACATCCAATTCGCAAGAGTAGCTTGATCTTCTCCTTTCAATCGATTTCTCACTTCAACCTGTATGCTTGAGGTGCAAAGGCCACTAACATTCTGAATCTCGACAGTCATCTTGAAGATACTTTCATGACCTCTACAAACTGATTGGGAACTTGCAGCATCTCCATTATTGCCATCCTTCAGAAAGTCTGCAGTTCTCTGACCCCTTGTTTGTCTTGTGCTACTGTCAACAACATTCTCCTTGTCTGCCCACGATTTTCAAAATTGGCCCACCTTATTATTGACCTGAATACACCATGTCCATGCTTTCTCTGAAGTTTCATCTTTCCTCCATTTAGATAGGAAAGAATTCTTAAAAGGCTTTCCTTTCAAATATTCCTCCTTTTATAAACCCCATCTGTATCTCTGCCGACCATCTCTTTATTCTATTTTTACCAAAGTAGCTTGATCAGCTGGCCACCTTTCCTGCTTTGCCATTGCAAGTAGGAGATCGCAAAAGAGAAATAGTAATAGCCAAAGGTAAAGAGAGTAAGTTGTCTATGCACAATTGCACATACCATAATTTGATGAGGGTAGGAGAGGAGAGAGGAGTTTCTGGCTAATGTTTCCATGTCTGGTAGATCCATTTCCTCAGGAGTAGAAGTCTTTTGTATTTCTATGCCTTTCTCGTCACCATTCTCTTCTTCTGTGTATAGACTTGTTTTGGCATCCTTTTCTTCTTCCTTTTTCACCATCTTGGCCACCTTCATTGGGGAAGAGGGCTTCCCCTTCAATCTCAGCTGGACTCTCCTTGCAATTTACCATTGATTGGACATCCCATGCGAATTTGCACCTCTATAGCACCTCTATCCCCTTGTGAAACCCTTGATTACTTGTGAAGCCAGCACTTCTACAGCACCCTTCCATACCACCTCAGCCAAGTTGCCCCCTGTGACTGTTTGCATTTGAGCTACTTCCCCTTTTTTTTTTTAGAAGGTGACCTTGAAAGTCACTATTCTATTGATGACAAGAAGAATGAAGTACAAAGGAGATCCAAAAACACAGGTCAACTTGGTAGGACAGTCCCCCAACCAAGTCTAAAACAAAACACAACAAAAATATACAAAGGATCTATTACATAATGTCTGCTTTATCAAGAAGATAAAACAGAATTACAAAATCTGATTTCTCAACACAAAAGATCCCTCCAATGCCGAGCCCTCTGCAAAATCTTAGGGTACCCCTCGTTAAGAATATTTGCAGCTCTTCCTCACTCATCCACCTAATTAAAAGTAATTTTCAGTAATTCAAAAGTACTGCTATATTGATCACTGAACTTCCTCCTGTTTCTCTCACACCAAATAGCCCATAGCAAAGCCGGACCAATGATAAACCAGAGATTCTTCTGATCTGGAAAGGGACATACCCCAGGCCACCATCTTAAAAGGTCCATAACCGAAGAATGATCCACCCAAGCTATATCAAATAAACTGCAAATAATCTTCCACAGAATAGAAACAATACCACAGTTCAGAAATAGGTGATCTTGGTCCTCAAACAAAGCACAGTAAACACAGCAATGATTTCTTGAGATATGTAACATCTTGGCCCTCTTCCCTGTAAGAATTCTAGACCAAGCCACCTTCCATAGAAATACCTTAATCTTATTGGGAAGACAATTAGACCATACTAGGTCCTTCCACCAAACCCTACACCCTCCATCATTCAGAATCTGAATAATTGATTTAACCGAAAATTGGCCATTAGAATTCCATCTCCAAACTCTCCTATCCTTTTTTTTGGTGCAAATTCTAATGTTTGGCAATGAGATGTATAATGTTTGAGCTATTTCCTTTGCTGCAACTAACATGGGCATGAATGCCATTTCACCCATTAGGCAAGTTAGTTCCACCTCCATATGAGACCAAGGCACAGTTAGTGGGGCGTGGGCACATGTGCCAAGCTTTTTCACCTGACATGTGGACCACCGCTTGAACATGGAACACCTAACTTGACTGCTTGGGAGGAAGACACAACTGAGTGAACTGGGGTGCCTCAGTCATCTTCAACCTCCCGTCAGTCATCCCATGAAGCACTGTAAGCTTTGTACACTTGCATGATGTCCTTATATGCACAATCAGAATCTTCAGCTGGTTTCAACAACGGATGCTCTGGTGAGATATGCACCCAAAAATAATTCATCACCTCACTAACTTTTAAAATTTGAAATGTCTGCCTCATCTTCAACTTTGATTAGCATTCTCAAAAAACTACAGCGACCTCCACTGGCCGGTATTCAAGTCCATCTACACCAGAATGCTGAAGGAGGCCACAATGGATCTGAAAACCTCAACATCACATGGGAGTGGGATGCCAGTGACCCGGCATCACAGTAGCTTGCCCACATCAGCTTCCTGCATACCGATAGTAGCCTTCCATGCTGACCAACTCAGAGTTATACCATGACAGTATGATTCTTTGATCTTCAAATCATTCTCCCGCACTCGCTTCGCTCTTTTGCTTCAACTTTCCACGCTCATCACCTTGCTCCCCACATTATATACATTTAAATCTAAAAGTATCCCCATATATCTCTGCTCTGCCTCCCCAAATTTTTGCTGATTTTTTGTACATACCAAACGACCTCATGAACTAACTTCCCTCTCCATCGAGATGCTTGACGATGCCTCAAGCTCATTTTAACCATGAGTTGCTGCCTTATATCATATCAATCATATCGACGAGAAACATGGAGAGTTGAAGCAAAGGGGAAGAGTGAGTGTGGGAGGATGATTTTTGGGAGTGGAGGTCAGTTTATAGACATGAAAATTTTTGAACAATCATATTTGTTACAGTTACAGGGACTTTTTAACGATTTGTGAGTTTTTCAAGGACTGTACTATAACATATCTATGATGGGTATCTTTCAAATCAGGGAAGGTAAAATCATTTTTCATCCTGTAGCGATCCATTAAGTTAGATGGCATCTTAAGGGCATATTCCCAGAATATTCCTATGTATGTAACATATCTTGACCGGAGGGATTAATAAATAACATTCATACACTAACTAGGGATAGATAACGAATTAAGCAAAATACAAGGTTTAACTTCAAATTCAACATGTTTCAGGGATCGAAACCCAAAAACCCAAATTCAAACTAATTTTCAGGAACAATGGTCACAAGACAAAGACACCTCTCTATTATACTTTTGCAAAGTTTCATAGTGTGGCTAATGAATTTAATACCATGATAATTATTGAAACTTCATATACCCCCTTTTGTTTTTAAAGGAAGGAATCACAATACGTTTCCTCCAATCATCCATCATTCTTCTCTCTTTAAAAATCTCATTAAAAAGTCTAGTCGACCACCTTACACAAACATCACCTATACTTCTCCAAACTTCAGTAAGCATGCCTTGCTGGGAATGTTATTCTACATGATTTTCCTGGCAAACATAAGACTTGGATGTAATTTTTCTTTTTGTAAGTGAGAAATGCAGAGGAAAGATCTCATATTTTGAGGAGCCTACAACTGATACAACTTTGCTTCGTGGAAAGGAATAGATGCTTCTGTCTTTCCTTTCTCTTCTCTCTTCCTCTTTTCACTTCATATGCCTTTTACATTTAAAAAGCAGTAATCACCCCAGGGGAAAAGATGATGTAGATACAATTTACATGGCTGTACTTACATGTGATGGACATTTATATCAGCACAGAGCTGAAATGGTGAGGTGCAGGTTACATGTCCACCCCCCACGTAACTTACCATGGATATCTTATGGTTCTTTCTTTAATGTGAATGCTGGTAAGGACCCAACAAATGGATGAAGAAGAGAACCGAGCGTGCTGATTGGACTGCAACAGCCGCCTCAGCAGCTCAGTTTGCTATGAAACAGATGTTTTCTCGAAAGATTGCCATGAAGCAGATTGGGAAGCCAAAGGCCTTCCACCATGTCTCTTTCCTTTTTCAGGTATGTGCAGATCACAGCTCCAGCAGCTCTCAGGCACAGATGAGGCACCACATATTCTCAATTAAGAGTTCCAAATATCAGGAAACAAAAAGCAAGACATTCTAGGCAAATAAATGACATTGATAGTTAAGACCTCCCTAGGTCCCATGAAAACAAGAAGGAAAATAATCAGCCTTAATGGGTAACTGCTATGCAAAGTGGACCCTCATTGAAAATAATGCCTCCATCAACAAAGGGCACTCACTCAATTTCAAGCGGGCTCAGCCAGACTTTAGCCATGACCTTAACCAGGTTTTTGTTAGACAGTTTTGAGGGTAATCAAGTCTTACATATCTCAAGATCATAAATATATGCATAGCTTATTTGCCTCAGTCTTCTTATTCATATTAACATAATAAAAACACTTGACTGAAGTCACTTTATCTGCATTTGCAAAGTGTACATGTGTAACCTTTGTGAAGCTTTTCATAGCTGTGCATAAATAGGAGCATATATGGCTTTTTATATTTGGATTGCGTTCCTTTTGAATGTGAAAATAGGCTTCTTTTTTCTCCTGTGGGTGCATGATAGATGTTGAGTGGGTCTGCATTTTGAATTTATATGGATACATCTGTATGCCTTTTTTTTAATGTCCTGTGCAGCATGCATGTTGTGGGCAGATGCATCTTGTATTTAGGTAGGTTGCACTTTACGTTCATCAAGAGTGATGTATACGTCTTCAATCTCCCTCTCCAAATTTAAGTCCTTGGCAAATGAACTTTTTTATAATCATCATTTGAAGAACTGAATATACCTTCTCCCAAAATAAGATTTAGCCTGTGATGCATTCTGAAGCAAAATCTCTAATAGATAAGATAAAAAAACTAACCGAAAGTTAGACAAGTCGTGTTTTCGCTTTTTCTTCCAAATTTTGCCCTTTGGGAGAGGGCAGTTTTATGCAGGCAAGATATAACTCACTCTTCAAAGTTTAGCAAAATAAATATGCACAAAACATGCAGATAGAAATACTCACCACTACACATCTTATGAGAAAGCAAGTGAAGCAAATCGCTGTGACAGAGCCAACCTATATCCAAAAGTAGTCTAAATCAGAAAATTACCAAGCATGTGAAATTCTTATAATTCTTAAAGAAATTAGTGACTTCTATGAGTAAACATGCTAGATCATTATCACGAGGAGGGGACAGCCAGCTATTATTATTATTTTTTAATAATAGTATATAGGGTTTTGTCACCAACGGGTGCTCTTCAGAAATTCCTCCAGAGATTTGTTCTTCTTGTTTTCTTTCTTTTCTCGAGAATATAAGACGAACAAGTGTCTTAAAGATACTAATATCCAATTTTTACGTGTAGTCTAACGAGGCTTCATCTCTGATATACATTATGGATTGTCAAAAAATCTGTCTCTTCATTTTGTATTACCCTTTGAGATAACTTAGAATAATGTGTTGTATTCATCACAACTCAATCATGGTCAAGATTTCTTTAGACCAGTAAGCACACATATCTTTGACTGTAATGTGAGAATTCTCTTCATATTTATCATTATATTCGTCCTAAACAAATCAATGTTTAAGGATTTAATAACAAACTCATAGTGCAAACAATTCGTGACCCATCAATGAAGAGTCGATTAAATATGGGAGTTCAGGGTGAGTCCTGGTTATCATGTTGAATCAAACGTATGGATTTGTATTCCTCTCCACCGACCTCAATCGATGTTAATTACACTAGTGAAGTTACTGGACACTTTTGATTAACCTCTTATACGTGATACTGAAACTAATCATAAAATTTGCGCGTAATTGAGTCTTAAGAATAACACAATACACAAAGATGACAATAATAGATAAAAATGAATTGAACTTTCATTAATATGAAAGATTACAAATTACAAAGATGCACGGATGATAAGGGCATTACAATATGACAAAACTCTTATTGTAATAATCGGATTATTACATCATGAATCACAAATCTATAATTAGAACATTGATCAATTGTAACTAACCAGTAAAATAGACATTCGAGTCTTGATCAATGTGATCAGAATATTAGAATCATATTACTAGATACAGTCAAAGTGATTGATTTGATACAACAATACTCACAGTCCTAACTGCTATGATTGAAATACATCAACAAATACAATTGATGTGATCAGACTGTTGCATTTGTGATAACAAGCATAATTATACATGATTAGACTATTAGATTTTGATAATGGGTCTAGTGGGTGACATTAAACCGTAAGATTATGATAACAAATCGAATCGATGACGATCAGTCTGTTAAATTATGAAAACATACCTAATCGATGAGATCAGACTGTTAAATTTTGATAACAGACTTGATCAGGCATGGTCAAACTATTGGATTACAATACCGAGTCAAAATTTGGAAGATTGGACTATTGGATCTAAACTTCAGTCGAGATCATGAAGATCTAACAGTTAGATTTTAAGATTGGGTTGAGATCTGGAAAATACGACCGTTGGCCCTAACCGTTGGTTCTTAAGATTAAGTCACAATCAAGAAGATCCGACCGTTGGATATGAGATTTGGACAAGATCGTGAAGATCCGACCCTTGAATCTGAATTTCGGTTGAAATTGTGAAGATCCGATTGAGATTTTTAAGATCAGGTCGAGATATGAAGATTCGACCGTTTAATCTAAACTTCAGTCGAGATCGTGAAGATCAGATTTATTGGATTTTAAGATTTAGTCGAAATCTAGAAGATGCGACCATTGGATATGAAATACGGTCGAAATTTTAAAGATCCGACCGTTGGATTACGAGATCAGGTTGAAATCTAGAAGATCCAATCGTTGGATCTGAACTTCAATCAATACCATGAATATCCAACTGTTAGATTTGAAGACTGGGTCAGTATCACAAAGATCTGACTATTGGATCTGAACTTTGGTCAAGATCACGAAGATCCGACCGTTGGATTTGAAGATCAGGTCACAAAGATCCAACCATCGGATCTGAACTTTGGTTGAGATCACGAAGATTTGACTATTAGGTTTTAAGATCAAGTTGAGATATGTAAGATCCAACGGTTGGATCTGAACTTCAATCGAGATTGTGAAGTTTTTACCGTTAGATTTTAAGATCGGGTCGAGATGTGGAAGATTCAACCATTGGATTTAAACCTCAGTCGAGATCGTGAAGATCACACCGCCGAATTTTAAGATCGGGTCAAGATCTAGAAATCCGACCGTTGGATGTGAACTTTGATTGAGATCGTAAAGATCCAACCGTTGGATTTTAAAATTAGGTCGAAATCTGAAAGAGCCGACCATTAAATATGTACTTTAGTCGGGATCGTGAAGATTTGATTGTTGGATTTTAAGATCAGATTGAGATCAAGAAGATGCGACTGTTATATCTGATAATGAACCGAATCGGCACGATTGTACCATCTACAGTCAAGATCATCAAAAATCTGAGACTGTTGGATTGTACTATTTAACTGATGTTACAAACTTGATTACATCGATCAGACTATTAATCACACTAATCGAACTGTTAGGTTGTATAAATCATATTCTGATCTTGGTTAGATTATTTTTTTGATAAATCAACTATAGGGTTAACCTAAATTGACATATTACTATCATAAAGATCATGTAACATATTATCATGTAACACATTGTTAGCGTTGAACATGACTATAATGGCATACCTAGAAGCTATATATATATAATTAAAGATATGCCAAAAATTTATGACCAAGGCATAAAAGTACAAGACTATAGTGTTAATACTCGATAATCAAGAGAAGAAGGGGGCGATGCCTTCCCCCACCCTCATCGGATGAGCCAGGAGATGGAGGGGGCCCGGTGAGGGCAAGAACTCTTTTTTTTTTTCCTTCTTTTTTTGATGAAATCCTTTTTATTTATAACTATATGTGGACAGTTTACAGAGGGAAGGGGGAGGCGCAACCCTCTCTACCCTCACCAGGTGGACCCGAGAGGTGGAGGAAGGGGTGCAGGCTCTCCCACCCTCGCCGAATGGGGTGGTTTCCCCTCCTTTTTTTCTTTTACTCCCCCCCCCCCTTCTTTTTTAAATTAACTATCATAAGATAGTTGAGAAAGAAGCGCAGACCCCCCATCCTTACCAGGTGGAACCCCTCTTTAAAAAAAAAAAAAAAAAAACTCCCCCCCTCCCGCTCTTTTCCTTTTTGAATTAATTGTCTTAAGATAGTTGGGAAAGGGGCGTAGAGCCCCCATCCTCACTGGGTGGAACTCTTCCACCCGGTGAGGGTGAAGAGTCCACCCTTAGGGTGATCTCTTCCCATCGGCGGTGGGAAGAGTTCCCACCCTCAGCAGGTGGGCTTTCCAACTCGATGAGGGTAGGAAACCTACTGGGGGGTAGACTTCTCCCTCCCGGTAGTGTTTATCCTTTACATATATGAAGAAGGGGTCGGTCCCTCCTCTTACTCTTACTGCTCCCGCTGCATACTGGTGCTCCTCTACTGTTGTCGCAAGTTGCTGTTACTGTCTTTGTTGCTTCTGTTGATGCTTCTGTTGTTGCCGCTAGCTTCTTGTTGAAGCTTCTACTACTACTGCATGGTTCTGTTGCATGCTTTTGCTGCTGCACCTACCTCTGCATACTAACTTTATCTTTCTAAAGCTGTGGTGACTGTTACTGGTAATTCTGGTGTAAGAAAATTTGTCGAAACTTTTCTTCTTGTTATCATGTTAACTTTATGTCTTTTTTTTATAAAAAAAAACTTATAACTCAGGTTTGTTATCTCCTTACCATCTCAATTATCTTTATGCCATCTTATTAACAATAAGAAAGTTTGTTTTGCAACTTTTTGACTTTTTTTCTTTTCATTATAAAATATTAAGTTAGTTGGTATAACACATCAGACTCTCTCCACAGTCTTCTTTTACTCTATTTAATCTACATACAAGGTTGGCTCTTATCTTCATACTATTTTTTTTTTTAATAATACTATATAAGATTTTCTCACCAATGGGAGCTCTTCAAAAAATTCTTCTAAAGACTTATTCTTCTTGTTTTGTTTCTTTTCTTAAAAATATAAAATAAACAAGTGTCTTAAAAATATTAATATCTAATTTTCACTTGTAATTTAATGAGACTGTATTTCTATATTATGTATCATAGATTGCCGAAAAATCTATCTTTACATTTTGTATCACACTTTGAAATAGTTTAAAATAATATGTTGTACTCATCATAGCTTAAGCATAGTCTACATTTCTTTATACTAGCAAGCACACATACCTTCAACTGTAATGTGAGAATTCTTTTCACATTTATCGTCATATTCGTCCTAAAAAAATCACAAGTTCAAAGATTTAATAACAAACTTATGGTACAAACAAATATCCCCCACGGGTTGTTTGTACGAAGTGGGATTGAGAACAGACATTTCCGTGCCTGTTATTGGTTTACTGAACTTTTAGTTTGCCTTTATATTAAACCACATGTAAACTCATATGTGATCCTCTTTTATTTGATCAACCCGTAACCTAAGGCTTCTTATTTTATATTAATTGTCTATGCTATAATTTTGTTGATACTTTCTTTCAAATAATTCTTCATCATAAACTAATCAGTTTGCATCTTTTTTTTTATGTGAATTGTCTATTAGGATGCTTTAAGATTAATATAACTTATCATCATCATTTTATTTTCTACAACTTCTCCAATACGCTAATGTTGTCAAAATATGACTAACCGTTGAGGAACCTTTAGTTAACTTTGTACTTGATTGTACTTGATAAATAAGTCGCAACTATGTATCACATAGAGTATGTATCTCAATATTTCAGTAACGAGTTTGTACCTACTGACAAGAGTTACTTAGAGGACCTTAATTTGACTGCCAGACAAAATATTGTACAAGAAAATATAAATGGATTTCATTCAATAGCCCTTCTAGTTTATAGCTTCGTCCCACCCATTGAAAGTGGCTTGGCAAAGAAGACTCCTATAGTTAGAAAGGTACAAGAGGAAGAGGCTTGTGCAACCAAAAATAGTGCACTATGTTATTGGCCACACTTGGGTTCTGGATTCTACAGCTATTTGCGAGGTACAACAATTGTTCCAATTAAGAAAAGTCATCATTGGCAATACTCTTCAGACATATATGAAGAGTTTGATGCCATGAGGGTGTAGGCCTCAATAAACAAAAAGATATAGATCGGTCTTATAAACAGGGAAATGGTCGTTAAGTTTAGTGATGAAAATCCTAAAGACGACCACTTCACATGGGTGAGGTGTTGTAGGACGGGGTTTACTAGCAATCCCGCAACAATATTGCCTACACTTAAATTAAATTTAGAGAAATTTTTACATGCATCTTATTTTAAAAGATGCCATGAAGGATTTGAACAGGTTTGTACCGCTAATGCATGGGTTGTTTATCAGGACTGGTCTTAAGTTAAATTTCGTTGTCTCAGATAAAAGAACTCAATGATAACACACACACGAGAAGAAACTTAACGTCCATAAAATCAGCATATTAAACAAAGAGAGGTATGTTTTAGGTGACTTCTTGTGCCTAAACTCTTTTGTTAAAAAAGGAACGAGTTTTTGTTACAATTGGGTAATAGAATTTAAGAGGATCCCAAGAAATGGCGTAGAAATAGAGATGAAGCAGAAAATCTGAATTATGTATATCATCAGGATGCCCAGTGTCAAAATACATGCAAAACAACTTCAGCAAGAGATGAATGTCGGAGTAGGTACTCTCCTATGACTGTCCGTGTACAGGCAACAGTAGACTTCATACTGCTAAGAAGATAATAACATAGCTGATGAGAAGAAATTGCTGAAATTTCCTAAATGAAAGATCCCTAAAAATGAGAGTTGATGATTTTTAAGAAAGACGAAGTGTTGTCTTGATAGTAAAAAATTGTCCGTCCACACCAACATAGAGTTTGACATGCTTCTCTTAGGAAGTTACCAGACTGCAAGGACAATCAATAGGCTGATAAGAGTTTACAACGTTCGATTGACACAGCCTCTCACAGCTTACCTATTCTAAGAGACACTCAAGGTCGTGATCGGTACATGATTGATGCCCCAAATGTGAATTCAAACTGTCTATTGCAATTTAGCAAAAAGAAGAGCTCACTTTCTTACAAAGAACTCCTAATATGAGAAATTTTGGGTGTCCTATGTATCAGTGAACCCTAGAAAATACTCAAGAAGCTTAAAGTTCCTTGTGATGAGCATACAGCCTATTTTACTAAGAAAATTAACTGATATTAGTTGATATCATTATCAATATGAGTCCTGAAATTCTGATATCAGAAACATGCCATCTGATAACCGAATTGATGTTCTCATTAATGTGGTCACTAGAGGGTTATCGTTGAATACCTTAGAGTTTAACAATAGAAAGGTGATGCTCCGGCTGTAAACCTACCGTATGTGATACATAATTGTAATTGATTTATCAAGTACAATTGAGTACAAAGTTAATTAAAGACTTCTAAAAAATTAGTCACATTTTGACAGCATTAGCATATTGAAAAGTTACAAAAAATAAAATGATGATGATAACTTATATTACTCTTAGAGTATATTGATAGGTAATTCATATAAAAGAAAGATGCAGACTGGTCAGTTTATGATGAATAATCATTTGCGAGAAAATATCAACGGAATTACAGCATAACCAATTAACGCAAAATTAAGAAGCCTCATGTTACGGGGTGATCAAATGAAGGAGGATCATATGAGTTTACATGTGGTCAATCATAAAGGCAAACTGAATAAACAAATAACAGGCACATGCTGTTCGTTCTCAGCCCCGCTTTGTACAAACAGCCTGTGAGAGGTATTTGTTTGCACCGAGTTTGTTATTAAATCCTTTAATTTGTGATTTTTTTAGGACGACTATGATGATAAATATAAAGAGAATTCTCATATTACAGTTGAGGGTGTGTATGCTTACTGGTCTAAAGAAATCCAAACAATGATTGAATTGTGATGAATATAATACATTACTCTAAACTATCCTAAAAGGTGATACAAAATGAAAATACGAATTTTTAGGCAATGCATGATACATAATACAGAGATAAAGCCTCATTAAATTATAAGTAAAAATAAGATATTAATATCTTTAAGATACTTGTTTGTCTTATATTTTCAAGAAAAGAAACAAAACAAGAAGAACAAGTCTTCGAAGAAATTTTTGACGAACCCATGTTGATGACAAAATCTTATATATCATAATAATAATAGTACGAAGATAAGAGTCAACCTTATATGTGGACTAAGTAGAGCAAAAGAGGGTTGTGAAAAGATCCTGCTGTGCTATACCAACTGACCTAATATTCTATAATGAGAAGAGAAAAAGTCTTATTGATAAGATGGCAGAAAAATAATTGACATGGTAAGAAGATGACAAACCTGATTTATAAGTTCTCCTTGATCAAAAAGAAGATATAAGCTAACATGATAACAAGAAAAGAAACTTCAACAAGTTTTTTTACACTAGAATTGCCAGTGACAATCACCAACAACTTTAGAGAAATAAACCTAACATGCAGAAATAGGCGCAACAGTAAAAACATGCAAAAGAAGCATGCAGTAGCAGCAGAAGCTTCAACGAGAAGCTGGTGGAAGCAACAGAGACAGCCCCAGCATGCAGCGGCAATAATAAGAGCAAGAGGAGGAGGGGAAAGTCCACCCCCCATTGGGTTTCCTACCCTCACCGGGTTGGGAAAAGTCCACCCTCTGATAGTCTCTTCCACCTGCCGGTGGGAAGAGACCACCATGTGGGTGGACTCTTCACCCTCATGGGGGGGGGGGGGGTCTGCACCCCTTTCCCAACTTTCTTAAGACAGTTAATTCCAAAAAAAAGGAAAGAAGAGTTTTTTTAAAAAAAGAGGAGTCCTACTAAAGTAGGACTTTCTTCCCAACCCTTACCGAGTTGGGAAATCCCCGCCCACCGGTGGCGCTTCACCCTCACCGGGTGGAAGGGGCCACCCGGTGAGGGTTGAGGGGGCTGCGCCTCCCCCTTCCCTCTCTAAACTGTCCACGGATAGTTATACAAAAGAAAAAAAAAAAGAGTCGTCACCCTCACCGAGCCCCCTCCATCTCCTGGCCCACCCGGTGAGGGTGGAGGAAGGCACCGTCCCCTTCTCTCTCTCATAACTGTCCAAAGGACAGTAAGTTTAAAACAAAAAAAAAAGGTGGAAGCAAGCAAGATTCATCTTTTCTTGAAATTTTCTTCGGCGGGAAAAAAGAACAATTGCCACCCGATGAGGATAGACCCTTGGCCTCCCAACTGCCTCCTATGAAGACTATAATACCCCCTTAGGGGGTCTCATTTTGGGACGGTGAGCCAGAAGGCAAGGTTGAGTTTTCCTCATAGTAGGAATCTCTATGGGCTTTAAGTGGTAGGCTCTGACCCCACTCCTCTTGATTATAGAGTATTAAGACTACAATCTTATACTCTTATGCCTTAATCATAAATTATTAGCTTATCCTTAATTATACTATTATGTAATGGTATGAAAGCATATTATGTAATAATACTGTCATAACATTACATGATCATGATATATATAAACTTCTAGATATGTCATTATAGTCATGTTCAACATTAATAATGTGTTACACGATCTTTATGATATTAATAATATGTGGTTAATTTAGGTTAACACTATAGTTGATTAATAAAAAATAGAATGTAACCAAGATCAAAGTATGAACTATACAACCTAATGGTTTGATTAATATGATTGATAGTCTGATCAATGTAATCAAGTCTATTAACATCAGTCAAACAGCTCAATCCAATGATCCTAGATTTTTGATGAGATTGACAGTAGACTCAAATCCAACAACCAGATCGTCAACATATCAACCGAATTTAGAACCCAATGGTCCGATCGCACCAATTCGATCCATTATCAAATATAATGGTTAGATCCTCGTGATCTCGATCTGATCTTTAAAATCCAACAGTCAGATCTTTACTAGATCTCGATCTGATCTTTAAAATCCAACAGTCAGATCTTTACGATCTCTAGTAAAGTATATATCCAACAGTCTGATCTTCCAGATCTCAATCTGATTTTAAACTTCAAAGGTTGGATCTTCACGATCTCAAACAAAGTTCATATCCAACAGTCGGATCTTATAAATTTCGAACAGATCTTAAAATCCAATGGTCGGATCTTCACGATCTCGACTGAAATTTAGATCCAATGGTCGAATCTTCCTGACCTCAACCCAATCTTAAAATCCAACGGTCAGATCTTCACGATCTTGACTGAAGTTCAAATCCAACGGTCGGATCTTCTAGATTTCGACTTGATCTTAAAATCTAACAGTCAGATCTTCATGATCTCAACTGAAGTTCAGATCCAACGGACGGACCTCCGTGATCTTGACTTGATCTTCAAATCCAACGATTGGATCTTTGTGATCTCGACCGAAGTTCAGATCCAATAGTCCGATCTTCGTGATCTTGACCCAATCTTCAAATCTAACGGTTGGATGTTCATGATTTTGACCGATATTTAGATCAAACGGTCGAGTCTTCTAGATTTCATCCTAATATCACAATCCAACGGTCGAATATTCAAAACTTTTGACCGCATTTCATATCTAATGGTCAAATCTTCCAGATTTTGACCTAATCTTAAAATCTAATAGTTAGATCTTCACGATCTCGACTGAAGTTCAGATCCAACGGTTGGATCTTTCAAATTTCGGCCTGATCTTAAGATGCAATGGTCAGATCATCACGATCTCGACTGAAGTTTAGATCCAATAGTCAGATCTTCCATATCTCGACATGATCTTAACAGACTAACGCTCGGATCTTCATGACCTCGATCGAAATTCAGATTCAACACTCAGATTTTCACAATCTTGACCAAATCTCAAATTCAACGGTCGAATCTTCCAAATTTTGACCTGATCTTAAAAATCCAACGGTTAAATTTTCACGATCCTGACCAAATATCAGATCCAACGATCTGATCTTCTTGATTGCGACTTAATATAAAGAACCAACAATCAAGTCCTACGATCGTATTTTCCAAATCTCGACCTAATCTTAAAATCTAACGGTCAAATCTTCACAATCTCAACCGAAATTCAGATCCAATAGTCCGATCTTACAGATTTCGATCTGATATCATAATTCAACGGTTTGACCATGCCTGATCAAGTCCATTATCAAAATCTAACGGTCTGATCTCATCAATTAAATCCATTATCATAATCTAAAAGACCAATCGTCATCGATTCGGCTTGTTATCATAATCCAACAATATGATTGTCATCGATCAGGTTCGTCATCATAATATAATGGTCCAATGTCACCAATCGGGCCCGTTATCAAAATCTAATAGTCTGATCATATATGATCAGGCTCGTTATCACACGTGCAAGAGTCCGGTCACATCGATCGTGTCTGCTAACATATTCTGATCATATCAGTTAAGACCGTTAGTACTGTTGTACCAAACCAATCACTTTGACTGCATTTATTAATATTATCTTGATATTCTAATTGCATTGGTCAAGACTCGAATGTCCATTTTATTGGTTAGTTACAATTGATCAATGCTCCGATCACATGTTTGTAATTCGTGACGTAATAATCCGATTATTATAATCAAAATTTTGTCATATCGTAATGCCCTTATTATCCGCGCATCTTTGTAATTTGTAATTTTTCATATTAACGAAAGTTCAGTTCATTTTTCTCCATTATTGCTATCTTTGTGTTGTATTATTTTCAATTACGCGTGAACTTTATTATTAGTTTCAGTATCACGTATAAAAGGTTAATCAAAGGTGTCCAGTAACTTCATTGGTGTAATTAACATCAACTGAGGTCGATAGAGAGAGGTCCAACTACAAATCCACATGCTTGATTCAACATGATAATCGGGACTCATCCTTAAGTCCCAGGTTTAATCGACTCTTCATTAATGGGTCACGAATCAAACGAAATTTTCATATTAAAAATATAAACTGTTTATACTTCTATAAAAAATCATTCCCACACCAATCCACAAAATGATCATGGGAATTAGATTTAAGGTGTTGATGAATATCAATTCCTAGAGAACTATGATGTTGTAGCAACAAACCAGTTTACAAATGCGGACATAGGAAACAATTGTTAAGTTTCCCCTTTCCAATTTCCTAAACATTTTATACTTATTGTACAGATTTCAATTACCCAAAATTATTCCACACCCCAGGATCAAACAAACACAGTTCATACCCAGGGAAAATTATGACAAACCCACCAATCAACATTCTTTTTTGAGTGTTCAGCAGAAATTGATAATTAATATCATTTTGTGAAGCTTCCTTTTGTCCAAAAACCAGATCAAAAGAGATTCAAATCATTTTTAAAGCGTGCTGTCAGAATGACATGCCATCCTACTTCTCACAAAGAATTTTGTGGAGCCTAGTGCCTATTAATGCCCAAGGAGACACTACCTTAACCTTGGCTAGGTAGGCAGACAGCTGCATCTATTTAAGGAAAACCAATTTTACACGTGACACAATCTACATTAAAATCCATTGCAAGTGCATATCCATCAATTATAGAGATGCATCAATACATAGAGACATTTCACTAGATTCACCAGCTATACAAACGCAATGCTTGATGATACTTGATGCATATTGTTACACCAAAGAACTACTGCACAGACATGAACATACCTCATGAAGTTTCTTCCGTCGCCCTTTTGACTCGATTGGAAATCGCCTCAGCATGCAGAATAGCCTGTTACCAGGATCTAGATCAATTCATAATCATGTGATGAGTTATGCATGAAACATCATAGAAGAGAATGTAATCATTAGTACTCTTGCAGTGTTCTACAAAGATTTTCACCTTCCACCATAAAGCACGAAACCCAATGCCGCTATGAATGACACCACTGAACAGAAAGGATGGAAATAACTTAATACACGAAGTTCAGCAGTTAGTTGACAAAATTGCAGTAAAAGAGACCGAAAAAACAACAACATATCTTACCTGCTATAAAAAGCTTCCCAAGTAACTCCACTACGCTGTTATCATCTACCCAAATGTATATCCAAAGGCATACCTGACATCAATAGCAATCTGGTTAATACTAAAATCACAAGCAACAATATCTTTGGTCCATATGTTGTACCAAGTAAATTATCCAAAAATCACTCAACTGATACACATGCAAACTTATTGCTTGGCCTAGCAAAATAATTTAAATGTGATTTGCGACAAAATCGAGACCTAAAAACTTGCAATTGAATGGGTATCTAGCAAGGAAGGAAGAATCTTATCGGGACCGGCAGTCACCCGGTCTCGACCCAAACCAGATCGGGATCGGATCAGCAGAATCGGCCAATCTAAAGGAAAAAGAGGCCGATCCTTGGATTGGCCTGAATTTTTTAATTGAAAAAATCTGAAAAAATGAGGAAAAATCAGTTAAAATAAGAAAAAAAAGAAAAAGAAAAAATTGGAATTAAAAAAGTGAAAATGACATACTAATAGTCAAATATAATGAAATTACATTGACTTGGATTGCTAGTGATCAATTGGGGATTTAGGATTAAACATAGAACTTAAATAAATGATCAAATGCTTAATGACACAACAGCCTACAATAGAGTAACATCAATTCATCCCTTAAATGCAGGAAAATCCAATACATACTGATGGGGGAAAACCCCAGCTAGGCCCGGCAATTGGGCCCAATCCCGATTTGCAAATGGGCCAAACAACCATCGTCCGTTCTCAGCAGCCCATGTTCGTCCTGGGCCGAGACGGACTCGGCCCAACCTTCCAATCTGAACTCATTCAGCCCTGGCGCCCATTGGACCGACTGGGCCGAAGTGGGTTTGGTCCGCTCGGCGAAGTGAGTGTGGGTTATTATGCAGCGGCCTTGACGCCAACTAGGCCGAAGTGGGTTTGGCCCACTTAACCACTCGGACAAATGCCGACTGCCCACGAACATAGGATGTTTCTAACATTTCATCGCAAACAACTAAGAATAGTCCTACATCATCTGCCACAAGAAAGGAATCCTCATCTCTTGGTATAAAAGAAGCGTTATTCATTGCGGAAAAGGTACACAAGCTATTAAGCCTTCATCTCTCTCTCTAAATACTAAAAGTCTTTCATTAACTTAGTGACTAACTTAACCATTGGAGGGTCCCCCCCAGGCCAAGACTAGGGACCCATCTGACGGCTTCTTCTCTGCAGTAGGAAGACCCTTCATCTCCGACTCCCCTTCGGCTTCAGATCCTCTCGGTGCTCGGTCACCGGCTGGTATTCGGATTCCCCCCGGTACCCGACAGTGATTGCCTCGGCAACATCACTTGGCGCTGTCTGTAGGAAAGAAGCAGCCATGTCTCATCGACCAGTGACGAGACGATCCGGCCAAGACGAAACAGAGGTGCGGGCGACCTCTGCCCAGTTGCTCCTTCATGCCGAAGGAGTCCCAACCAGTCTTCCACAGGGATCGGCCCTCCCGGCGATAATTGAGCCCGTCGTTCTCAGGAACAACCGAGTGGAAGAACTCTCGCAGTAGGTAGCCACGCTCTCGACTACTATCACCTCTCTGGCCCCGCTGCGGGACATGGTCTCGGCCATCGCCTAACACATGGGTATGTTGGATCAATCGGCAAGACCGGTACCACTCCAATCATAATACTGTCCGGCCAATCAGCCTACAAAGGGGCAGTCAGGACCCTCCCAAGCGTTCCCTCATGAAGGAATCTCAACTCACAGCGAACCATATGGGCCATAAGGCCGAATTCCATGTGCTAGTCACCTGCTGACGGAGCCGGACAATGCTTCGTCCGGCACCCACCCCACCGAAGCCGATGGACGCTCGGTTGCCACTACTACCACAACTCCGGAATTGGACCGGAGATTAACTGAAATGAGGAAAGAGATGCAGCAGATGGTATCCCGGCCGTATGGAATGCCTCTCGCCAGCACAATCCCAGAACAAACCCGCTTCTCCCCTGAAATTTTGGCCACTGAGGTACCTTCCAACTTCAAACTACCGAATGGCCCTTTATACGATGGCATGACGGACTCAGTCAGCCATTTCCAAAGATTTAATTCCTATCTTTCTGTCCGAGGGGTTCCTGAGGCAGTTCACTGTCGTCTTTTCCCCCTCACCCTTGAGAAGATAACATCCACCTAGTTTGAAACCTTGATTCCTAATTCTATTCACTCTTTGGTGCAATTGGGTCAATTGTTCATTGACCAGTTCTATGATGCCACTCGGCAATGTAAAATTTCAGCTAGTTTGCTCGCCATCCGGCAAGGACCAGCCGAAACCCTTCAAGAGTATTTTACCAGATTTCGGACCGAGGCAGCCCAAATTCCGAATCTAGATAACTCAATCGCAATCTCAGCCGTGATTAGTGGTTGCACGGACGAAGGGCTTCTCAGTTCCATTGGGAAGCGACATCCTCCCACCTTTCAAGACTTAGTGGCCCGGACTCACAAATACATCAATCGGAAAGCACTGATGATGTCTCGGGGCAAGAATGTTGCCGAAGCAGTATCGATTGTCACCCTGCCAGCAACACGTCTGCGTACTAAAGATCAAGAGTCCTCCCGCAAGAGGTATAGGAGAGAAGAAGATTAGGGCCGAGACAGGCGTCGGGCTCCACAGCAACAGTACCTACCGCTACCAGCTCCTCCCTCCCGGATGCTTATAGAGGTAAAAGGAATACTCTGCTAGCCAGAGCGCATCAGAACCGATCATCGTCGAAGGGACTCTCGGAAATACTATGAATACCATCGGAAGATGGGGCATTCAACAGACGAATGCCGACACCTTCGCGAAGAAATTGATCGCCTTATCCGGGAAGGCTGCCTGCCGCAATATAATCGGGTGCGGCCCCAGTAACAGTAAGGCCGAGACCCTATAGCAGCACCTAGACAGCCCCAGCTTCCAGCCAAAGAAGCGCCGCCTCAGCCGAAAGCTGCCCCAGCTACGGCGGAGGCATCGCACCACGACCCAGTGTTGGGTCCATCATGGTCATCTCCGGGGGTCCGGGAGAAGGTTCGCGACGCCGCCGCACCGAGGCATCGTCGGATGTAGCAGCAATAAACGCAGAACCGAAGCGCTCTCGTCAGGAGGACATCGTCTTCGGCCAGAAGGATCTCAATGACATCCAAGTCCCACATGACGATGCTCTCGTAGTAAATGACGTATTGAAAAATTACAATGTCCATCGTATCTTTGTTGATAATGGGAGTGCACCTAATGTGCTTTTTTACGACTGTTTCCTGAAACTTGGTCTAACTGAGGCCAATATGAAGGCTCATCGAGGACCTTTGTTTGGCTTCAATGGAGCCCTATGCCAAGTTGAAGGCATTGTCCGACTACCTGTGACCCTCGGTACAGCACCAAAATAGCTAACCATTGAAACCGACTTCGCAGTTGTGAAAATAGACTCAACATACAATGCTATCTTTGGCCGAAGGTTGATCGGAGGGATCGGTGTTGTACCTTCATCTTACCACCAGAAGCTAAAGTTCCACACCAGCCATGGAGTCGATGAGACTAAAAGGAACCAAAAAGCTGCCCGGCAATGTTACATGATCTCAGTGAAAAGGAAGGTTGCGGCCGAGTCCCTCTCAATTGAGTCATCAGCCGAAGCCTCCCCATATGAAGAGCTTGTAACTATTCCAATACCAGGAGGAGAAGGCCGAACATTATTGATGGGTTCCGGCCTTGATAAAGCCGAAGCCGAAAGACTGATAAGCTTCCTAAAGGATAATCTTGACGTTTTCGCATGGTCCCCTTCGGACATACCTAGAGTCGACCCAGAGGTGGCGGAGCATCGTCTACATGTTGATCCGAACCAGCCTCTGGTTAAGCAGAAGCGGTGCACTTTCAATCAAGAAAGGAGAATGGCAATCCAAGCCAAAGTACAGAAGGGCCTAGACGCGGGACATCTCCGGGAGGTACATCATCTTAATTGGGTTGCCAACGTAGTGATGGTACCCAAGAAGGACGGTAAGTGGCGAATGTGTGTTGATTTCACTAACCTTAACAAAGTTTGTCCGATGGACAGTTTTTCGTTGCCCCGAATAGACTAAATGGTGGACGCCACCTCCGGCCACAAACTGCTCAGCTTCCTTGATGCCTACTTGGGGTACCACCAAATCTGAATGCATCCGAAGAATGAAGATAAGACGAGCTTTACAACGGATCTCAGCTTATACTGTTATACCCAAATGCCCTTCGGCTTGAAGAATGCGGGAGCGACTTATCAACGCCTCGTCAACAAGATATTCGCTTCCCAACTAGGCCGAAATATGGAATTCTACATCGACGATATGCTGGTGAAAAGCCGAGCCGTCACTAACCATTTGGTCGATTTGGCTGAGACCTTCTCTACACTACGCAGGTACAAAATGAAGCTAAATCCCGCGAAGTGTGCCTTTGGCGTGGCCTCTGGAAAATTTCTTGACTATATGGTTACTCGCCGAGGAGTGGAAGTAAATCCTGCGAAGTTCTCGACCATCCTTCAAATGCGCCCCTCAGCGAATATCCCGGAAGTTCAAAGGCTAAGAGGACGGGTAGCGACGCTAAGCTGTTTTATGTCGAGAGCAGAGGATCGTTGTTTTCCCTTCTTCAAGCAACTGAAGAAGACTAGCGACTTCTCATAGACGGACGAATGCCAATCAACCTTCGAACAGTTGAAGGCCTATCTCTTCGAAGTTCCAGTCATTTCCAAGCCTGTCGAAGGAGAGCAATTGTTTGTATATCTTGCTGCATTTAAGGTTGTTGCAAGTGTTGTTCTTATTCGAGAGGAAGACGGTTCCCAGAAACCAGTCTATTATGCCAGCCGAGCACTCCACAGAGCAGAGCTTCGGTATCCGGCCTTGGAGAAGCTGGCCCTAGCCTTAGTCGCGTTCGACAGAAGGGTTCGGCCTTACTTCCTCGTACATCCCATAAAAGTATTTACGGATCAACTTCTGCGATAGATCCTCTCTCGGCCAGAGGTATCCGGAAGGCTAGCCAAATGAGCAATCGAGCTGGGGGAATTCGACATTTCTTATGAGCCGCCGACTGCGATCAAGGCGCAGACGCTGACCGATTTTATTACTGAGTTGACATCCGAAGAGCCCTCGACTCCTATAATAAAAGAGGACGAAACATATGCCTCCACACTCTCAAGTGCGGGGGCCAAAGGCACTTCGACCTTATAAGCTGACTGTAAATGGCAACTGTACGTAGATGGGTCCGCCTGCTCTTCAGGTAGTGGCGTCGGATGGGTCCTAACATCCCCGGATGGGACGATTGCAGAGTATGCTCTTCGCTTCACCTTCCCCGCCACCAATAATGTCGCCGAATACGAAGCCCTCATATCAGGCCTCCAGGTTGCAAGAAGACTCGGCGTACAAAAAATAAAGGCATTCAACGATTCCTAGCTGATTGTCGGTCAGATCACTGGGGAGTATGAGGCTCGAGACGCCTTGATGGCATCCTATCTGCAGGTAACTAAAACAACCATTGTTGAATTCAGTTCTTTTAATATCATGCGTATCCCTCGATCAGAGAACACTCGGGCCGACGTCCTCTCTCGGCTCGCTTCTACCCATGACGGGGGCGGAAGCCGAATGGTTCTCGTCGAGGAATTATCGAAACCCAGCATCCATAATTCCGAGGTAATGCAAGCCGATGCTTCCGAAGACGAGACATAGATGACTTCGATAGTGGCATTTATTCTCCGAGGGGAGCTTCTGTCTGAAGCAAGAGAAGCGAGACGTATCCGACTACGTTCCTGTCAATTTATCGTCCTATAAGAAATATTATATAAAAGGTCTTTCGGTCGGCCACTCCTTCGATGTCTCGGTCTAGCCGAAGCCAATTATGCCCTTTATGAGGTTCATCTGCGGAGCACACATAGGGGGGCGATCCCTGGCACACAAACTCAAAAGGCAAGGTTACCGGTGGCCAACCCTCCGCGAGGACGTAGCCAGCCTCGTCTGCCGCTATGACCAGTGCCAAAGGTACAACTCTTTTATCCATCAGTCAGCAACCATACTAACGCCTCTCTCAGATCCTTGGCCTTTCGCTCAATGGGGGGATCGATATTCTCGGCCCATTTCTTATGGCCACCGGATAGAGGAAATTTCTTGTTGTTGCAATTGATTATTTTACTAAGTGGGTCGAGGCCGAACCCCTTACGTCCATAACTGACAATAATACCTAGAATTTCATGTGGAAGTCTATCATCTGCCGTTTTGGTATCCCTCGGGTCCTCATATCAGACAACGACAAGCAATTTGATAGTTGCCGATTCAAGGATAACTGCATCAGCTTCGGTATTCTACATAAGTTCACTTCGGTGGCTCATCCCCAGATGAATGGTCAAGCCGAAGTCACCAACCAAAGCATCTTACAAGGGTTGAAAACCCGTCTTGGCGAAGCCAAAGGCCGATAGGTGGAAGAATTGCCGAGTGTGATGTGGGCTTATCGAACGACGAGCCAAGACCCTATCGAAGAAACTCCATTCCAAATGGCTTACGGAGTAGAAGCGGTCATCCCGGTCAAAATTGGCCTACCTTCGCCAAGGATTCTCGCCTACAATCCGGAAAGCAATAACAAAGCCATGAGAGATCATCTTGATCTCATTGAAGAGACAAGAGATCAGGCTCGCATCTGGCTGGCTGCATACCAACAACGCATGGCTAGATATTACAATGCCCGAGTAAAACCTCGGAACTTTGAAGTCAGTGACCTTATATTGCGGAATGCTCATGTCTCGAAACCTGCCGAGGCCGCAGGAAAGTTATTTCCCAACTGGGAAGGCCCTTACCGAATAAAGGAGGTCATTCGACGAGGGGCCTATCGGCTATAAACCCTCTCGGGTCAGCCTCTCCCTCGTACCTGGAATGTTGAATGCCTTCGGTGTTATTTTATGTAAAACTTCCCCCCGACTTAAGACCGAATATATGTCATACAAAGGCTTCAATTGAGTACATAATTCTGAAGTACTAAATCTAATTTCAAGTCCATGTAAACTGTACCAGGAGTGACTTCGGCTATGCAAACTGTACTGAGAGCGACAATATTCCAAGTCCGTGTAAAACCGTACAGGAAGTGGCTTCGGCCATGCAAACTGTACCGGGAGCGGCAATATTCCAAGTCCGTGTAAACTATACCGGGAGTGGCTTCGGCCATACAAACCATACCGGGAGCGGCAATATTCCAAGTCTGTCTAAACCGTATCGGAAGCGGCTTCGGCCATTGCAACCGTAACGGGAGCGGCACCATTCTTCAAGAACGGCATGATTTATCTAAGTCTCCAAAGATAGATATGATATCGGCCTCTCTCATACGAAGCGCTATCAGGATTTTCTATTAAGAAAATATTGCCGAATGCACCTATGTCCTCGTCCTTGGCACGATTCTAAAATCAGTTTATCACAGCTAAATTAAGCCATCTTTTCCTAAAGGCTTTGAGCCCTTCTTTCCCAAAAGAAGTAGTAGAAGTATAAAGAAATAAAGAGTAAGTCAAATTTAAATTTCGTTATACACGAAGAAAGATTCTGATTTAATTGATATCAAGAGATCAAATGAGTTCTTCATTCTCATTCATTCATTGAATGATAAATGACTACAAGTGAAAGAGATACACAATTTAAATAATGGAAAATACATAGCGTCCGAAGGAAGATTACAAGAAAATAAAATTATTTCGGTATTACGGACGAGACTTGTGCAGACTTATTCACGGACGAACACATGAATAAAAGGTCCTTTGTATTTCAAGAACGGGATCTGAGAGTCCCGAAGTACAAAAAGACATCGGCTAAACTTAAAGTAGCCGAAGTAGGCACCATATATAGAATTACAAAGTCACTGATCAACTAACTCCCCATCAGAGCCAAGGATAGTGTTGCCCGGAGTCGGAGGGGTTCGCGGCATGCCAGTACGTTCAGGACTGGACGCGACCACCATCGGGGCAACCGAGGATTTCGCGCCCTTCAGCTCCTTCCACTACTCCATCATTTCAGTACAAAGTGGCTCTTCCGAGAGCTCAAAGCCCGTGAGATCCGCTCCGGGGCAGGCCTTCTGTGCAACCGCCAACCCAAGGTCAAAAATCGATTCAAAGGCTTCGACCTGGGCTTCCAGAATCATGTCGGCGAATTTAAGGCTGGACTCGAATGCTTCTTGGCCAGATTAACCCTGTCATCGGCCGCTTTCCCAACCTCCTCGATCTTAGCCTCAACGGCAGAGAGTATCAGTAATTGCCATTAGACTTAAACAATCCGACACTAACTCACCCTCGGCACCGACAGCGGTATCCTCTTTGCTAGACATCTCATAACCAGTGGACTTAGAAGAGTCATCGGCTACGATCGCCGCCTTGCGAACCGAGTCAGTCCCGGAGGCACGCCGACCGGCACGCCCTCCCCGTTCTTGTCCGAGAGGCAAATAGGGGGCTTCCCGGTTCGGCATCTTATCCGGATC
This sequence comes from Zantedeschia hybrid cultivar, assembly GCA_030544215.1. Classification (NCBI taxonomy): domain Eukaryota; kingdom Viridiplantae; phylum Streptophyta; class Magnoliopsida; order Alismatales; family Araceae; genus Zantedeschia; species Zantedeschia hybrid cultivar. Next base: position 59,747,886 of record JARZZO010000009.1, on the reverse strand, counting down.
CAGCCATGCCCCTATGCTTATCAGCCTCTCTTCATCCGCCAGTATTTCATTTACATATACAGGTGAGTAGTCAATAATCTTCTGGGCCTCGATCAGTTGATTGTCAGTGAGTTTCAGGGCCTTGGAGACTTCCTTCGGAAGTGGCCCCCACTTAATAGGAAAGGGTCAAACACTCTTATCCTCCTCCGAGAGGGTAACGAAGAAGAATCCCTTCTTCCAATGGTGAATGGACGAAGGCTTCCTGGAGAAGATGTCTCGGCCAGATCTGGTGGTGAAGCAAAACCAAAAGGAATTTCTTTGGGGTTTGATTTTGAAGAGGTATCGGAAAACGGGTACCAAAGGGATACGTTCCAAAATAGAACAGACAAGGAGGTACCCGTAGACTGTCCGCCACGAATTCAGAAATAATTAAGACGGAACAAGACTGTAGGTAAGAAGGAGGTCAATGATGAAAGGGTGAAGGGGAAGCCGGAACCTTGCTCGGAAGCTGTGATCGTAGATAGAAAAACATCCCGGCCGGTGAGTATTGGCCCAAATGGCTTCCTGAGCCCTGATCAGACAAATCCAGTCGGGGATATCATATCTACCCCACATCTCCTTAATTGCTTCCCGGCAGAGGAAGGAAGCCACATCCAAGACTTGCTCGGCTGGTTTACGGCCGAATACCCCTGTTCCGGATTGGTCTCGGAGGATGAGAAGCGGGAGGAACTGAAACGGCTTTGTCCGCCATATCGGAAGCAAAAGAGTTGATCGAAAAGATGACGTAAGGGAAAGTTCTGGAGGAGAGCAGGATGAGCCGCTCAAGAAGAGGGAGGAGCTAAGGGAGATTAAACAGTGAAAGCCAAAGGGCAGAAGCTTACCCTCTGACTAGCTGAATATCCCCGATGACAAGACACGCTCGTCCCGGCACCCCCGCTTAACAAGACGCTCTCGGGATGACTCTGAAAACGCTCCGCTATTGAGACATCGAGGGAAGATGCGAACAACAGAGTTTTCTCCGTGGAGCCGGGGGGGGGGTGTATTTATAGGAACCCCCCCAGGAGGGCCTGATAAAGGATCAACGGCCGAGATTGCCAAACCCTTCGGTACCATCCCTCTCGAATGCCCGCCACGTGTCCCGTCCTTTCGAATGATGACCTGAGCGGTGACAGATTCGAAGCAGAGCGACTCACGGCCGAGATCTTCCGACCTTTCGGTTACCACCTCAGATGGTTGCCACGTGTCCCGGATCTTCGTGCAACGAGTCGAGTGGCAAAGTTCGAAGCAGAGCGACTCACTACCGAGATCTTCCGACCTTTCAGCTACCACCTCAGATGCTTGCCACGTGGCTCGGGCTCCTCGTACGATGAGTCGCTCGACGGGAAATTCAAGTCCGTTGTCGCCTTCTCTTGGCGCCATTGTTTTCAATTCGATTAACCTCTCTTTCGGACAAGAGCCATCTCCAGTCCACGAGGGTTGGTCGCGACCTCTCAGCTCCAGACGAGTGTCAAATTTATGAGGCAAGTGTACTCTCGGCATTTTATCTTACTGAAGCATACCGAGAGTAGAGGGCCATGTGATGGGGGAAAAACCTAACTAGGCCAGGCAACTGGGCCCAATCCCGATTTCCGAATGGGCCGAACAACCATCGTCCGTTCTCAGTAGCCCATGTTCGTCCTGGGCCAAGACGGGCCCGGCCCAACCTTCCAATCTGAACTCATTCAGCCCTGGCGCCCATTGGGCCGAAGTGGGTTCGGCCCGCTTGGCAAAGTGAGTGTGGGTTATTCTACGGCGGCCCTGACACCAACTGGGCTTAAGTGGGTCCGGCCCACTTAACCACTCGGACAAATGCCGACTGCCCACGAACATAGGGTGTTTTTGACATTTCATCGCAAACAACTAGGAATAGTCCTACATCGCCTGCCACAAGAAAGGAACCCTTATCTCCTGCTATAAAAGAAGCGCTATTCATTGCGGAAAAGGTACATAAGCTATTAAGCCTTCATCTCTCTCTCTAAATACTAAAAGTCTTTCATTAACTTAGTGACTGACTTAACTATCGGAGGGTTCCCCCCGGGCCAAGACCCATGACCCTTCTAACGGCTTCTTCTCTGTAGTAGGAAGACCCTTTGTCTCCGACTCCCCTTCGGCTTCGGATCCTCTCGGCGCTCGGACACCGGCTGGTATTCGGATTCCCCCCCGAAATCTGACAATGATTGCCTCGGCAACATCACATACTACATTATTAGATGGATAAATGATAAGAGTTCAAGACTTGGGTAGGGTTTGAGTTCATATCGGCCAGATCAAACCTGTATCGGATGTTCCGTGTAGGATCGGCCCGATTCGTGGCCGATCCAGGCCGACTTAGCCTTGATTATGGCTGATTCCAGATTATTCCAAGTTGATTTAGGTCCTTATTATTAATATTTTTAATTTTGCTTAGGGGGTTAGATTCCCCCCATGAAATCAGATTGCCACATGTCAATTCCAATCCCAATCGGCTGATTCCGCGAACAATGCTATCTAGAGCATTATTTCTTGTATGTTGAATAATCAACAATCTTAATTTTTGGATCAAATAGATCTTAAATACTTTTTGTTTTCTTTCAGACCTTGTGAAGGCAGGCAATACAGAAACTTTATAAATGTCAAACAAATCGGACATAAAAAATGTGCAGCCAAGCTGCAAAAGTGTGAATTCAGTCTGAATGGAGAGAGCCAATCTGGACATTTCATGGTCAGTTCACAGCTCAGGCTCCTCTTAGCCAATTCTCAAATGAGATCAGACTTGGGATTACCCCGACTTGGTCCCACCGTAATTTTCTCTTCTTAATCCAATTATAAAGGTGCAAAACTACCAATAGCAAACACATCCATGCAGGCCAGAAGCAACCCATACCATACTAAGTACTAAGACTCATCAGACATCACATGCATGGCCATTGGGGTCCCAGACCATAATTGAGTGTGTAGGAGACCTTGTGAGTGTGCATGGTGCCCTGAGCTGGGAAACCATGCTCAAGCTCAGGTGAACAGTCCAAGTGAGGGCTTTTGAATAAAAGAGCCCATGGAGAAGTGATCGTGAACAAATTCAAGAAACGCAGACCCCCTCTCTTTCAAGGTGATCCTAAACTTGAAGAGGTTGACGATTAGGTTCAAAGGCCTAAGAAAATATTTCAGGGTATGACAAGAAGGCTTATTGATGCGGGACGGCGACCAAAATGGACCCGACTATTTTACCACAATCGAGATCAACAATTCACACCACATGAATAGCAAAGGAGCACAACGATCACAGTTTTCCAAGAAAGATAATATGTGATGATAATAAAAAAGGCAAGCTAAACAAGTCATCCTTCGCAGCGACAACGAATGGATCGACGATAGTGAGAACTACCGTTAGTCTAGGGCATCATCGCGTATTCAACAATATCAAATTGAGCCACGGGATAGGTCGTTCACAATCACACAATCCGACAATGATAAATTTCCAATGAGCTAGGTAATCCTAAAAATAAACTCACAAGCACGGCAGCAGAAATGTGCAAATACTAAACAAACAAATTGTGCAAGATGGGTCGTCATCAGAGCTACCTGCCCACTGTCAAGTGGGACATGCAAACAGGGCACTCATCGCCTGGTTGTCGAACAGCAAATGGAACCAGCCCGCAGGTGGGCCTGCACTGGGGAAAGGTGGACATGATTGTTGTAAAGCTCCCTTCCTGGTTCTATAGTTTCTATTGGGCCATCCAAATCTGGGAAATCATTAGGACGGCGCACTGGACCGGATGGCTCCTGAGGCAACGAACCTTGAGGCCGAGGAGGGAAGAAAGTGGGCTCGATCGAGGAGGGAAGAAAGTGGGCGCACTGGGCCCGCAGGTAAGCAGTAGAGAACTAAGCTTGGTGCCCATAGTTGACGAAACGCACGTCCTTGTCAGAAACAATGGTCTTCGGTAACCCATGTAAACGAACAACTCCTTCATAGAAAAGATGGACTACATGAGACACATCCGAAGTCTTGGAATATGAAATAAAATGAGCTATTTTGGAGAATCGATCAACTACAATCAGAATAGAATCATGCCGACAGAGGGTTCATGGCAGGCCCAAGATAAAATCCATACTAATATCCTGCCATGGACGGTCGGGCACGGGAAGAGGAATGTACAAGCTAGTATTATGCCTCTTCTGCTTGGCCGTAACGCAAGTGCGGCACTGAGTAACAATCTATGCCACATCACGCCTCAGGCTAGGCCAGAAGAAGGGATGCTCAACAAGCTCAATGGTCCTGTTCCGGCCGTAGTGACCAGCTAGATCACCTGCATGTACCTCCCAAATGAGAAAATCACGAACTGAAGTCCGCAGAATACATAATCGATCACCACAGAAAAGGTAACCCTCATGAAGGATATAATCATTGAACTCTCGCGAGGGTCCGGCAAGAAGAGCAGTGTAGATCATATCAAAATCGGGACAAACTAAATACCCCTCTCGGAGTCTGTCAAATCCAGTAACCTCCACACTGACAACTGATAACAGAGAATATCGGCGACTCAGTGTGTCAGCTACGCGGTTCTCCATACCTGCCTTATGTCTTAAGATAAAGGCGTAGGCATGAAGAAACTCCACCCAACGGCTATGCCTCGGGTTCAATTTCTTCTGGGCATGGAGAAACCGGAGGGCCTCATGGTCCGAAAATAAGACGAACTCCTACAGTAGTAGATAATATCTCCAATATCTCAACGCCTGGACTACCACATAAAATTACTTATCATAGGTGGAGTACTTCAGCTTAGCATCATTCAATTTATCGCTGAATCCTGACTCAAAATCCCACCTATGTCGACACCATAAGCATCACAAGAGACCTCAAACACCTTCGAAAAGTTTGGCAGACGAAGGATAGGTGCCTGGATCATACGTTCATTTGATGTCACGAAAGGCCGAAACAGCGGCCTTCGTCTAATGAATGACTCCCTTCCGAATACAATTAGTAATCGGAGCTGTAATAGAGCTGAATCCATGGATAAATCAACAGTAGAATGTTGCCAAGTCATGAAAACTCTACACATCATGGATAGACTGCAGCTCAGCCACTCTACTACCCTCCTGATCTTCTCCAGATCAGCATAAACACCCTCAGAAGAGACAATAAACTCTAAGAAGATCACTCGGTCGGTCATAAAAGTACACTTCTTAAGGTTACCGAACATATTCTCGCGGTGATCCTCCCTACAACGGCTGTAGATGAGAATATCGTCGAAGTATACGATTAGGAAGACACTAATGAAAAGTCACAGAACCTGAGTCATCAGCCGCATAAAGGTACTAGGGGCGTTGAACAACCCGAAGGGCATGACCAACCATTCGAAGAGTCCATCCCTTTGTCTTGAAAGCTGTCTTCCACTCATCCCCAAGTCTGCTATGGACCTGGTGATAGCTACTTTTCAAATCGACCTTTGAGAATATAGTGGCTCCCGCCATCATATCAAGTATGTCATTAAGACAGGAAATGAAAAATCTATACTTGGTAGTGATGCAGTTAATCGCATGATTGTCCACACACATCCTCCAAGTGTCATCTTTCTCTGGAACTAAGAGTGCGGGAACAGGACAGGGGCTCATACTCCTGCGAATGGACCCCCTCTTCAAAAGTTCTTCTACCTGCCTCTGAAGCTCAGAATGCTCAGTGAGATTCATGCGATAGTATGGCAAGTTGGGAAAGGTGGATCTTGGAATCAAATCGATGGCGTGCTAGATATCATGCATAGGTGACAAACCCTTCGAAAGATCCTCAGGAAAGACATCACGGAACTCCTGCAGAAGAGAGGTGACCTCAGTGGGGTGCTCACTCGGAGTCTCAATGGTAACCTATCTAACCGCAAGAAGATAAACATGCTCGCTCTCAACTAATCATGCTCAAGCTCCCAGGCGTTAATTAACTGAAGAGTCGTGGAAGGGGGGGCGCCAAGGATGAAAGGGGCACGAGCCAAAGCACTGCTCGAAAGAGTAGAGCGAGAAATGGGAGGAGTGCTCAACAGCGCCGTGCTACGAGAAGCTGGGGTGCTAGTAGAAGTAACACTAGAGGAAGCAACGGCACCGAAGGTAGAGGGGGTAGGAGCACTAGGCTAGGGTGCCTCATACTGGGGTGCGGACTTTAGATGGGAGGGCTGCAAGGTAATGCGCCGATCGTCAAATGGAAATACACACGTGTTGGACCGACCGTAAAGGACCGCTTCCACGTCATAAATCCATGGGCGGCCAAGGATGAGACTCCCGACCTCCATCGATAAGACATCGCACCAAATATGATCCTCGTACGGAGAGAAAGTAATCGGAATGAGGCACCTCATCCGAATGGGAATAGATGTAGAATCCACCAACGATACGCGGTAAGGACGGGGATGGTCCACCGCAATCAGCCCCAGGCGCTCGAGCCTTAGTAGAAATCATATTAATGCAACTTCCACTATCGATGATCACTTTGCACACCTTATCGCCCACTCGATAATAGGTGTGAAAGATCACAGTCCTGCGCCAGTCATCATTCTCTTTCGGATGAGTCAGAATGCAGCGGACGACTCCCAGCATGCCTTCATCTGGCAAATTCTCGGTATCCTCCACCCTATAATGCTTATGCCGAATACAACCGATCATCTCTTCCTCATCAAACTGAAACTCAGCGACCATATCGATTCCAGTCTCATCGATCACATCCTGCACAGCGGGTGGAGGCTCCTTAGGGTCAGTACTCTCAATGGCCAAAGATCTAGTAGGACAATGTGAAGCATAGTGGCCAAGCCCCTGACACTTGAAGCAACGGCCGTAGGGCCCACTCTCTTGGGAAGATTCCCCTACAGCTGGGGCCTTCCCTTTATCCTCCCACCTAAATGGTGGAGCGCCAACTAGAGGGCGGGTAGGTGGGGTAGGCTGAGTCAGAACAGGTTCCCTCGGAGAAAGGAAGCGAGGCCTAAGAAAGGGCTCCTGCCGGGTAAAGGGCTCCTGTCGAATAGGCTCGGCAAATCCGAATGAAGGACCCTGAGGCTGAACTCCCGGCGCGACACGCTGCTCAAATGGTCGCTGATAAGGCGGCCTAGCGTGCGGGGTGAAGTCGACTCCAACTCGAACTGCTCCATCTCACGCACGACCTGGTAGGCATGCTCAATGGTCATCATGTGTTGACGGAACAGCTCCTGCTGATATATATGGCACAGACCCTTCCGAAAGCGGGAAAGAGTCAGTGTACTCTCCTCTCTAGCTCCGCACCTCATCAGGTACTTGTCAAACTCAGAAATATACTCAGATACCAAACGAGTCCCCTATGTAAGGTTCTGCCACCGATCGATGAGGCGATGGCGATAGGGCGAAGGAAAGTATTTCTCGTGAAATAACATCTTCATATCCTCCCAAGAATCAATAGGCTCCTGATGCCTCTGTGCCCGAAGCGCCTCAACATTAGATCAATAAATCTGAGCCTGGCCTATCAACTTCATCAGAGCGAAGCACGCTCGGCGAGCATCGGCAATGCCCATCCAATTAAAGTATATGTTCATACTAGCCTCCCAATCAATGTAAATCTTCGGGTCCAGCGACCCGTCAAACGTGGGAGCATCAGTACGAACGGCCATTCGATCATCCTGATCACCGTAATCACGGTAAGACCTCTACTCATCCCCAAATCCACCCCGGTCATCCCACTCTCTCGGGCATTGGGAGTACCTTTGGTCAGGGCCACAATCCGCTCGATCATCACAACCAAACCGATCAAAGCGGTCACATCGGTCATGTCGATCGAATTGATCGTCTCTATCACGCCGATCATAGTGGTCAAATCTATCCACTCGCTCCCCACGATCAGGACGATCACCCTAGAATCAAGGACGCCTCCTATCTAACCCCAAACCTAAATCATGCGACCTATCTTGCCTCCTGAATTTACGTACATCAAATCGATTGGCGTAACCCATCTCATCCATAGGATCATGATCAACCCTATCCATTTTGACTCGCCAATCAACGACCCTATCAGCTCGAGGTGGAGGGTGCACAAGAGGAGGTGAGTTCGCCGGAGGTGGCGGGTAAGCCGGGGGCTGCACGGGGTGGGGAGCCCGGGCTAGGATCTCATCCTGGCGGTCAGTCGCCCGAACGGGACCCTGACCCGGCGGGGGTTCTGCGGGAGCGGGAGCAGGAGCAAGACCCGCAATCCCCTGGACCGTGCGCTCAGCAACAGACAACCTGTCCTACACGGTCCGCAGTGACTCCCTAAAATGATCAAGGCGCTCGTCTATACGGTGATCCAACTGATCCATCCGGTGCATGAGATGACCGACCAACTCAGTCATCTCAGGGACCGCAGGCGCGCCAATGTGTGATCCATCCATATGCATAGAACTATGAAGATCAAAACCACTGCGTGTGGGCATAAGCTAAATAGAGACTAAAAGTGCACACTATAGTGACACGAGTGTGAGACAATCCTCAAAATGATGTAACATGATGAAATGGTGTCTGACAGATGATGAAAATGAGGCTACCAAAATAAAATGCAGCAGTGTAAATATGAGAGAGATGGTAAGCCCTAGACACTCTACCGCTTGGCTCTGATACCAAAGATGATGCGAGACGGCGACCGAAATGGACCCGACTATTTTATCACAATTGAGATCAACAATTCACACCACGAGAATAGCAAAGGAGCACAATGATCACAATTTTCCAAGAAAGATAATACGTGATGATAATAAAAAATGCGAGCTAAACAAGCCGTCCCTCACAACGACAACGAATGGATCGACGATAGTGAGAACTACCATTAGTCTAGGGCATCATCGTGCATTCAACAGTATCAAATTGAGCCACGGGATAGGTCGTTCACAATTACACAATCCGGCAATGATAAATTTCCAACAAGCTAGGTAATCCTAAAAATAAACACACAAGCACGGCGGCATAAATGTCCGCCTAGGCATTTGAGGTGGCATTTTGTAAAAAAATATAAAAAATAGAAATGTAGATATAATATTAAAAGAAATTCAATAAACAATAAACATCAAAGAAAAAAATACAGCAATACAACCTGAGGAAAGAAAACAAAAATAGGGAGTGGAGGAACCTAGGTTGGGGTTGGCAGGAACCTTACTGCCAAACCCATATGCTTTTCTCTCTATCAGAGTTCACCAACAGGATCTGAAAAATAGAGAAAGAGTTATCAGAGATGAGAACAAGTGCGAGAGAGAGGGGGGGAGGGAGGGGTAGAGAAAATGAAGAAAACAGAAAGCAAGAGAAAATGGAACAACACTGAGAGATGTATTTAAGAGAGAGAGAGAGAGAGAGAGAGAGAGAGAGAGAGAGATGATCAGAGGGGGAGGTGGCTAGCGTTGATGAGGTTGCCAAAGTTGAAAGATGCCATTGGAGTCGGCGAAGATCACCGTTAAAGTTGACGAGATTGCCGTGAGAGTTGGAGTTCACATGAATCAGAGTTTGCCAGAGTGAAATGCGTAGGGACCCGAGGGGTTAAGGTTAGGGATAGGCCACTTAGGAAGGAGAGAATTAAAAAGAGGGAAGGCAGAGTCAAAACCTCTTAAAGGCCACCTTTTATACTTGGGAGGTAGGCCGACTGAGATAGCCCAAATGGGCCAGGCTGATGTGGTCTGAGGCGGGCCAGGAGAGTGCAGCAGTCTAAGGTGACTGCCTAATCAGTTGAAGTATATACAGCTGTCACCTAGGTGATATAGGCCACAGCGAGGCGAATAACCGTCACTTTGCCTCACCTCCTCGCCTAGGTGGTCATTTCAACCACCTTTGGTAACCAAGGATGGAATAATCAGCCATTGGACTCGGATTGGTCCGGTTGTAGACCAATCGGATCGGCCAATCCGGTCTGGTCCCACTTTCTTAAAAAAATGTTTATAGATAACTTTTAAGGGTTTTTCTGTAATTTTTGGTACCAACCTTTTTTTATCTTCCCCCTTTCTAACCCTAATCGAATGCAGTGGTTGGCAGCTATGGCAGAGGAGAGGGTGGAGAGAAGGATCGTTCGTGCTGCACGACGGTGAAGGCAACAACGATGATGGCAACAACGCCGTCGTCGGCGAGGCAGCAATGACGCAGCAGCGGCTGTGGCGAGGCAGTGACGATGCAGAGTCCACAGTGATGACGCTGGGGCTACAACGGCAATGATGCAAAGTCCATGGCAATGATGCAGAGTCCGTGACGATGCATCCACGGCGGCGGCTGCTGCTTCTTCTTCTTCTTCTTTTCTTTCTTTTTTTCAGTTGGGGCTATGTGACGTAAGGGGGTGGAAGGCTGTGTTTTTAAAGGGGGACGAGAAAGGATCCAACATTGAACGAGCGTATCGGTCCGATCCTAGTCCGATCTGGACCAATCCATGCCAAGGATCGGCCAATCCGGCCAATCCTTGACACAGTTCAGGGCACGAGATTGGATCGGACCAGCCCAAATCCAATTGGATCAGCCGATCCGATCCAATCCGTGCTGATCCTTCCTTCCACAACATAGTTTGATGTCCCTGTTTTGCATGCCATCACTGCCACCATCAGCCATGCTCGCACTCGGGGTATACATCTTCCCCCTTTTCTGTTTCCTTATTTCCAGCCTTAAACCCCCCCCCCCTACCTTCCCTCTTCTTCTTGCCTTTCCTCAACCTTGGACAAACCCTCAACATGAGGGTTCATTCACATTTCATAGTCGTTTGGGGAGTATGAGACACAAGTGATCAAATCCTGCTTCGCAGGACAGACAAGTTCAGCTCGTATAATAAATCAAGGATTTTAGCAAATAACCGCCTAAAGAATCTCATATATACAGAAAACCCCATGTAAAATGCATATGTGCAAAACCACCCAATACAATCATTCTACACATAGAGAACCCCCAATCTACCATCACTCACATCACTTACAAACTAGGGCTTATTTCAGCATAAGAAGAAAGTTTAGGGCGTTTTCTACATATATGTATAGTGCAGGGTGTTTTTACATATACGAGATTATTTAAGGGTTATTTGCTAAAACCCCAAATCTACTATTGATGGGTGTTAACTTTGCATCAACTAAATAGTAATGAAGCTACCACAATATTGCATGGATGTAAAACCTGATCCTTGAAAATCAGACGAGATCCATTCATCTGAAGAAATGTCTTGTATTGACATCCTTGCATTTCATGTTTATTGACACTTTGTATTTAGATGGGCGCATTATATTGACTGCGTGTCCGGCTACCGCAATATTGTATGTAGCATTACCACAATATTGGATCAATGTAAAATTTGAACTTTGAAAATTAGATAAAATCCATTAATCAAAAGAAATATCTTATATTGACAGCCTTGCACTCTGATTATTGATGGCTCTCAGTTTCATTCAGCGGGGTGCACTGTCCCACATTAATGATACAGCACTACCACAAGCCTGATAACTGAAAACTGGAGGATATTCATTAATCAGAAGAAAAGAACTGGCAGTTCACTGTAAACGAAGTTTAAGAAAAAAAATCCTTAAACGTGGGAAGAATACCACCAGAATGAACACCTATAAGTTCAAGGGATAGTGGAAATTTTTATGAAGACTGGCCTTGAAAAGGGATGGTCAGCAGACAATAGTTTAAAATGGATATAACTATAGCATCCCTCTTTGGATCTGTCCAACGTTTCACCATATGCCTGAAATTATTTGTGCAGTTTTGAGAGTTTGAGGATTAAATTAACGGTCAATCCTCACAAACCTTGATTAACTTAATTATTCTCTTAACCATGTTTAATTAAGTTTATTTTCTTCAGTTGTACGATTAAGCCTGAGCTAATGATGGATTAGGGATCATGAGGTGTCACAACAGAAATGATCTATGGTGGAATGAGCTGTCCCTGCCAGGCTTTACTCTTCCCTGCTATGCTGTGGTCAGTGTGGTATGAAAGAAATAAGAGAAAGTTAAGAGAAAATTTTAACAGCGCCTTTGACATACTGAAAAGAGCTATCCATTTGGTTGAGGAATGGGACAGAGCAGTGGGCCTTGTCAAAAATAACCGTCCTGCTCTTTTGTTGAAGGCTCGAGAGGTGCAGAACTCCTAATCTTGTTGATCTGTATTACTTTGATAGGACATAAAGGTTCTTCCTTTTTTTCTGCATATTCTTGTTTCTTCTGTGTATTTTTGCCTTTTGGGGGTTCTTTGTCCTTTCCTCCTTGTGTCATTTTACTTTTGTTTTTGGGCAAGAGGTTCTCTTTGCCCATTGAGAGGGTTTTTTGATATCATCTAGTGCGTATCTCTGCCTTTTCCATTAAAATGAGATGTGACATTTGTTACCTTAAAATACACACACGGTCTATAGTGACTAGAATGCCATATCATTCATTATGGCATAGCTGGCATTCAAAAGGGCCCCACTTGATGAGGTGGCAACCAGGGTCTGCAACTCGGCCCGCCTCATACAAGTCAGATTGTATGTAGGAGGAACTGAGACAGGCTGATTCGGACTCAGTGGACGAGAATCGGCCAAGTTGGACCTATATGACTCATCTCTGGGAAATCTGAGTCGATACACTGCTGAATCTGCCGAGTCAGTCACCCTGTCAACATCCCATTGGTGAAGACCACATGACACTACATGGGGCTCCCATGTCGTGAATGAGAAAAGGACAAAAGAGTATGTTGGCCAATTAAGTTTAGCTTAGACTCGGTAAGGCTCTTTGGTGCTAGGTTTGTCATATTGTTGGTCTGTACTGGATCGTATCTTCCTATATAAGGTACGATAGTAATCCGACTCGCACGAGTTGCAAGAGTCAGGCCAATGAGTTGTTAATGAATTTAAGCCACGTTTTGGAGAAATGTATCATGTTAATTGATACAAAAAGTGTAATTTTAACTCAATCTAAAACAACTCATTATGCATGTACGAGTCAGTGTCAGTATGATCTGATCTGACTCGTTATGCCAGCAGATTGGACTCACCAAGATACAAGTCGACTCGTAGGAGTAGGGACCCCCACCCCCCCCCAAAAAAAAGGGGAAAAAAAAGGTTGGGCAGCATTTGGAGGTGAGAAAAAGGAGGAGAAAAGGCATAAAGAAACGGGGAAAGAGAGAGAGAGGAGAGGAGAAAAAGAAAGGTGTCAGTAAAAAGCAGTACATAAGTGGCGGACAACCCATTTGCAGCAGTAAAAAGCAAAGGAGATGGGGATAAAAGGGAGGAAAGAGGTTGAAGGTGAGAGCCCATAGGCATGCAAGTCCTCCTTCATCATCTTCAACCTTGAAGCATTAAAGAGGAGCTACAATCCAACTTGTTGTGACCTACAAGACAAGAAGACGGACCAAGAGAAGTCACTTATTTGGGAGCTTAAGGGTCAAGACTTGAAAATCGTGTTTCTCCTTCAACATTTTTGGGTGAATGGTCTTTGGTTTGAGAAAAACACCTTTGTCGAGGGGACATGCTGTCCAACTTTCTTTTCACTTAAACAATAATGCCTAGTACATGAGTTCCATATTTAAAACTGGTAAAAATAAAGGGCAAGTACAGGGCGTGTAAAATGGGAGTTTTCATCTTGTCCTTGCACAGCATAATAATTATGTTTGCATCATTTTGGCCACCCATTGCTTGTTTTAATTATGTTTTGCAGTAAATAATAGTATTATGCATTACGCATATCTTAAGACAATGCTTCTTACTATATGGGCAGCATAAACATGTTTTTTTTACGCTTGGGGGGGGAGTAATGACCCAATCAGCTAACTGGCCCAACAACTGTACTAGTTGGTAGACTTCCCAGAATGGTCACCTATCTTGAGACTTCTCCCAACCGAACATGCTTAACTTGGGAGTTTTTTCCAACTCGAGCTCTGAAAAATGGCTAACTAATATTGTTGGTAGTATGCTAATTTAGTCTATTTAATATATTCTTATAGAGGATATTACAATCTACCCTCCTTAGAAATCTGACATCCTCATCAGGACCATATTCCACAAGTCTACAACTAATCCACCAGATAGATAGGATTCCAAAGGTGGCTCCCACTATGCAACTTCCCACTCTAAGATAGCCCTTTTATGGTGTAGCACTTTGTCCTGTGTAGAACTTAGCTCCCACACTTCCGATTGGTTCGTCGCTCTGATACTAATTTGTAACGACCCAAGTAGCTAACTGGACCAACAACTGTGCTAGTTGGTAGACTTCCCAAAATGGTCACCTCATCTTGAGACTTCTTCCAACCGAACATGCTTAACTTCAGAGTTCTTTCTAACTCGAGCTCTGAAAAATGGCTAACCGGTGTTGTTGGTAGTCTACTGATTTAATCTATTTAACATATTCTTAAGAGGTATTACAGGGGGATAGTGAGATGAGTATTTAATTTTCTAGGGGTTGAGAATTAAATTCTAAAGTTAGTGAACCGTATGAGCTTATTTAAGAAACATATTCCCAATGGAACTACAATTCATGTTTAAACCCAATGCAAAGAAGGAAATCGTGGAATTGAATTCACAACCCAGAGTGGTGTGAATCAAATTCCACATTAGGCGACAACAAACAAATAGATCTCCTTAACTCACTAACACGTGAATTTAAATTTTTACATGCACCCACCACATTCTCACTTAAGTCACTAACTCAATTATTCAATTCTTATCTAAAACGCACGTAAAACAGGGTTGACTACTTTTTACAAGTGAAAATACACTTCACTGATCGAAATCAATTCCACATCTCACTAGCCCGGCCTTATACACTCTGGTTTTACGTGATTCATAGCATGTATGCCCGTTTTTATTGGAGCATATAACAGCATTCTTTTCATTGAATTCAAGATATGATCATGGTGCTTGTAGCACATGCTTCCATTATCTTGTGGAAAGATTGAATCTTTCCTATGTTTCTCTAACTTCTGGATCGATGTTTAGAAGTCTATAAGAAATGTCTAACTTCTACTGTTGGTGTTTAAAAGAGTCTATAAGAGATTTCTAGTTGTCCACATGGTTTGGTGATTTTAGAGTTAATTATAGGACTACTTATGACTGAGATCATTTTCAATCTGTTAAGCATAGTCCTATAGAGTTTGAGTTAGACTAACTCAATGTCTAAAGACTTGTGGCCTTGGGCATGTAGCCTCATGGATCCTACATTCATGATACATAGGACACCATTTATATAAAATAAGGCCTATACCTCATTTCACTTGTGGTGCATTGTCAACCCAAGAAACGGATTGGCGCATTAATAGAGTAATGCTTTTAAAGCTTGGTCTTTGAGACCACTTGTTGAGAGTATGAAGTGGCTCGATAAGCGAGGAGGTCAGGATGGTGGTGTAGCCTGCTGTGATTGGGTCCTGAGTTGGGCTAATGACGACACAGAGTGTTGTCTTCCCTCTTACTCCATTGGCGCTCCTTTAGCATTCAATGGAGCTGATGGATGGAAGGTATGCCTTCATAGTGGAGTGATGCCTCAACCTATCTGTTGTTTCCCAATATGAATGTGGATCACTTCAAGGTGGGGATCAACTACACTTGTCCACATATGACCATAGCGGTTAGGTCAGGAACCCAAGCAGCCCTCTTAAACCATGGCGACAAGGATCTAATCTCAAGCATACTGTGCATAGGACAGCAAGTAGAATCTTGCTTGTGTGAACACATAGTTGAGTCACAGCACCATGGTTCTGCACGCTGTGCAACCCAACTAGTCCTACATTGGCCTTCCTCTTAGGCTAGTCATCACCCTGTTAGGGCTGATAAGTGAAGGCCTGGTTGATTTCTGTTTGTTAGCAATTCTAACAAAGCAATATTTATATGACCATAACTAGTGTTTTAATGACTCTATTGTTTTTGGAGAAATAAGACTAAGGCTACTTTGATGTTAATACATATTAAACAAACTACCTATGATGGTGTATAGTAAATGGTGTGATCGGGAGGAAACCCCGCTTGCTTTGCTGACAGCACTACCCGACTGGCTTAGCAAAAAAGGGCTTACCCAGTGCACAAAACTCCCGCCACTGCAGGGTCTGGAGTAGGGTCAATGTATGTAGCCTGTTGAACCAAAAAATTTCAGACATACACACTATGTTTTTTTAAAACAAACCCATGTGTATGTGTGCATACATCTATGCAAAAGGGAATTAGGGTTCATCCTAAAATATGGCCACTAGGGTTCATGGATTCAATGAGATGCATGCAAAAGTACATAAACATGCATGTGTATTGTGCACAGGAAAAAAGGAGACGCAAAAGATGAAAAATAGGTGCCAGCCATACCTGGAATAGCTGCAAACGCAGCCCCAACGCTGAAAAATCAGTAAGAACAGCAGCAAGAGAAGCTCCAACAGCAGCAAGAGAAGCACCAACAGCACAGGAGGAGAGGAAGGAGGCAGCGCCAACAGCAAGGGGAGAGAGAGAGAGCACTGGCCAGCCTCTCTACCCCCTCCCCCCCCCCCCCCCCCCCCGGTTCCCTATTAGGAGTCCAAAAAAGAAAAACAGCAAAAAAAAAGAGAGAGAAAAAAGGAAAGAAGAGGAGGATAAGGCAAGGGGGAGGAGGCCGGCGCCTCCCCCACCAGTGAGGCCACCGGTGCCCCCCCTCCCCCCCTGGTGGGGGGAGCCACCGGTCCCCCCTTCTCTCCCTTATCTCTATCTCTCTCACTCTCCCACCCGATCTCTCTCTCTCTCTCTCTCGGCCCTCATCCCTATCCCCCCCCCACCGGTTGCCTATAAAAGGCCCCCGGGTGCCCAGCAGCAAACACACACACTTTGAACAAAAAAAAATCAAGAAGGAGAGGCTCTGCTCTAGAATTTCTGCAGAAAAAAGGAGGAAAAGAAGCTTTTTAGGAGGAAGTTGTACGTGGAAAAAAGAATGGGATAAATATAATTTTATTTTTCTGTTATTATTGTAACATATTAGACTTTAGTAAAATAATGAGGGTTTATTTCTATTGGTGAAATAAACAAAATTGATGAATGGTTTACTCTTATTGGTAGAGTAACCAATCTTTAATGATTCATTCTTAATAAAATGACCATGTGATTAATAGTTCTCTCTTATTGGTAGAACGGCTATGTGTCACATGAATCATCTTACTAAGGGGGACTATTATTTATTGGTTCCTCTAATTGGGTTTATCTCTATTGGTGAAATAGCCCTCAGTTTTGCTTGGTTTACTCTTATTGGTAGAGTAGCCACAAGTTTAATGGTTCATTCTTAATAGAACGACCATGTGGTCATATGGTTCTCTCTTATTGGTGGAGCGGCCATATAACCCATAGATCATTTTATTAAGTTGACTTAAGTTGCATGATGTGTTTCAATTAATAAAAATCTGCATGTTAACAATTGCCTCACATTCTCATAATTATGGTTCGTTCATATTGGTTGAACAGCCAATTAATCGTGGTTCCTTCATATTGGTTGAAGGACCATTAAATGATATTCTTAAATATGTACTGACCTTCATACCCCATTAATTAAAAGTATTCCTTATGTACACATATCCTTTTAAATGAACTCAAATGAGAGGATGTATTGCCCAAATAATCCCCTATCCTTCTTAAAGGATACTTAAAGGATATTTTCAATTAATTCACCTTCTTCAAAGGGTTCTAATGAAGATTGTGCTCGAAGCTTGATTTTCTTAGTACCCAAAGAGATCCTAAGTCCCCATGTCCTCGTGAGAACTTAAAAAACCCTTTTAAGTATCCTTTAAAGGATCTTCATGAACCTTTTTTTAAAAAGGTAATAAAATAAAAAAAGGAAGTCATGTTTACATTGAACTTAGACAATTTATTTTATTTCCTGCTTCAATTAATAGACTTTATTAGACGGTTAATCAAGGGTTACCAATCATTGATTGGTGTAATTAACACTGATCGAGGTCAGTGGGGAGAGATCAAGAATACGGATCTATGCTTGTGTTGGAACCCTTTTAAAAGAAAAAGGGGGGAAGGGGGGAAGCCCCCCCCACTGGTTGCCCAAACCGGTGGGGGAGGACCAACCGGTGGCACCCCCCACCGGTGGGGGTGCCCACCCGACCCCTCCCTCCTCTCTAACCTCTCTCTTCTCTCCCCCTTTTTGAATAAAAAAAAAGAGAGAAAGGGAAGGAGAGAAGTAAAACGGTGGCACCCCCCACCTAAAAGTCCCACGGTGGGTACCCCCACCGGTTAAGGCTTTCAAGCCTATAAATACCCCCCACGGGGTAAGAAGAAGGTTATGCCCATTTGGCCCAAAATTTCCTAGGAGAAACTCTGCCGATTTGAAGACCAAATCCGGTGCTCTTGCCCGAGTTTGCTGTGATTTGGAAGAGATATTTTCTTGGAGGGCTCTCTTCCTAAGGTTTATTCCTAAGGAGAAGCTCTGCCAAATTTATATTGTAAAATCACCGTTCTATAAGACGGCATTATGCCGAAATAATGAATGAGATGCCACTATTTATTCTTTGAGCATGTGTGTGCATGTGTGTTCATAAATCTATTATTTAAGTAACATTATGTTATTATATTTTCACATACATAATTAAATTAGTAATTAGTTTAATAACTAATTAAATGCATAAGTATATAATCAAATGTTTTAAAATACCCTTGGCCTCATCCCATACATAATTAAATCTAGACTCATAATTAAAACTCAATAATTAAACATAGACTCATAAAATAATATACTTAAGTTAAAAAAATGACTTAAATACCCCCCATGCTTAATTAATTAATAAAATCTGCGAGAATTATTTAAAATCAGTAAAATGAATATAAATATCAGAAAAATTCTGTAAAAATCAGTAATACTCAGTAAAAATCAGAAAACAAAATCTGGAAATTACATAGATCCAAAAATATGACTTAAATATCCTTCATATATCTAATTAATTAATAAAAATCAGTAAAATTAATAAAAAAAATCAGTAAAAATCAGTAAAAAAACAGAGAACCAAATCTGAAAACATATAAAATTCTCGAAATGACCAAAATGCCCCTAGAACTTAATGAAATTACAAAAATATCCTCACCCATGATAAAAATCTGTAAAAATCACAGAAAATTCTTAACAAATATCAAAACCTCTCATATGCCCAAAATACCCTCCAAACCTTAATAAGATGGATAAAATTACCAAAATACCCTCAATATGATAAAATAAATAAAAAAATCTCAGAAAAAATATAAAAATAGGCTCTAAGTCTAATAAACCCGATTTAAGGTAAAGTTACCAAAATACCCCTATAACTCAAATATGTTGAAATGATCCTAAAATACATTCTAAGGGTTTTCAAGTCTCCCTAAAATGTTAAAAAACCTAAAGTGACAATAATACCTCTATATCCTCCAACTTGACATAATTACAAAAATACCCTTATGGGTCTAAAATATTTAGAATCAATCTAGAATACTTGGAGTCAATCCAATATACTTGGAATTAATCCAGATAACTTGGAGTTAATCCAAAACCATATAAACTCATCTCAAACTTGGGTGAGGCCAAGGGCTTAACCTAAAATACATCTTCATATGCATGTGCTGCCTGTAGTAGTAGTGTTGCATGTTATAAGGGCATCATACGGACGGTTAATCAAGGGTTGTCGAGCAGTTGCTCGATGTAATTAACACTGACCAAGGTCAGTGAAGAGAGGTCATATACTTGGATCTTCGCCTGATCCGAAGTCCCAGACTCCCTGAGGGCTAATCCCAAGCTCTCACAGTCCAATAAATAAAAATACATAAGACCGACCTATATTTCTCTAGATAAAAACAAAACCATATGGATTTTTAAATAATCCGATAGGAGAGACGTCTAGATCAGGTCCCCGGATAATAAATTCTGAACAAACAGCTTGATCCAGAAAAGAAACTTTGATTTGAGGATTAATCCTAAATTTTCAAGGTCCACATTAAAAAAAAAAAAAAAAAAGAACATGATTTCAAAAATCTAAGATTGTTCTTTCAAAATCAAAAGACTCATTTTTAAAGAGTAAAGAAATTCTTTCAAAGAAAATGGAAGTCTCACACAGCCTTACCTTGATAAGCAGAGAGGCCGTTTCCTTGGATTATTCAAACCCATGGCCTCCAGGTCATCACAATGGGGCAACCTTTACCGTTGCTCCCAGGCCCGACTGGTTTAGCAACATAGGTTTATCTCCCCCTATGCCCTCTCGGTAAGTATACGAGTCAGTGTTCAGAACATAGGGGATATGGACCCCCCCCCTGTTCTGAATCAAGGTTTGTTGTATTGTACTGGATCGGGCCGACAGATACGAGTCGACTCGTATCTGGGCTAACCCGATCCTCTGATACACACCGAGTCGGATTGGATCGTGCCGACTCATACATGCTTAATGGAATGTTTTAAGTTGAGTTTCTCCTATTTGATAAGTAGAATTATATTCTTATATTAATTAATAAGGTACATTTCTCTAAAATGTGACTTAAACGCATTAATTTTAACAAACAACTCATTGATTTTAACAAACTCATTGGTTGGACTCGTGCGATTCGTACGAGTCGGACCGAGTCGGATCGGTATCGTACCGCATCTGGGAAGATACGATCCGATACGGATCAGCGATATGGCGAACCTTGTTCTAAATAACCCTATACCTTCCCATTCACCCAGGTGCCTAGGATTCATTTACTCGTGAGGGATAATTACCCACCATTGATCACCTCCACATCCACGGACAGCTTAGGAAAAAAAAGGTTTCTTCCATGTCAAATGAAGCTGATAAGTGATAACAATATAATTTCTACTTTATAGAAACTCACCTGAATGAAATATATTGCACCATTTACTGAAATGTATGCAATCCTTAGCTTGTCCGTAGGAAGACTTCTTGCCTAGCGAGAAGGTTAAAAAACCAAAATAAAGTCCATGTTAGCTTCTGCTACACAATAATCACCACCACATGTTCTGTGTGCACTGTGCAGATAAATAGGAAAGCACCATTACAGTTTGACATAAATAAAAATGATATGACAACTTGCCTGGTGATATATTTCTGCCCAAAACAATACAAGAAGTGTGTACGTGGAGAAAAATAAAAGTCCAGGAAGTTCCAATAATACCAGAGTGAATACCTTACACAAAAAAAGATATTTTCAATCAGTTGTGAAGCTCCAAATGCCATAAGTGACCAAGACAATCAGGGTGGCAAAAGGATCATGCAGTAATATGATAATTCTCATCACAGATTCTACTTACATAATGACAATCAAGCATGTGAGCCCATTTGGGAAGAATTCTTACAGCCAGCAGATGGATTGAACAGGGTATTTCTATAAAGACTGGGAATGAGGGAGAGACTTTTCTGGTATGATAAATGGCTGGGCAGTATTTCTCTGAATAACAGATTTTCAAGATTTTTTATTTAGCTGCTTATAATTGGAAAAAAAAAAAAGCGAAGGATTTTTATCAAATGAAAGGCAGGAATATTCAGTGGAGTGTCACTCTGGGAAGGGGATTGAAGAATGAGGAGGAAGAATACTTTCTCTTAAAGTTACTCAGAGAAAACCAGATCAACATATATAACAAAGACAGATTCAGATGGGAGAAAGCAGGGATTTTTCTAGGTGAAGTATTTGCATAACCTTATGGAAGGCCAACTGCCAGTATATCACAAGTTAAATAACTGTGGAAAGTAAAATCTCCCCATAAGGCCAACACTTTGATGTAGTGAACTTTTGAGAAAAAGAACTGTTACCAAGATGTGGAGGAAGTGGAAGCAGCACGATAATACTACTTGCGTACCTTGTGGGATAGACAATGATGATGCTGATTATCTATTCATCAACTGCAACACTAGCCGCAAGCTGTGGAGAATTTTTCGAAGTCTTGCAAGGCTTCAAATCAACTTTCGTTTTGTTGAGGATATGTGGATTTATTACTTCCATAATCAAAAGCTCAAGATTAGGTAGTGCGTCAGAAGCCAAACTTTACTTGTTATTTCACATGCCATCTGTTGGAACATATGGAAGGCATGCAATGTCACCATTTTCCAAAGAAGTACTCTATACATTGAAAATATTTTTCTCTGGGCTTTCACTTTCTTGTACAATTGGAATAGCTTCATTCTTCGCATTTCTCTTGATGAATGAAGGGAGATATCTGTTGTGATTCATTTCCTTGTGACTCACTGTTGTACTGTTTTGTAGGGTTGTAGAAAAGAAACCTCTCCTCTTACCACCTGATTGCACTACCTCTATTTATTCAAGGGTATAAATTTACAGTTTTAGTTTTAACATTAATTAAGGAAAAGTTCTACAGGTAGACATGAGACCAAGGCATGTGAGTTCAAAGAATCTTCTTATGTATGTGAGATTCCAATAAGTCATCAAGATAAACAGGGAAAAGAGAGAACTTCTGGCACATAATGGTAGACAGTACAACATGTCCAAAACAATAATTGATAATTAGATGTAGTTTAAACTATCTTTACAGTTTTTCATACAATGAACGGCTGCAATAAAAAGATGTACCACTGAGAGCAGCATACTTACTTTGGGTCTGAAAAGAAACACATGCTTGTGAAACCCGAAGACCACAGCACGCACTAATAAGAAAACAAAAGGAAAGAAATTTTCTATCAAAAGTACCAGCAAAGCGTACTCCTAAGGAAGTGATTAAGGTAAAGAAAACACCTCCATTAACAATGAAGTTCATTAAATGGAAAACTTTTTGTGTTGTCCAGCCATATTCAGGTACCCGCAGCTGAATCCTGATTAGTTGGATCTGCAGATAATTACACACATTTAAATAATGATATGATGCAATAGAAACTAGTAGAAGGCACATACAAAAGAATTTCTTGTCAGAATCTTTTCTTTTTCTTAACAAGGAAGCAATTTCTTGTTGGAATCGTTTCTTTTTCTTAACAAGGCTTTTGCAACTATAACACATTATATTCAAAGAAAGGTTATAACACAACCTTATTTAGCTAAATATGATCAAAAAATTCCCAACCTTGAGTGCCTTTACAAAAAGAAAGGATATTATTCCTAAGGTTTCTACAATCATAAAAATCATTAATCTTGGCATGAACGCATTCAGTAGCCAAGGAAAAACATAATCAATCATGTGACAGTCAAAGTCATATTATCTTTTCCTTGAGGAGAACGTGGGTTGTTAGAGAATAAATATAGATACTACATCTGATGGTATACAAAGAAAGGATTCCTCAACCACCAAACACTTAGAAAAGAAGAGTAAAACTGGAGAAAATTGTATATATATATATATATATATATATATATAGATAGATAGATAGATAGATATATATATATATAGATAGATAGATAGATAGATAGATGAATAGATGATTTGATCCCAACAATAGCAATTCATCAACAAATCCAACATGCATTAATGAAAAGACAACATGCTCTGACACCTATTTGATGTAGGGGCAACCCAAAAATGAATGATCCAATATGTTTTAAACAAAAACCAGGGAGGTGAAGAGATTAATCAGCATTCCTTCCCAATGTTTGATTGATGATTTCGTGCAGGATTTTTCTACTGCAGGATTTTACCTGTTTCCCATTTTTATCAAGTACCTAAATGAGGGGTAAAACTTCTATCACACCTTATCAAGGGACATCCAGGCTATCCCTTGATTCCCTTCCTGAGGAGACTATGCCAATGGGACTTGGCTGGAGGAGGGCAAGCTTCTAAAACCACTTCGACTACTGCCAGACTAGGGCAGGATGGACTCGATGGAGTCCATGGCATTTGGAAAATTCCGAAGCCACATGAACCTCCTGCACATTGCAGTATCGGGTGTCCGGTTTCTTTGAAACATATGACATCTGGACGTGAATTGGAACCCTCGTGGCAACCAAGCCACCAAGCCAGTCGTCTTCATTTTACAATGCTGACGCAATTTTCTATGGATGCAACTAGCATATAAAACAGTGGCAGGAAGCTCTTCTAATTTGAGAAGATCTCACAAGGACTTCATTCTCCTAATGAATAGGCTATTAGAGGATAAGCTTCTTTTCTTGACTTCTTTCAGACTTTTAACTTGTATAGGGTTTGCTTCTGACACTGCCCTTCTTAGCCACAAGCTATTTTTTGTTTTCTTGTTTCTTAGTGTAATTGGTATAGACCAGGTCACTTCGAAGGGTGGTGAGTGAAGAAGCAAGGGCAGAGAATGCCATTGCAAAATATGTGAGAAAGTTGAAGAAGTTGAGATGTTGCCTTTCAGTGGAGTAACATGAAGAATTAGCTAAAAGTGAAGAAATTTATTGGAGGCAGAGAACCTACAATGGCTTAAGGAGGGGGATGGGAAAACCACACCCCTTCATAGGATATCTTCAGGAATAAGGAGATGTAGCATAAATAGTTCTGACAGACAGATACAATGAGGAGGAGAATAAGAATTGTTTTGTATTTTTTTTGGAACAGGATCAATGGTGACTGCCATCATGTAGGGCCTTCTACAAAGGCTTACAATTTTTAGGCAGTTTCAGCACAAACAATTGACAAACCCTTCTTAAAGAGAGGGGTATGGAGCTGATCACAAGAGCATAGACCTAAAGATGTTTCTCATGAGTGTAAGATAGCTGGGTTTTTTTAATAGTATGACAGCCTCATTCTATAGCCGTAGTGAGAAAGCACATGATTTAGTGCTTCTCGTTTACTTTAGAGCAGCTGCAGACTCCCCAACCACAACTAGGGCTGACATGAAAAATGCAAAACAACAGCAATAGCAGCACAATGGAGAGACCCAAATGCAGGCCAAGTGGCAGCTTCCAACAGTAGAAGTACTTTTTGCTGCCCTTTCTAAGGTTTTGCCTCCCTTTCTCTTCTTTTCTTGTTTCCATTTCTGTTCAACGCTTGAACAATGGTCTGTTCCTCTTCCTTCCTCCACCGCATGACATGAAGGGGAGGCCATCTCTTTTTTTTTCTTTTTTGATGGTCTTATTGTCTGTTTTTCTTCCTTCTCTCAATCACCTGAATTGACCTGAGCCGGAATCAGAACCAACCCTGTCTAGTTATGGTTCTCAATCTTGTCTCCCAAACCATGTATGGCACTGAATCTATAACACCCCTCAAAGTCAAATATAGCTAAGTTGTATTTCTAAATATCGAGGCACTTTTTTTAGTACTAGCTCAGTTTTTTACAAGAACTCCATAGTTAAGCGTGCTTAGCCAAGAGCAGTATCAAGAGGGATGACCACCCAGAAAGTCCCCACTCTGGAGCCAATTACTGCTAAAGGGACAAAACTGTGAGGCCCATGGGCCAAAGCGGACAATACCTTGATGTTGTAGAGTACATGACATTATATAATGAGATCAAAGCCACGACATCAGCCGAAAGTGTGAGAGCTAAGTGTCATATGGGGTAAAGTGCTACACCATGAAAGTCACATCTTGAACCCATATAAGACAAAGTGTTACATGGTGGGAACCACCTCTGAAGCCTATGGAGGTCACCATAGAGTTATACCTATCTGGTGGTCTAGTTGTGGGCTAAGAAACGCAACGACGAGAACATCGCCTATATAACAGGGGTAGAACCTTCATATATAATTAAATTGTATCTCTAAACATCAATATGCCTTTTCGAGTATTGACTCAATTCTTTACAAGAACTATGTGGTTAAGCATGCGTAGCCAGTAGTAGTACCGAAATGGGTGACCCCCAATAAGTCCTAGCTCTAGTCTTACTGCTAAAGGGACAAAACTATAAGGCCCGTAGGCCAAAACAGACAATACATTAATGTTATGCAGTACAGTATATGAGCCACGACACAAGTTGGAAGTGTGGGAGCTAAGTGCTAGATGGAATAAAGTGCTACACCATAGGAGCCATCTCTTGAGCCCGTATGAGACAAAGTACTACATGGTGAGAGCCACCTTTTGAGTCTATGGGAGACACCTCTAGAATCCTACCTGCCTGGTGGTCTGGTTGTGGGCTAAAAAACGTAGCAATGAGGACATCACCTATATAAAGGGGTTAAAATGTAACAATCCTCAAATATAACTAAGTTGAATCTCTAAATATTGAAGTACCTTTCAAGTATTGGCTCAGTTTTTTTACAAGAACTCCGTAGTTAAACGTGCTTAGCCGAGAGTAGTACCATGATAGATGACCACTCGAGAAGTCCCCGCTCTAGAGCCAATTACTATTAAAAAGACAAAACTATGAGGCCCGTAAGCCAAAGCGGACAATACTTTGATGTTATAGAGTACATGACATTCCAAGTTCTAACAGGGTTCTATTTGTTGGAGGAAGTGGCATCTGACAGACATAGATAGGGCTGTAAATGGAGCGGATACGCTCTTTCCGCGACCTTCCATTTATCATAAGCAAATAATCCGTACCTGCTTTGTTTATGAGTCGGATGGGGAGCGGATATTATTTTTCGGATATTCTCCGAATCCGCAGCGAATATGGATAATATCCGGTTATATAAAGAGAATGTTTATAAAATGAAATATTTAACTAAAAATCAACAAAATTGTTAAAAACTGAAAAAAAAAAAGACATTAAATGATTAGTGGTGCTAGGTATCTCTAAAACCATGATCCCAAAAGAGAATGTACCAAAAACTTATGAAATGATTTTTAAACATGCATTCGACTAATAGGTAGGAACCACTAAACATGGGTTCTCTAAGATGTACTTGCGCAACATAAAATGCTCTTCACCCTTTTGATCCAATTCTGAGAAAATTTAATCCCGCTTTCAGTGAACTGTGTTATAAACGCACAACATTGTGAAAGAAATTATCTCAACTAAGAAGACCCACACAAAAATTAACAAAACATGATCGACCCTCTTGGAATGATAAGCACATACATATCCTGATTAAGGGGAAACACATCATGAACACCCTTTTTATTATCATGGATTTTATTCCTACACGAATCCCAAAGAAAAATGAGAAAAGGAAAAACCCTATAGGGTAAAACACCAATAAAAGAGGGAACAAATCGTCAGTTCAGAGAAGTAGGAAACCCTCGAAATGGTAGATTTGCCAACACCTAGACACCACCCCCAAATGTTAAAACCAAGGAATCATAGACATCACTCTTCTATTAACCCCCCCTTCCCCTCCAAATCTAGGGAAACCATGTTAACCTGCTGTGTAGAAATCAAGTAGATCACTTCTTGGCTGGCAGCAAGCAGGAGTGGCACTTAGCACAGCACAACGATCCACCTTCCTCGACCGAGGTTCACCGCTCGAGCATTGCAAGCTTGTGAGGGTTTGGTACATACCAATGCGCAAGACGATTTATAGATTCCTCATCCCAAGATGAAAGAGCTGATGTCTCAGATGGAGGCGCTGGGAGGAGGGATAGTGTCACAGCGGTTCTTCATTCCCGAGCGAAGGAGGGAATGGCTCAGACGACGGGAGGAGAGACGGCGTCGAAGTAGTTCCCGTTTGGAACAGGAGGGACGGTGTCATGGGGGTGCCAGAAGGAGGGACGGCCGACAACATCATAGCCGTTCTTAGTGAAGAAGGGGATGGCCAATGGGGGCGGATGGGAAGGGCGGCTACTGATGGGGGCGGAAACAACTTGGCAAAAGTGGAATGGCTTTAGAGTTAACTTGGTTTATACTTGTAGTGAAAAATAGTCTTTAGTTAGGCCAGTTTAGTCATTTTATGTGTTTACTGGTTTTTTCTCTATGTTTCTGTTTTTTTCTGATTTTATCCATGTCCTTTATGTTAATAGAGGTAAACTGGTATTTGGTCATTATAAGTCATGATGCCCTATTGTTTGTTCGGGACCTGACCTAGATGTCTCTCCTATCGGATTATTTAAAAATCCATATCATTTTGTTTTTTTTACCTAGAAAAATATAGGTCGGTTTTATATTTTTTATTGGACTGTGAGAGTTTGGAATTAGCCCTCAGGGAATCCGGGACTTCGGATCAGGCGAAGATCCGAGTATATAACATCTCTCCACTGACCTCGGTCAGTGTTAATTACATCGAGCAACTGCTTGACAACTCTTGATTAACCGTCCGTATGATGCCCTTATAACAGGCAACACTACTACTACAGGCAGCACATGCATATGAAGATATATTTTAGGTTAAGCCCTTGGCCTCACCCAAGTTTGAGATAGCTTTTATATGGTTTTGGATTGATTCCAAGGTATCTTGATTGATTCCAAGTATTTTAGACCCATGAGGGTATTTTTGTAATTATGCCAAGTTAGAAGGTATAGGGGTATTATTGTCTCTTTAGTGTATGAAATGAATTTTTAATGTTTTAGGAAGGTTTCAAAACCTTAAAAGGTATTTTAGAGTTATTTTAAGTGTGTTTGGATTGTAAGAGTATTTTGGTAATTTTATCCGAATTGGATTTCTAGACTTAAAGTCTATTTTTTTTTGATATTTTTGTAATTATGTTGCATTAGGGTCATTATAGCCATTTTAAGTTTTTTAGCATTTTAGGAAAACTTGAAAACCCTTAAAATATATTTTAAGATCATTTTAAACATATTTGAGTTATAGGGGTATTTTGGTAATTTTATCCATCTTATTAATGTTTGGAGGGTGTTTTGGGCATAGGAGGGATTTTGATATTTTTTAAGAATTTTCTGTAATTTTTACAGATTTTTATCATGGATGGGGGTATTTTTGTAATTTGTATTAAGTTCTAGGAGCATTTTGGTCATTTCGGAAATTTTATACGTTTTCAGATTTGGTTCCCTGCTTTTACTGATTTTTACTGAATTTTACTGATTTTTTTATTAAATTTACTGATTTTTATTAATTAATTATATATATAAAGGATATTTAAGTCATATTTTTGGGTTTATGTAATTTTCAGATTTGGTTTCATGATTTTTACTGAGTATTACTGTTTTTTACAGAATTTTTCTGATTTTTATATTCATCTTACTGATTTTAAATATATTTTTACAGATTTTGTTAATTAATTAAGCATGGAGGTATTTAAGTCATTTTTTTAACTTAAGTATGTTATTTTATGAGTCTATGTTTCATTATGGAATTTTGATTATGAGTTTAAGATTAGTTATGTATTGGATGAGGCCAATGATATTTTAGAATATTTAATTATGTATTCATATATTTTAATTAGTTATTAAACTAATTAATTATGTATGTGAAAATATAATAACATAGTGTTACTTAAGTAGTAGATTCATGATCACACATGCACACACATATGCTCAAAGAACAAATAGTGGCATTCATTCATTATTTCGGCATAATCCCGTCTTATAGAACGGTGATTTTACAACATAAATTTGGCAGAACTTCCCCTTAGGAATAAACCTTGGGAAGAGAGCCCTCCAAGAAAATATCTCCTCCAAATCGCAGCAAACCCGGACAAGAGCACCGGATTTGGTCTTCAAATTGGCAGAGTTTCCTCTAGGAAATTTTGGGCCAAATGGGCATGCCTTCTTCTTACCCCTTGGGGGATATTTATAAGTTTGAAAGCCTTAACCGGTGAGGGGTACCCACTGGAATCCTTGAGGTGGGGGGGTACCCACCGGATACCAAGTGAGAGAGAGAGATTAGAGAGAATAGAGAGGGGGAGGGGGCCTGGTTGGCACCCCCACCGGTTCCCAACCGGTGGGGGGTGCCACCGGTTGGTTCCCCCCCCCCCCACCCCCCACCGATTTGGGAACCTGTGGGGGGGCTTCCCCCCTTCCCCCTTTTCTTTTTTAAAAAGGGTTCCAACAAATGCTCCCTACGGGACATGTGCCGGAAGTGAAGACGACGGTGCATGTCCCGTGCCCCATTTGGCTACAAGAATCATCATTTTGCATGCTTGAGGAGTTCTCAGATGCAGCATGCCGGTATTGTCTTGATGAATTCCCGTGTCTTGCTTTATGTATTCGCGGCTATTGGGGCAAGTCAAGCACTGTTTCGTATATGCCAAGCGACATATCGCATATGCTCCATCTGAGTTTATCTGGGTCTCGATGACCCTCAATTTTGGTACATAGACACCTCAAAAATATGTCCAGGAAGTCTTGTTTTCATAACTTTTCGACTTTTCGGATGTATTTGGAAGTGTCCAACTTCTCTAATTATGGGAATCCTCTTGGCCTTCATGACTTGGAGGTTCTCCGAGAGTTGATGCCGCTCGAATCTTTCGACGTTTACTTGGATTCTGGGAGATCTCTTGGCCTTCACGACATGGAGACTCCTTAAGAATACACAGGCGAGTCGTTTAATTCTTCCAGCATTTGCTCTATCTTGGGGTATCAGTACCTTATATTGGCATTTCTAGGAGCTCCGCACGAAACGTTCTGGACTGGCCTAATATCTGGTTCATAGCAATTTGACTTTGTCCTATGACTTCATTAGGACTTGGTTGATTTTTGTTTTTGTATCTTGAGACTTTTATTGCAGCCTTCTGGCGCCGATTTCCTCTCTCTTTTTTCTTGTAGCTTGCTGTCTTTGTTCTCATGGCCCACACGGAAGTTCCTCCTATGGCAGGGCATGGGGAGGACAATATCACATTCCTGCTAATTGTCGAGTAACCCTTCGCCAAAGTGAGCCGAGATTGAAACTATCGAGGGAGGCAATGCAGCTTGGGTTACGGAGACTCCTAGGCTCCCATATCAGAAGGATATCGTCCTTTCTAGTACCGCGGACGCCCATATTGCCGCTCTGTGTCAGCATGCATATATTCTTAAAGCTTCACTGGAGGGAGAACTCCCATTTTGTGGCGGCCATCGAACATCGCTTCGATTGGTATTCCGGAGATGGAGCCGAATTTCTTCAAAAGGATTGAAGTTTTCCATTTGCTGAAGAACTCGAACTATCCCGCATGTTCATCTCGAACTCCGACATTGCTCCAGTGTATTACAAATGTTCTCCTGAAGATAAATGCTAAGCTTGAGTGGTACGGACCTTTTATTATATGTTGCACGTATTCTCTCTTTCTTTCTTTCTCTCTCTCTTTTTTTAAAAAAACTAATACTAGCGCCTTTTCAGGTTTTCGCCAGCATTAGTCCCCTCTTATTTTTACCTGTGCGCCCTTGCGGGTTTTCACACAGCAGGGTTATCCAATTTTGCCTAAGGTGCCTTTTCGGGTTTTCACCTTAACTGGATATAAGACTTTTTTACCCTTAACCGATCCCTTTGAGGACGAAATCGATTAAGTCCGTCGGAGCACCTCGTTTTTAAGCTCCATTTTTTTTTTCTTTTCTTTTTTTTTTGTTCGGTAGGGAATTACAACTTCCATGAGAACCGCTAAGGAAATTATTGTAGGGAACTGAGGCTTCCCTGAGAACCGCTAAGGAATATTTGTAGGGAACTGAGTCCTCCCCGAGAACCGATAAGAGATATACGTAGGGAATTGAGGCCTCCCTGAGAACCGATAAGGAATTATATGTAGGGAACTGAGTCTTCCCTAAGAATCGATAAGGAATTATATGTAGGGAGCTGAGGCCTCCCTGTGAACCGATAAGAAATATATGTAGGGAACTGAGTCTTCCTTGAGAACCGATAAGGAATTATATGTAGGGAACTAAGTCTTCCCTGAGAACCGATAAGAAATATATGTAGGGAACTGAGGCCTCCCTGTGAGCCGCTAAGAAATATTTGTAGGGAGCTGAGTCCTCCCCGAGAACCGATAAAAAATATATGTAGGGAACTGAGGCCTCCCTGTGAGCCACTAAGAAATATATGTAGGGAACTGAATCTTCCCTGAGAACCGATAAGAAATATATGTAGGGAACTAAGTCTTCCCTGAGAACCGATAAGGAATATATGTAGGGAACTGAGGCCTCCCTGTGAGCCGCTAAGAAATATATGTAGTTTTCGAGAAACGGGGGCTCTAGGTAGCCGTGAATTTTGGGATACAACGGCTCCTGGAGACCGAAGATTTTGATATATTGGGCCTCCTGTAGGCGAATTTCGGGGTTTAATGCCTCCCATAGGCGAAATATGAACTTCAGGATTTAAAACCTCCTGCAGGCGAATTCCGGGGTTTAACGACTCCCGTAGGCGAATATGAACTTCAGGATTTAAAGCCTCCTGTGGGCGAAATATGAATTTCAGGATTTAATGCCTCCCGTAGGCGAAACATGAACTCCGAGGTTCAAAGCCTCCCGTAGACGAAATATGAATTCCGAGATTTAATGCCTCCCGTAGGCGAAATATGAATTCCAAGATTTAAAACCTCCCGTAGGCGAAATATGAATTCCAGGATTTAAAACCTCCCGTAGGCGAATTCCGGAGTTTAACGCCTCCCGTAGGCGAATATGAACTCCGAGACTTAAAGCCTCCCGTGGGCGAAATATGAACTCCGAGATTCAAAGCCTCCCGTAGGCGAAATATGAATTCCAGGATTTAAAGCCTCATGTAGGCGAAATATGAATTCCGAGATTCAAAGCCTCCTGTAGGCGAAATATGAATTCCGGGATTTAATGCCTCCCGTAGGCAAAATATGAATTCCGAGATTCAAACCCTCCCGTAGGCGAAATATGAATTCCAGGATTTGAAGCCTCCCGTAGCGAATTTCGGAGTTTAACGCCTTCCGTAGGCGAATTCCAGAGTTTAACGCCTTCCGTAGGCGAAACATGAATTCCGGGATTTAATGCCTCCCGTAGGCGAATTCCGGAGTTTAACGCCTCCCGTAGGCGAAATATGAATTCTGGGATTTAATGCCTCCCGTAGGCGAATTCCGAAGTTTAACGCCTCCCATAGGCGAAATATGAATTCCAGGGTTTAATGCCTCCTGTAGGCGAATTCTAGAGTTTAACACCTTCCGTAGACGAAATATGAATTTCAGAGTTTAATGCCTCATGTAGGCGAATTCCGGAGTTTAACGCCTACCGTAGGCGAAAATATGAATTTCAGGGTTTAATGCCTCTTGTAGGCGAATTCCGGAGTTTAACGCCTTCCGTAGGCGAAAATATGAATTTCAGGATTTAATGCCTCCTATAGGCGAATTCCGGAGTTTAACGCCTTCCGTAGGCGAATATGAATTTCAGGATTTAAAGCCTCCCGTAGGCGAAACATGAACTCCGAGATTCAAAGCCTCCCATAGGCGAAATTTGAATTACAGGATTTAAAACCTCCTGTAGGGCGAATTCCAGAGTTTAATGCCTTCCGTAAGCGAATATGAATTTCAGGATTTAAAACCTCACGTGGGCGAAATATGAATTTCAGGATTTAATGCCCCCCGTTGGCAAATTTCGGAGTTTAACGCCTTCCTTAGGCGATATATGAATTTCAGGATTTAAAGCCTCACGTAGGCGAAATATGAATTTTGACCCATCACAGCACACTAGTAAGACTGGTGTATACCAGGGGCAACTTTAGGATACAATGCCTCCTCGGGACAGATTCAACCTATTACGGCACGCCGATTGGACTATAATATATGGGCACGCCGATGGGACTATGATTTATGGAGGAAATTTTGGAATATAACGTTCCCAGGGACGTGAGTAAGTTTTTCGTATTACCCCCCAGGAGTGAATAGGAAAGTTTTAAGATGCAATGCCTCCTCGGGGCGATAAGGAAATTTTCAACCCTTCGCGGCATGCTAGTGGGACTAGAGTATGTCAAGGTAAAATTTAGGATGTAACGCCTCCTCGGGGCAGTAGTGAGAAATTTCAGGATACAACACCTCCTCGGGGCAAAGGAAATTTTCAACCCTTTTATGACATGCCAGCGGGACTGGTTTATGCCAAGGGAAAATTCAGGATACAACGCCTCCTCTAGGCAAAGGACATTTTCAACCATTTTATGGCATGCCAGTGGGACTAGTTTATGCCAAGGGAAAATTCAGGATACAACACCTCCTCTGGGCAAAGGAAATTTTCAACCCTTTTATGGCATGCGAGTGGGACTAGTTTATGCCAAGGGAAAATTCAGGATACAACACCTCCTCTGGGCAAGGGAAATTTTCAACCCTTTTATGGCATGCCAGTGGGACTAGTTTATGCCAAGGAAAAATTCAGGATACAACGCCTCCTCTGGGCGGAAAATGAGATTTCAGGATACAACGTCTCCTCAGGGCTGTAATGAAAATTTTAGGATACAACGCCTCCTCGGGGCGGTAATGAGAATTTTAGGATACAACGCCTCCTCGGGGCGGTAATGGAAATTTTAAGATACAACGCCTCCTCGGGGCGATAATGGAAATTTTAAGATACAATGCCTCCTCGGGGCGGCTATAGAAATTTTGAGGATACAACGCCTTCTCGGGACGATAATTGGAATTTTAGGATACAATGCCTCCTCGGGGCGGTAATGGAAATTTTAGGATACAACGCCTCCTCGGGGCGGTAATGAGAATTTTAGGATACAACGCCTCCTTGGGGCGGTTGTAGAGATTTTGAAGATACAACGCCTCCTCTGAGCGAAAATTAGAGATTTTAGGATACAACACCTCCTCGGGACGAGAATGAGAATTTTAGGATATAACGCCTCCTCGGGGGGGGTAGTGGGAAAATTTAGGATACAACGCCTCCCGGGGCATAATGACTTTGATTTTTCGGTTTGAATTAT
Organism: Zantedeschia hybrid cultivar; assembly: GCA_030544215.1. Taxonomy (NCBI): domain Eukaryota; kingdom Viridiplantae; phylum Streptophyta; class Magnoliopsida; order Alismatales; family Araceae; genus Zantedeschia; species Zantedeschia hybrid cultivar. The sequence goes on along the minus strand of JARZZO010000009.1, from coordinate 59,713,465 downwards.
TGACAGATATTTTCCTGGTGGGACGAATGATTTTAGCCAAGAGGGTGAAGTGCTCTTCTTGGCCCTACTAAGTGAGAAATCGAGTTTCCCACTTCCTTACCGAGTCGGGAGGATGTCATCATCGTCGCCTCGGTCGTAGCCCTTGATGGGATAATTTATGTGTCACTTATCCAATGTAAAGTGACACCAAGGATTTTCTCGTCATTAACGACTTTGATATCCTCCCTAGGTGGGAATGTGGGAAAACTCGATCCCCGCCTGAGACAGGCCAAGGGAGCTCTCCCCCCATCGGAGTATGGCCATATACATATTTTGAACACACTTGGTATGAACGGCTTCTGTGAGCCATATCCCGGTGAGTTGCTGGATGATGATGATGATGATTTTTTTATTATTATTTTTTTATTACTAACATCGGCGCCCTTACGAGTTTTCACCGAAGTTAGCCCCTTCTATTTTTTTGCCTGTGCGCCCTTGCGGGTTTTCACACAGCAGGATTCACCCATTTTTGCCTGAAGCGCCCTTTCGGGTTTTCACATCAGCCGGGTTTTGGATTTTTTTGCCCTTAATTGGCCCCTCATAGGAGCGGGACCAATCAAGTCTGTCGGGGCACCTCATTTTTAAGCCCCAATCTCTTTTTTTTTTTTTTTCATGGGTTTGCGAATTACACGCAATGTGTAATCGCATGTGACTGTGAGGGATTCACCAGGTATTTCCCTATATTTATCTTTCCTTCTTGAATGAGCTTTTCTACTTCATCTTTGAACATAAAGCAACGTTCGATTGGATGGGTGATGAAGCGGTAGTATGGGTAGTAGTTGGATACATCTACCCGATGTATTTCTTCTTCTCTTTTTGGCTTGGGCAGAACAATTGCTTTTCTGCTCATACATAACTCGAAGAGTTCTTTGGTCTTTTCCTTTGGAAAGGAGTATGGTCTCTTGAGCCTTTTTGCCAGAGATTCAGTATCTTTAAAACTTATTTCTGTTTCTGCACTAGCAACTTGTTTTCCCCAAGAACCTTGTCTAGCTGCAAAGGTGGCCTCGGGAGTATAATCGTGACTTTCACAGCCTTTCCATTTGAGCACCATTCCCTCTCGGTACTAGGCTTCTGGTGCTTCATTTAAGTCTATGATAAGTTTGCCCTTATTCTTTAGAAGACGGCTGCATTCTGACCCTGGCTCGTCAAAGGAGAAGGGCCTATTGATTCTGTCCATTGACATGACTTCTGTCTATTGTCTTGCAAGACCTTCCATTACTTGAGTGAGTTCATACTGCTGATGAGAGATTTGTCCCAGACTCGCTTGAATCCCCTCCAGTACTGCCATGATGGACCCCTCGAGAGTGGAAATTGTTAGAGTATATGATGGAGTTATCTTCTGCTCCAGTGAGATTTGTTGGTAAGAGAGTTGTATCAGTCTCATCTGAATCTTCTCTAGTGTTGCCATAATAGACGCTTCTGGAGTGGAAGTCGCTGGAGCGTATGATGGTATTGCCTTCTGCTGCAGCGAAACTTGCTGATGGGAGAGCTGTGACATACTCATCTGAATCTCCTCCACTGCCGCTACGATAGACCCTTCCGGAGTGGGGGTCGCTGGGGGGTATGATGATACCACTTCCTACTCTGGAGGGGCATCTATATTCTTATTTGTAGGCTCTTCTTCTGAGGAGTTTTCATCCATATGGACGACATTTGCTGTAAATGTTTGTCTGGGCATTCGATGTGGCTGAGGCGGATCTACCAGGTATTTTCCCATCTCCACGGCCCCTTCTCGGATGAGCATTTCAATTTCCCCTTTGCAGATATAACAATCTTCTATTACATGTCCTAACATACGATGGTACATGCAATAGTTGGGTTCATCTATTTTACCAACTTCTGCTGGCCTTTTTGGTTCAGGTAGCATCAAGAGATTGGCCCGTATGCAGACATTAAACAATTCTCTTGTATGCTCTCTAATGAAAGAGTAAGGCATTTTCCTTCTCTCATTAAGGGTGGCATATGATCCCCTTCTATTGGACGTTGAGGCATTTACATTGTTCTTACCCCCTGTATTTTCTACAGCCGATGTGAAGTCTATAGTATTGACCTATTCCGTATCCATATTTTGCTTCTTTGGGACTTTCCCCCCAATTGAGGCAATGGTTGGATGGTCTGCAAAGAATATTTCAACCTCCGTCACAATGTTATTTAGTTGATCAAAGTTCTTGACATTTGCGCCAATCAACTTTTCACTTATTTCAGGCTTTAAGCCCCTTTTGCACAACCGTACCGCATCTTCGTGGGTCGGCGGATTGTCGCATTTCATGCAGATGTTCCGCCATTTTTTGATATAGTCGGTGGCGGATTCATTTCTGCCTTGCTTTAGTGTCACCAATTCAGTGATGGTGACATTTCGTTCCGACACCTTGAAGCGGTCGAGGAATTTTTCCTGCATTTCCTCCCAACTGTTGATAGAGTTAGGCTTCAACTTTGCATACCATTGGAATGCAGTGCCCGTGAGAGAGGTAGAAAAGAACCTCAGAAGATAGGCCTCATCAGTAGCCAGCTCTCCCAAGTCACTCATATAATGGGTAATATGCTCCTGGGCCGATCCTTCCCCATCATACTTGGTGAACTTTGGGCACTTGTTGTGATCTGGTGGGAGCTTCTTGAACATATGACGTACTGGGAATGGCACGTTGTATAAGTCGAATGTGCCTATTCCGTCGTCTTGTTCTGCTATTTTGGCTTCAACAATTTGCTCAATAAGATGCTTTTGCAATGTTGTAGCATCATCTGTAGAAATATGGGATTGCTGAGCATTATAATTGGGCTCTACAACCTGATCTTCTTGTATATCATCAAGGTTGAAATTGACATCTGCAGCTTGCGGTCTTATCACCGTTGGCATAGGCACTGCCCTTAGAGGTGGTGCATTTACTGGGGGATTTTGAGCTACCTTTTGCTGCTCCTCCATCTTTTGTATTAGGCCATAGAGTAAGGCTCTGAGTTGTTGATTTTCTTGCCTCATCTCCTCTATAGTCTGAGGCTGTATTTGATCTTGAGGTTGTTCTGGAGCGGCTTCAATATCTGAAGCATTTGCCCCGTCTTCATCAGCTCCTCCAACAGCATTGCTACTGCCAATTTGGGGTGGCTCTGCCCCCTGGCTTCCTCGATTCAACAAGCGCATAGCCTGCTCTATTTGACGGGTTATGGGCCCGCCCCGTTGCATCAGATTGATGATATCATTTGGGTCTTCCGACTGGGAAGGCTGCCGGTTGGTGATACTGGAGGTGTAGCATGTGTAGACCCGTATGTCATTCTCTGTCATTCTGGCAGTTCTCTTCTTTTTGTGAGTCGATCGGACCAATGCGCCCAACCGCTCGAGGACAGATGTCTGTTGCCAGGCTTGTTCCTGCGCCCTATAGGCACTTTTTATCTTTTGACCTTGTAGAGAACGAGGCCAGGTAGTTGAGCTGGTTATCTGCTCCTCAGGCTCTACGAGCTGTTAAGGTTGTTGTTCTGCTAGGGTAACCCTAGCCTGGCGAATTTTGCGGACTTCCTTTTTTGTTACCCACATTTTCTTTATGCGGAGGCTCCTATCCTCCGTTGGATTGCCCCCAACCTGAGGCATAGATTTGCCCCCACTCCGAGGCATGGAGTTGCCCCCATTCCGAGGCATGGAGTTGCCCCCTGCTCGGGGTGTAGTATTACCCCGTGCTCGAGGTATAGCAAGCTCTGGTATAGTTATTGGCTCCCGACAAGTAGGGGCCTTTGGAGTCCTCTTCTTCTTTTTGAACGTTGCCCCATCTTGGCAAACCTTCGGTAGAATCCCGAACCTATTCTGGACAGGAACTATCGGGATATGATGGATCTTAGGAATGATGGGTTGCCCGCCATCTAGACGAATATGTAGGTTTCCCACTAATATAGTTTTCCCCGTCCTGGACGGGCTTGCGGTTAGAACCTTCCGCTTTTGCCTCCCATTGGACGAGGAGGCTGGAGAGATGTTGATGGTATTGACGGCGAGTACTCGCCTACATCGGCCGCCGTTGTTGCTTCTTCTGGCACGAGAAGCGCACCCCTTCTTCTTCTTTTCCGGAACAAACTCTGGTGCCGAAACGACCCCTAGAAAGTATGGAGATCCTATCACTGCGGGGAAGTCCCTGAAGCATGTTGGTGTGGTCAGATATCCACACCGTGCATGGGTCGCCACCACAAGTGGGCCATACGTGACCCTTGCCGCCATTGTCGTCTTTTACGCAGAAACTCGGTCACCTGCATAAGACATGACAAAGTTAGTAGTAGAGTTGTGGTGAGAGCATCACCGGACGGAGAGATGAAGGGAAAGAGAGGTCCCACTGGGCGTACCATCTGTTTGTTCGGGACCTGACTTAGATGTCTCTCCTATCGGATTATTTAAAAATCCATATCATTTTGTTTTTTTTACCTAGAGAAATATAGGTCGGTTTTATATTTTTTATTGGACTGTAAGAGCTTGGAATTAGCCCTCAGGGAATCCGGGACTTTGGATCAGGCGAAGATCCGAATATATGACCTCTCTCCACTGACCTCGGTCAGTATTAATTACATCGAGCAACTGCTTGACAACCCTTGATTAACCGTCCGTATGATGCCCTTATAACATGCAACACTACTACTACAGACAGCACATGCATATGAAGATATATTTTAGGTTAAGCCATTGGCCTCACCCAAGTTTGAGATAGTTTTTATATGGTTTTGGATTGATTTCAAGGTATCTAGATTGATTCCAAATATTTTAGACCCATGAGGATATTTTTGTAATTATGCCAAGTTAGAAGGTATAGGGGTATTATTGTCTCTTTAGTGTATGAAATGAGTTTTTAATGTTTTAGGAAGGTTTCAAAACCTTAAAAGGTATTTTAGAGTTATTTTAAGTGTGTTTGGGTTGTAAGAGTATTTTAGTAATTTTATCTGAATTGGATTTCTAGACTTAAAGTCTATTTTTTTTGGATATTTTTGTAATTATGTTGCATTAGGGTCATTATAGCCATTTTAAGTTTTTTAGCATTTTAGGAAAACTTGAAAACCCTTAGAATATATTTTAGGATCATTTTAAATATATTTGAGTTATAGGGGTATTTTGGTAATTTTATCCATCTTATTAAGGTTTGGAGGGTGTTTTGGGCATAGGAGGGATTTTGATATTTTTTAAGAATTTTCTGTAATTTTTACAGATTTTTATCATGGATGGGGGTATTTTTGTAATTTGTATTAAGTTCTAGGGGCATTTTGGTCATTTCGGAAATTTTATATATTTTCAGATTTGGTTCTCTGTTTTTTACTGATTTTTACTGAATTTTACTGATTTTTTTTATTAATTTTACTGATTTTTATTAATTAATTAGATATATAAAGGATATTTAAGTCATATTTTTGGGTTTATGTAATTTTCATATTTAGTTTCATGATTTTTACTGAGTATTACTGTTTTTTACAGAATTTTTCTGATTTTTATATTCATCTTACTGATTTTAAATATATTTTTACAGATTTTGTTAATTAATTAAGCATGGAGGTATTTAAGTCATTTTTTTAACTTAAGTATGTTATTTTATGAGTCTATGTTTCATTATGGAATTTTGATTATGAGTTTAAGATTAGTTATGTATGGATGAGGCCAATGACATTTTAGAATATTTAATTATGTATTCATATATTTTAATTAGTTATTAAACTAATTAATTATGTATGTGAAAATATAATAACATAGTGTTACTTAAGTAGTAGATTCATGATCACACATGCACACACATATGCTCAAAGAACAAATAGTGGCATTCATTCATTATTTCGGCATAATCCCGTCTTATAGAACGGTGATTTTACAACATAAATTTGGCAGAACTTCCCCTTAGGAATAAACCTTAGGAAGAGAGCCCTCCAAGAAAATATCTCCTCCAAATCGCAGCAAACCCGGGCAAGAGCACCGGATTTGGTCTTCAAATTGGCAGAGTTTCCTCTAGAAAATTTTGGGCCAAATAGGCATGCCTTCTTCTTACCCCTTGGGGGGTATTTATAGGCTTGAAAGCCTTAACCGGTGGGGGGTACCCACCGGAATCCTTGAGGTGGGGGGGGGTACCCACCGGATACCAAGCGAGAGAGAGAGAGAGATTAGAGAGAATAAAGAGGGGGAGGGGGCCCGGTTGGCACCCCCACCGGTGGGGAGTGCCACCGGTTGGTTCCCCCCCCCCCCCCCCACCGGTTTGGGAACCGGTGGGGGGGCTTCCCCCCTTCCCCCTTTTCTTTTTTAAAAAGGGTTCCAACACCTATATATAAAAGCTTCTTATGTGCTGGTTGGCCTCTCTGTGTGAGACAGAGAGAGCAACCACAACCCTGTTTCTGCCCACCTATCTATCTTTCTTCTTCTATCTTCAATACTCAGTACATGAACTGTTGGATCTAAGATCTAACGGCCTGTTTTAAACTTCCCAACGGAGCAGATATCCGACGAACGGATACACCATTTCTGTTACCGCTCCATTTATGTGTCGGATCATAAACGGATATCCGATCATGATCCACTGGATACCTATTTCGGATAAATATCTGTTGTTTCGTATATGAATTTGAAGCAGATCTGGATATTATCCGTATCCATTTACAGCCCTAGATATAAACCTTCCAGCATTTGGAATCTCAGAAGTAGTTCCTATAATTTCTTTGGGAATCCAATGCTACTGGTGCCTAGTAAGGGACATCTACAGAGGACTTGAATGAGAGCTGTCTGGTGCATGACCTGCAATCAGGAAATCCATCTGAAGAGACCTTGTGCCCGGGCCTGTCTAGCCTGGAGAAACCACCTGAGCACTAGATGAGCCGACAAATTCTAGGCCGAGCAATAAGAGCTTGTGCTGCTTGGAAGGTAGGATTCAGGAAAGAGAGGACAAGAGTGTCCATAGGGTGATTTATCTAATTAGGTGATGATTGTGGTTGCAGAATGATCTTCAATTTTGAAGGAGAAGAAGAGGCGGCAAGGCCAGTGTAAGGCATAGCGGCTGGCATGAGGAGTTGAAATAAATGTTTATAGAGAGGTAGATGGAAATCAGAAAATGGAAGATTTCCCAGGCAACGAAGGTACACCCAGTGTGCCCATAAAAACTGATTGCTAGGGACTTAGAAGTGGCAGGGCCCTTGCAGCAAACAGGGTGGTCATCCACCTGGCTTAATGAACACCCAAAGTGAAGCTTACCCAGAGCCTATGGTGCTAAAGATAAATATCACTCTCCTTGAGGACCACCACCACTCTACAATGAAGAGGGACTGAAGACCTTGCTGGAACTTTTGTATATGTGCTTGGCATCAGAGAAAGCTTTTGGGCAATGGCTCTATCATGGCAATGGAAATGGAGATTAGTGTGAGTAGTATCACAGAGGCATCAGAGGTCCTAGAGGTGCAGTTGGGGGAATATAATTCTTGGTAAGCATGCAGATTGGCCATGGCTATCACTCCGCCAAAACAACGGCAGCCAACACGATATGGGATCATGCACACTGAACAGGGCAAAGGTGGAAAACAATGAGGGGAATAGGAGGGTGGCTGACAAATCTTTCAAGACAGCGGAGGCAAGAGCGTAAGGGTCTAGCAAGTCACTCCTGGTATATATGACAAGAAAAACTTATGCAGAGTAGCAACTCTATTCAATAATTTAACTTTTATGTGCCTGATTCCCACAATTTTTAACGTCAAGGATAAAGATATGAGGATAAGGATAAACTCTATTTTCTAAAAGAAAAGGAAAAGGATACATCCATTATTCCACCCAATAGGTAACCTTTGTCACCCCTATTGGCAACATAAGGAGAGAAGGCTTGAGTTTGAAATGATTAATTTCAGAGTTATGGGTGCTGAATAAAGTTGAAAGATTTGGAAAGTTATTTGAAGTGGATTTTCAATGATCTTTTGATTTGAAGTTACAAAGTGGGTAAAAGGTGATCTATCTCCAGCTAAGGGACCATCCAGGTTACCACTCAGGGCAGCATGGACCCTAAAAGCACTCTGTGGTAATTCCTTAACTGTGGCATTTACCTTTTGCTCCTGGAGTTGCCGGTAAGTAACAATACATGATTGGTGTCCAGCTGCTATGTGATCTATCATGGTTCGCTTTTGGTTGATTTGATGGTCTGACAGGCATCTTCTTGAGTCAACTAACTTGTCAAAAGAACTGGCATCGAAGGATATGCTCATTACATTTTTTATACAAAAAAAGCTCATTTATTGAGCTCAGGTTATGGTGCCCTTAATATCATGGCATCTGAGAATGTTGATCTCTGATTGCAGGAGTAGCAAAAGATAAGATCTGGCTACGAAGAGCCTGAGGGGCAATCCACCATGTAATAAGGGTATTGGTGAAAATCACCAACTTTTAGCCCAAGCCAAGGTTCATGGAAATAAGTATAGAAAACAGTTATACTTAGTAGTGAGAAGACACTTCCATTCACCATTTTAGCTTCCAATTTCAATAACTCATTTATCTAACCGCAATTTATGCACAAAACATGGAAAAAAAAAATTGTCTCAAAGTTTTTGAAGAGGAAAGCCATACATTTCCTCTAATTGTTTGTTAGTGTAAAACTTGTAAATCACCGGTTTTAAGACAAGTGAAATTTTCTTGTTTTAGAATCAGAGAATGTTTGTTTAGTTGTTTGTAAAGCAAAACAAGAGGGACGCCTCAATCTTCTTGTTTAGGTTTACAGTGGGTCCTTACTGTAAATCAAAACAAGGAAGTTGAGCTGCCAAATGGACAGACAAGGCCCAGACAGTATTTTAGTTTACATTATTTTACATCATGCCAAACAACCGAAAACACGGTATAATAAAACAATTGTTTCAAATTACGCTGTTTTACACAAAAACAAACAACACCTAAAGCCCATTCACCTTTTTTATCAAAAGCAATTGCAGAAAATCATAGAACACGAAGAAGAGAACACAAAACCAGATACCCAGGAGAAGAGGGAGGGACGACCAGGGCGACGGAGGAGACGAGGGCGTAGGCGGCGCACAGGGAGTAGAAGATGCCGTCCTGCCACTGCTCCGACTCGTTGATCTCCCTCCACCAGTCCGACGCCGACCTCGCCGCCATCGCCGCGAGGGCGAGCTCTGAGGCGTGGAGGAGGCCCAGCTTCCTCATCACGCACCACCCCCCGCCTTCTCCGGCCGCTCTGCCGCCAACCTTCAGCGATCCGGCACCACCAACGCAAAGGGCGAAGCAGAGAGCTGGTTTTGAACAGAAGCAGAGAGAATTTGGAGGGAAAAGAGGCGGAGAGGGGCCGCTCCACCCACCGGTCTCCCCCTTCCTCTTCCTCGCCCCCCCTTTCCCCTCTCTCTAGCTTGGAAGCTTTGATTGGAGAGAGAGAGAAGAGACCAGAGAGAGAACGAAGGGGCGGATGAAAACGACAGGAGGTGCATAAGTATTTGAGAGCCTCGCGCCTCGTAGTTTATGGCGGCCGGCGCCAGGGCCGGGGGGTTGGTGAGTTACACCTTTGTCATCGTCCTTTGATAAAATCACGATTATGCCATCGAGCTTGGCATCCGACTCGCACGTGAGGTCACATGTCCACGTCGGACCGTGGGTCCGTGAGCGCACCCGTTCTGGATCCCAATCCGAGTCGGTCGTGTCCGGTATGGTGAGCGGCGGGCGTCGCGGTGTAACATAAAGTTATGGTTTTTTTGAAAAAATCGTTACTTAATTACACTTTTATTTTTTAACAGTATTTTTTATAAATTTATTATGATTTATTAAAATAATATTTAAATTTTTCATAAATTTAAAAGTCATGATTTAATTATGTATCTTTAAGAAAAATGCACGTCTAAAAGGAACTCACTCATTTTCATAGTAGATATTCTTAAATTTTTATAGTACACTTAAAATTATATTTCACATATTAAAATTTTAACATTACTCTCGTAATTTTTTTCACAAAATAGTCAGACTTTTTGTCGACTAGAGATTTTTTACTCGGGTCAATTTTTTCCCAAATCGAAACTAGGTGGCATTAGGCATGTTGGATGCGCGGACACTGCCGGGGCATGGATAGTTGAATGTCTTCAGTGGGGAAGGAGACTGTATATTAAGTAATATTTACTAGGTTACTGTAGTTACAACGGCTGTCTGATTATAAGTGTGGATGATAAATAATTATTGTACCATTTTACATGAGATACAATAGAACATAAAAGCCAACTCCATGAGCGATGACTAGGACTGTCAACGAAAATTCGATTATCTAATTTTTCGATCTGTTACAGAAAAAAAAAAGAAAAAAAAATATTCGTCTGATAATTATCGGAATCGGAAGCAGATATTTCTAATAAGTTATCGGAAACGGAAACACCTGTTTTCGTATTTATTTTTCGATTTTCAATTTTGATAATTATTAAGTTTGTTATTAACAATAAATATTAACATTTAGATCATTTTTGCACTTTTCGATCTTATTAGAAACAGAAACGGAAAATACATTTTTCGATTTTATCAAAATTGAAAACAAAAATATGTTATGGTTATCAGTTCCTTATCATACCTGTTTATAGCCCTGATGACTGTAATTGCAACTTTTAGGCGTTGCAGGGCCCATTAATCTAATTTTCACCCAATCAATAACTAAATGGAAGGGGAAATATGTTGCCACCTTGCACTTGAACGTCAATTAGCATTGCAAAATAGAATTCTGTGTTGACCTATATTTTACGTAGAGATGCAGGGATGGCTGCCTCTTATTGACTATCAACTCCGTCAATTTGGTACGGTGTAAAATTAATTGTGGGCATATATTTTTCAAAAAAAGTTAATTACTATGAATTGTTTGATGACTCAAAATCTTTAGATATTAAAAAAGTTAATCTAAATCTATTTTATGATTTAAAATTTTTAAATAGTTTAAGAAATACACACCGATTATCTTTAAACCAAATTTCAACATTCATGTTAAGATCAACTTTCTAAAACATCTATGCATACCACAAATTTAGAGTCCATTTGTTTTCATGTAAAATAGATCACATGAAAAAAAAATTCAAAAAATATATTAGAGTCACTTATTTGGCAATCCGTAAAATTCTAGTCAACATAAAAGCATTGACTTCTCAGTTTCCCAATTTTGACATGCATGGAATATGAGTAATGCCCTTTTCTAAAGAAGTTGAACCATATCTTCTTAAGTATCAAATGATGAATTTTGTTTTTATTTTTCTTATAAATATATTTTATTAAAAAATCTTTTTCATTGAGTAAATTTTACGCCAAGCAGACCCTTACTCTCTACCAGGAGCAAGAAGACATGCAGCGATTTTTTTTTTTTCTTGTCAGATTCTTTAAGATTTTTTAAAGTGTCGGATCAAACATTGGACGGTGTAGTCGGGAAGTTCAGGTCAACTCGAGCCGGCTGTATATTTTTGAAAAAATATATATTTTTGACATTCACATCAGTTTACGTGTAAAAAAGAAATTTTTTTTACAAAAAAAATATACAATCAACTCGGAGCTTATCCGGACTGTACTATCCGATTTTTTATCGAACATCTCAAAAATAAAAAATAAAACATCATGTTGTCCATCTAGTGGGCCGTCGGATCGACTACCTTTAGTGTAGGCCATGTGGCCTACTATGAGAGGGGTCTGTGCAGCAAGCAATACTCCTCTACCAACAACCCATCCGAAATAAGCCCATCCGAAGTCCAAACCGACCAACAAAGAATCTACAAGATTCGGTCGAGGGAGTGGGGCACTTTGGCCATTCTAATGTACATGGCCAGCAACAAGCGCATTCACGTGTCCAACCTAATGAAAAAACGGGGTTGTTTATGTTAACGTGAGGTGCGCGCCGTGTGGCCCTCTTTTTATCCAATCGTGTAGTCCCGTGCGTCAAAATGGATCGGCCGTCACGGGGTTCAGGGCTGTAAAAATGGATTTTGGATCCGTCGCTCGACCGGTTCGGATTCCGTAGCCCGGACATGTTCGTTTACTCGTGAATGCAATAATTATAATCATCTTTCGTGTTAAACAAACATTTATTCAAATTTTGTGGATCTGTAATGTCTGAACCTGAAATCAGGTCCCTTGGTCGATTTGATGGGAGCTTTGAGACAAATAATTTGTTGCCGGACATTGTAGACCCTACGTCTATCATGTTGAGTAGGATGCAAAAAGAACAAAAGATGATTTAAAGTATGTGTATTGGATCTGGGATTTGTCCATTGTAAATCAGATGGCCTAGATTCTCTTGATCGTCTAAAACTCGTTTGTCCATGCAAGATAAATATTAAGTCAGAGGAGACTTTCGATTATGATTTATAGGAGCCTCTCTGGTTGGATGTCAAGTAATATCGTGTGATCTTGAATGGCACTGGAGTTATCGCAATCTTCTATTGGAACCTTTCTATCATCGGTTAACGCGCGAATATAATCTTTCATCCGTGCAATGTTCCCGAATTGATCTAGAATATGGTTTATTGTTAAACCCTATTCGGTCGATTCACTTGAATCAGATATCGTTAATCTGAATCTAATAACTCCTTATCGAATACAGAGTCCGCCCTGATTAAAGATTTTGAGCGCATCATTTTCGGAACATTCTCTCTCAAACTACCGAGAGCGGATGATCTCGTATTGAACACACAATTACCTTCGAGGGCATTTTCCTGAACTCGATCGCTTGACTTATTGATAACCCATGGTTAGGGATTCGTTAGTCAAGGTCAAAGTTCAGAAACCTACCAACAAGATATCATTGGTGTCTCAGGTCCAAGGATCATCCACGCAACCGCGACAAAAGAATCGAGCTGGTTAATAGTGAGGTATTTACCATCCAGCGATTCATAGTCAGATCAGTTCAATGAACTCATTCACCAACGAGCACCTACAGGTCCAGCATAGTGTCTCCACACAAGTGACTTATAGGATTAGTCACCCTCATCATATGAGCTGAAGTAACCTATACTAGTTTATCCGGATGTTAGATATCCTATATCAAACATCCTATGACTAGGAACAATTAAGAACATGTGTTTATAAGTCTTCGGTTCCGTAATTATGATCTCATCATAATCCGAAGACTATTGTACATGTTCATGGACTTCATCGTGATACGATAAACATAGATCGAATTAATTACATACAATGAATTATTACTATTTATTAATGATCTGAATCAGTACATAGTATCGGATTGGCTTTGAGACCATCAAATACTAACAATCTCCTACTTGGACTAAAGTCAATCACTTTTATACAAAATACCCATATTCTCTAAGTGACGCTCAAAGACATTTTGAGACAAAGGCTTTGTAAGTGGATTTGCTATGTTGTCGGCTGAAGGAACTCTTTCCACCACGACATCTCCTCGAGTTATAATCTCTCTGATTAGATGAAAGCGCCGCAGAATGTGCTTCGATTTCTGATGAGACATCTGCTCTTTCGCTTGAGCAATCGTCCCATTGTTGTCACACAGCAGTGGGACGGGACCATATATGCTTTCCACCACATTAAGATCGCCGATGAATTTCTTCATCCATACGGCTTCTTTGGAGGCTTCAGCAGCAGCAATATACTCGGCTTCCGTTGTCGAATCAGCAGTGGTTTCCTGCTTTGAACTTTTCCAGCTCACTGCTCCCCCGTTGAGTGTGAAAACAAAACCTGATGTTGACTTGCTGTCATCATGATCAGACTGAAAACTCGAGTCAGTGTATCCTTGCAGCTTTAAGTCTCTTCCTCGATAAACTAGAAATAGATTCTTAGTCCTTCTCAAATACTTAAGGATACATTTCACAGTCTTCTAGTGTTCATCACCTGGATTTGCCTGATGTCTGCTCGTAATACTTAGAGCATATGATACATCAGGTCTGGTACATAGCATGGCATACATGATGGACCCTATGGCAGAAGCATAGGAGACTTTATCCATTACAGCCCTCTCTTCAGGTGTCTTGGGAGACTGACCTTTAGAGAGTGAAATTCCATGTCTCATCGGTATGAGACCTCTCTTGGAATTTTTCATGTCAAACCTTTTGACAATAGTTTCTATGTACATGGATTTGGTTAAAGCTAGCATCTTCTTTGATCTATCTCTATAGATCCGTATTCCTAATACGTAAAATACTTCTCCCAAATCCTTCATGGAGAAGTTCTTTGACAGCAATATCTTTACTGATGACATCATTCCTACATCATTCCCAATGAGTAGGATGTCGTCAATGTAAAGAATCAGAAATGTGATTGCGCTCCCACTATTTTTCTTATATACACATGGCTCATCTTCATTCTTAATGAAGCCATAAGATTTGATTGCCTCATCAAATCTTATGTTCAAGCTTTGGGAAGCTTGCTTCAGTCCATAAATGGACCTCTGCAACTTGCATACCATGTCTGAAAATTCTTTGGATGTGAATCCTTCTGGTTGTATCATATACACCTCCTTCTCAAGGTTTCCATTGAGGAAGGCAGTTTTCATATCTATCTGCCAGATTTCATAATCATGGTAGGCAGCAATGGCGAGAAGAATTCTGATATACTTAATCATAACAACGGGTGAAAATGTTTCGTCATAGTCAACACCTTGTCTTTGACGATAGCCTTTCGCCACTAATCTTCCTTTATAAGTTTCAATACGTCCATCTACACCGATCTTTCTTTTAAAGATCAATTTGCAGTCGATAGGTACTATACCATCGGATAAATCTTCCAAGTTCCAAACTTGGTTGATGTACATGGACTGTATTTCAAAATTCATGGCTTCCCGCCATTTCCTAGCCTCTGGACTTTCAATGGCCTCCTAGTAAGTCTTAGGATCATCATCCTCATTATAGAGTATCCTTGAACCATCCAAATTAATATGTCTCACATATCTTTCTGGTGGTTTAGGTACTCTTTCAGACCTACGAGGTTCCTATGTATTATTTTGAACAGGTTCAGAAACTGACGGTTCATCTGATGAACCATTACCAGTTTGTGGGTTTGAAATTTCTTCCAGAATTACTTTACTCCTACTGTCATTTTGGAGAATATAATCTGTTTCCAGAAAGACAGCTCTCCTGACCACAAACACCTTTTGTTCGCTAGGATGATAAAAGTAATATCCATAAGTTTCCTTTGGATATACCACAAATATGCATTTGTCAGTTCTGGACTCCAGCTTATCTGCGTCATGTCTTTTAACATGAGCAGGACATTCCCAGACTTTAACATGTTTAAGGTCTGGTTTCCTTCCATTCCATATCTCATATGGAGTGGTTTTAACAGATTTGTTGGATACAGGATATATATAGCCGAGCTGAGTGCATATCCCGTAAGGACACTGGTAATTTGGACATGCTCATCATAGATCGCACCATTTCCATTAGTGCGCGATTTCTCTTTTCTGATACACCATTCATTTGAGGTGTATAAGGAGGTGTAAACTGAGAAAGGATACCATTATCCTTTAAGTATTTAATGAACTCAGTACTCAAGTATTCACCACCCCGATCAAATCGGATGATTTTTGTACTTTTTCCTTTTTGTTTTTCTATTTCATTCTTAAATTATCTGAATTTCTCAAAGGATTCAGATTTATATTTCAATAAGTATGTATATCCTAACCTTGAGTAATCATCAGTGAATGTAATGAAGTATGAGAAACCACCAATGGCTTGGGTTGACATAGGATCACATACATCTGAATGTATAAGTTCTAATATGTCTTTGGCTCGTTCTCCAGTTCTACAAAATGGAGACTTAGTCATTTTACCCATTAAACATGACTCAAAGGTTGCATATGATTCATAATCAAATGGATCAAAGTATCCATCTTTATGCATCCTTTGGAGTCTATTTTCACCAATGTGTCCAAGCCTACAATGCCACAAGTAGGCTTTGTTCATTTCATACTTATTTCTTTTAATTGAAGAACCGATGTGAAAATTATTATGAGACACATTTAATAGATACAAACTATTGGACAAAATAGCAAAAGCTATTAATTTATTTTCAAAATAAATTGAACAACTATTGTTCCCAAAGTTTAAATTGTATCAAATTCTATATAAACATGAAATAGAAATGATGTTCCTTATTATGCTAGATACATAATAACATTTATCTAATAAAAATGTGTCTCAGGATGGTAGCTTGAGCTTCACTGTCACCACAGCGATCGCCGCACCTCTTGTGCCGTTACCTAGCATCAGCTCCACCTCGCCGGTCCTCAGCTTACGTCTTCTTGTCAGTGCCTGCACATAATTGTAGATATGAGATACACATCCAATATCTAATACCCATGATGTACAATCTCTTATTGACAAGTTTACATCTATCATATAGATACTTGAAGCGTCCTGTTGCTTCACAGTTCCTTGAACCTTGTCCTTGAGGTATTCTTTGCAATTCCTCTTCCAGTTGCCCTTTTGGTGATAGTAGAAGCAATCACCTTTCTCAGTACTTTTACCTTTGTTTTTCTTGACAACCTTTGCCTTTCTCTGAACCTTGTTCTTATTCTTTCGAAAAGTTTGGACTGCAAGTCTTTTTCAGTTGGTCTTACCAACCATGAGGACTTGGGGTTTATCCTTCACAAGGTTCCCTTCAGCAGTCTTTAACATGTTCAGTAGTTCAGCTAAGGTGGCCTGAATCTTGTTCATGTTAAAATTAACGATGAACTGAGCATATGATTGTGGAAGTGAAGATAACATGAGGTCTGTGTGCATCTCCTTGGGAAGTGTAATCCCAAGAGCATCCAGCCTCTCCACCCACTCAATCATCTTCAGCACGTGATTCTGTACTGAAGTTCCCTCTGCCATCTGAGCTTTGAACAGATTCTTCGATATCTCATATCGTTCGATTCTGCTCTGCTTACCAAATAGCTCCTTCAAATGGAGCATGATGGATCTAGCATCCATCTCTTCATATTGCCTCTGCAACTCATTGCTCATAGAGGCTAACATGTAGCATTGGGCCATGGTGGAATATTCCTTCCATTTTTCATACACTATCATTTCCTCCTCTGGGGCATCTAATGCTGGTTCAGTAGGAGGTTCATTATCTAAGACGTAGGCAGTCTGCTCAGACCTGAGGACAATCTTCAGGTTCCTGAGCCAGTCTGAGTAGTTGGTGCATGTCAAACAGTTGGCATCGAGTATGCCTCGCAATGGGTTATGGTGCGACATTCTAGCCTACAGGAGATAATCAAATAATTAGCAGATATTCAGATTAACTAAAACAAGATATGGTCTTTTATTATCTAGTTTTACTTCGACTAATTTTCGACGGACTGTATAACCTTCAGATATACAGAACGGGAGACGCCGACTGTCTCTTAGTGGGGATTAGAATCTCCAAGCATCACAGTATGACCTCGGGTAAACACGTAGTATCATGCCGCTATCTCAGAGCAATCATCTCATGATAATTGCAACTTCTTGCAATATCCGATTATATTTCGGCTCCCAGGTTATTAATAGTCCCTGGTAAACATAGTAGACCATTATCCCCGGTCTAAGCATTACCATCAATACGTGATAAAGTAGAGTAGAAATATAGTTCTCGGGTAAACACGTGGACGTGGATGACTATATCGTTCCTCTACTCTTATCCAAAGGCATCTAATGCCATGATCAATAGTTCTCTCATCAGACAATGGCAGACCTCGGATAAACACATAGTATCTGCCACCACTTAATTAAGTTCTATTAATCATATTGATGGAGAGCCACGCAGTGCATTCTCAATGACTCGTGCTACGGCTTAGAGTTTGTTACGAAGGTTTTACTTATTTAATTTGGTTTCATCCTAAGTGATAGTATTAAATATATCGAATATATTATAAATACTAATAACCTAGCAAGTTAAAACACACGCATCACACACATGTCATTAGTGTGGCCATGGAGGGCACTGTAGTTTGACTTGAGCTAGACAGTCAAACGCACACACATGCACAATATAACAACTTATATCATGAGTCTGCAAACCCATGGATTCAATGAACTCCTTCATTTTCATTTGGTCGGCAGTTGTGGATCATCCTCGCTCCGTGCGCAGCTGCCTCGATCAAATTATATCATAATTCGTAATTACAAGATAATTTATAGAAGCAGGAAGCCTTATGGCGATGACATCAAGGAGGGAGGTAGAATTACATTGGAATATGAGAGAGAGAGGTTCGCAGACCTCTATTTATTAATAAATAACAAACCACACAATCACATTCCATATCTACAATTAATGCTCGTCCATGACCACCATGTGTTTTATTTAAACAAACCACACATGAAATAGCACATCAGATGGCTAATTAAAATTTTCGAAAATAAATAATTTTAGGTTTCATAAAACCAGGGACCAAACAAAATTTGAATTTAGAATTTTCGAAAAACAATTTATGCATGCTTAACTTAAATCGAATTTAAACAAGTAATTAATAACACATCAAATATGCACAAAATCTAAAATTAATGGCTTTAGAAATATTCCATGCTTAATCTGAACAATTCAAATAATTTATGGTTAATCTAACAATTAGATCATATAAGGTTTAATCTAACATTTAAAATTAATTCAATTAACAACTTTTGTTAATTAATTAACAAAATAAACCTTAATTAGGACCCAAATAAAAATTGAATTTAATAACAAAAAGTAAAATCATATTTTACAATTAATTATCAAATAAATCAACAATTTTAATTAATAAAATTTAAAAATAAATACATATAATTGGGCCCATAAAAGGGCTCAGTCTAGCTGAGCCCCTGGCTCGAGCCAGGGCCGAGCCAGGGCTCAGCCAGGGGCCCGGACCCAAGCCTGTGGGCCTGGTTCGGCCTCTGCCTGGCCCTGGCTCGGACCCTTGGCCCGCGCCAGGGTCCAGCCGGGCCGGGCCCGGTCGGCAGCTAAGGAAACCCTAGCTGCCTGGCCTGGTAGCCCGAGGGTTCCCTGTGTTGCAGGGAACCCGACGGCGCTCCCCCCCCTTTTGGGGTCTTCTCTGGCACCGATCCCGGTGGGGACCAGGGACCGGACCTGGCCGCCGGCGATGACCGTACCTCCGGCGAGGTCCGGCGACCGCCGAGGGTCATGGAGATGCTCCAGAGAGGGATTTATTTTTCTCCCTAAAATCTCTGTTTTGCAGGTTTCTCAAACCTGTGGAGAGGAAGAAGAAGGTCTATGGCTGTTCATCCACGGCTTCCCATGCCACCAACAATTCATCCAGGGTTAGTGGGCATGATTTACAGTGATAAAAAACCCCTAAGATCCATCTTTATGGATTTGATTCCCTCGTTAATATCCAGTTCTTCGTCCAACGAAGAACACAACGAAAAGCCCCCCCAAAAAATATTTTCTTCAGATTTAAATCGCGATCTCATCGCAGTAATCATCTAATGAATATAAATCTTGCAAGAACATAATTACCAGCATGGATTTAAATTTTAAAACCACAATTTTAGAGACCGAAATGGAGAAGACACAGTGGAACCTGGCTCTGATACCACTGTTGGGATAGCTGTGTCGGGATCCGACCGAAAAACGCAGCGGAATAAAATTATTTTGGGATCGGATCCGTCCCGTTTCGATTAACAAAATAAAACTGGAGTAAATCGGATTTACCTTGCACGGATTCGAATCTATGTTCGTTTTCTGGTTCCGTTGGAGCGATGCCGCAAGTCGCGCAGATGCCGGACCTCTAGCGGTATCTACGCGGTTCTCCTCACGATGGATCGTCCTCGCTTCCTCGCTCGATTCGACGTTCGTGGATCCCGTCTGACTTCGCGTAATCCGCCGCGACATGCGGATTCAAAATCTCTCGTCGGACGGAAGGCGGAGCGGTCGGGAATAGAAGCGGAGCCTCCAGAGGGCCGGCCTCGTGTCGTGCGTCTGGAAGAGAGGATAAAGATAGAACGACGGCTAGGTTAGGGTTGTTGGCCCCATACGTAGTATCCGTTCTTTTATAATAAGTCTGTTTGCGGTTTTTCATAAAAATCCAGACTTATCCGAAATCCTGTCGGATTATCCATCGACTTGAAAACCATTTGCGTGTGACCCTCTAGGCACAAATACCAGTCCAGTTAATAGCCCATTAAGCCCAGTAACCCTTTACTGACTCACTGAATTAATTAATATCCTTATATTCAATTAATCAACCGAATTTAACGTCCTACAATAAATTCGGACGGACTTCCGATCACGTTGGATGCCAAGCAACATCGCATGATCCTGGATGGCACTGGAGTTATCGCAACCCTCTATTGGAACCTTTCTGTCATCGGTTAGCGCGCGGATATAATCTTTCATCCGTGCAATGTTCCTAAATCGACCTAGGATATGGTTTACTGTTAAACCCTATTCGGTCGATTCACTTGAATCAGATGCTGCTAATCTGAATCTGATAACTCCTTATCGAATATAGAGTCCGCCCTGACCAGAGACTTTAAGCACATCATTCTCGGAACATTCTCTCTCAAACTACCGAGAGCGGATGATCCCGTATTGAACACATAATTACCTTCGAGGGCATTTCCATGAACTCGATTGCTTGAGTTATTGATAACCCATGGTTAGGGATTCGTTAGTCAAGGTCAAAGTTCAGAAACCTACCAACAAGATATCCTTGGTGTCTCAGGTCCAAGGATCATCCACGCAACCGCGACAAAAGAATCGAGCTGGTTAACAGTGAGGTGTTTACCATCCAGCGATTCATAGTCAGATCAGTTCAGTGAACTCATTCACCAATGAGCACCTACAGGTCCAGCATAGTGTCTCCACACAAGTGACTTATAGGATTAGTCACCCTCATCATATGAGCTAAAGTAACCTATACTAGTTTATCCGGATGTTTGATGTCCTATCTCAGACATCCTATGACTATGAACAATTAAGAACATGTGTTTATAAGTCTTCGGTCCCGTAATTATGATCTCATCACAATCCGAAGACTGTTGCACATGTTCATGGACTTCATCGTGATACGATAAACATAGATCGAATTAATTACACACAATGAATTATTGTCATTTATTAATAATCTGAATCAGTACATAGTATCGGATTGGCTTTGAGACCATCTAATACTAACATTAGGGAAGAAAGCTATTAATTTATTTAATTTTCACACCATTATTAATCTAAAGATTTTGAATGTCCATGTTTGTTGCTACGTTAAAATTAAAGAAGTTTTTAAAAATTTGTCCCCTCAGATTTTTCTTCCAAAGTTGTTAAAGAAATATAGAGATGGAAAAAGTAGTTAATTTCTTTTAGAGGGGGATACTAATTATATGCATCGAGCACTATTAGCGCGTTTGGAAAAGTTATCCATTTTTCTTATCTCCTCGAAAGGAGGAATCCAGATGAAGAAGTTTTTTTTTTTAAAATTACTAAATAAAAGTGCAACAACATTTCAAAGTGTTGTCCTCTCCCATTCACTCACTCCAACTGGATAAGAAAAGTGGGAAAAGTTTCCCATAACAGTAAATGCAAGTGAGGATGAAATTAGAAATTAAGCGGAGGGGGAGTTTTTCATAAGGAGAGTTTTTGATCAAAACAACCGGCTGTGAGGAGGCTTTTAAACCGAGTGTAACTATAGCGTACATAAATGAAACATGCATGCATGCAAATAAATGTAGCAGCAGTAGAAGGACCGGAGAAGAGCACTAGTAGAGTCCTCTTGTTAATTGAACTCTTAAAGACTGTTGTATAAATACACGCCATGGGTCGGTGGCTTACCTCATTGTCGTAGATCTTGATCTCCAGACTTGCAGGTGGCAGCACACGTACGCCTTGTTAGTTTTTTTTGGGTGTCCTACAGACCAATCATGGGTCGTGTAGGCCCAATGTGTTGTACAATCTTATTCAATATATTTAAATGGTATTTAGAACGTAAATTTGTAATCTGTTGATTGCTTTGCGTTGTCCTTAGGATATGTGGTTGTATGGTCAATTTCAAGATAGGATCTCGAATGTGAGTTTGACTATACATGGACACGTACCTTAAACTGTTCTTGATTGGAGAGTAATCACTCCGAGACATTGATTACTTGTAAATCAACACGTATGATGTGTAGATGACCAATCTCACGGTCATAGGTGCGGGGCACCAGCACATATGTGTGGATGTTCATCTTGGGAGGATGTTCACTGAACTGATCTGCTGATGGATCTTTAGATGGTTAATTATACTTAATGTCAACTAAAGATCCATCTGTCTCAATAGTATCGTTGATCCTTTGGCCTGAGACATTAATGTGGTCTTGCATGAGGACTGGTGTACTTTAATATTTGGTTAAGTGACTTTAACCATAAGTCATGAAACACTGAATTATTAGCCACATCAAGATACATACGAAGACCTTTAATGATCAAGAAGGGATCGCTCACTGTCAGGTATATCACAGACAGTTAACGAGCCATGACATAGACGTTCCACTAAATTCCTGGCCAGGGTGGTATCAGTTTGTTTGGAACGAATGCGAAATTATTATGGAGGTCATAGTCAGACGACACGATTACTAGTGGTTTGACGAAACCATACCATACGATCAGATCAGACTCATAGAATAAGCGAGAGATTATATCGATACGGTAAATGATGACTTACAGGAGCCAGTCAGGGTGAAGATGAATCCAACATCTTTTGGGATCACATGGATTTGCTTGACCTAACGTGATCAAAAAGGTCTGGAACTAATTAAACGGTTATTGAGAATAACCAGTTTAATTTACTTCTAATTAGATTAGAAGTCAATGGATCTTTAAACCAGAGAGATATTGGGTCTAGAAGATCACACACAAATAACTCTTGCAGAACATAATATTATTGTATGGAAAAATATACTAAAATATTAAATTCTTTTGGAAAAAGAATTTATAAATGATTTAAAAGTATATATATATATAATGTAAAAGACATATATATAATATATGTATTATTAGGCTTATTTTATAAATGAGCTAATAATAATATATTGATATATAAAATGTCATCGGATTTATGTTTAACCTCAGTTACTTTTAGCTGAGGCGGTGAAATGAAGGGATTGATTGAATGAGCGATTCAAGCTGCCGCCTTAATCTTTTATATAAATCCATCTTCTCTTCAACTCACAGACAATACTTTTACCATTTCAAAAGGTAGCCGTCAAGTTTCTTATAAGGGTTGGACTCTTGCCAGAGTGCTTTAGGCGGAGGGTTGTGTGTGTTGAAGAAGGAGAATTCCAAAGGAGAACTCCATTGCTGCAAGAGTTCGTGTGGATTATCTCTAGAGGCCGTACGTTTGTGCGGCTTAAAGTTTCGAGGAGTACGACATCGATTTTTACAGGACAACGTGTACTGTGCAAGGTAATAAATCTCGTGTGATTTATTTAAGATCGTTTTTGTTGCATCAATCAGAATCTAAACCGGTTTGAAAAATCATTTGATATTATATTCTTCCGCTTCTGTGATTTCTCGGAAGGTTACGACCGAACCTAACACGCTTGTCTGTCCATCCGTCCCCTATCCACGCGCAGCGAGGTGATGGAGACGGAAGGGATGATAAGGAGGAGGAGGAAGGATGTAGGTTTGGCGCTACGGCTTAGAGTTTGTTACGAAGGTTTTACTTATTTAATTTGGTCTCATCTTATATGATAGTATTAAATATATCGAATATATTATAAATACTAATAACCTAGCAAGTTAAAACACACGCATCGCATACATGTCATTAGTGTGGTCATAGAGGGCACTGTAGTTTGACTTGAGCCAGATAGTCAAACGCACACACATACACAATATAACAACTTATATCATAAGTCTGCAAACCCATGGATTCAATGAACTCCTTCATTTTCATTTGGTCGGCAGTTGTAGATCATCCTCGCTCTGTGCGCAGCTGCCTCGATCAAATTACAACATAATTCGTAATTACAAGATAATTTATAGAAGGAGGAAGCCTTATGGCGTTTACATCAAGGAGGGAGGTAGAATTACATTGGAATATGAGAGGGAGAGGTTCACAGACCTCTATTTATTAATAAATAACAAACCACAGAATCACATTCCATATCCACAATTAATGCTCGTCCATGACCACCATGTGTTTTATTTAAACAAACCACACATGAAATAACACATCAAATGGCTAATTAAAATTTTCGAAAATAAATAATTTTAGGTTTCATAAAACCAGGGACCAAACAAAATTTAGATTTAGAATTTTCGAAAAACAATTTATGCATGCTTAACTTAAATCGAATTTAAACAAGTAATTAATAACACATCAAATATGCACAAAATCTAAAATTAATGGCTTTAGAAATATTTCATGCTTAATCTGAACAATTCAAACAATTTAGGGTTAATCTAACAATTAGATCATATAAGGTTTAATCTAACATTTAGAATTAGTTCAATTAACAACTTTTGTTAATTAATTAACAAAATAAACCTTAATTAGGACCCAATTAAAAATTGAATTTAATAACAAAAAGTAAAGCCATATTTTACAATTAATTATCAAATCAATCAACAATTTTAATTAATAAAATTTAAAAATAAATACATATAATTGGGCCCATAAAAGGGCTCAGCCTAACTGAGCCCCTGGCTCGAGCCGGGGCCGAGCCAGGGCTCAGCCAAGGCCCGGACCCAGGCCCGCGGGCCTGGTCCAGCCTCTGGATGGCCCTGGCTCGGACCCCTGGCCTGCGCCAGGGTCCAGCCGGGCCGGGACCGGTCGGCGACTAGGGAAACCCTAGCCGCCCGGTCGGGCAGCCCGAGGGTTCCCTATGTTGCAGGGAACCCGACGGCGCTCCCCCCCTTTTGGGGTCTTCTCTGGCGCCGATCCCGGCGGCGACCGGGGACCGGACCTGGCCGCCAGCGATGACCGTACCTCCGGCGAGGTCCGGCGACCAGCGAGCGTCCTGGAGATGCTCCAGAGAGGGATTTATTTTCCTCCCTTTTCCTCCCTAAAATCTCTGTTTTGCAGGTTTCTCAAACCCGTGGAGAGGAAGAAGAAGGTCCATGGCCGTTCATCCACGGCTTCCCATGCCACCAACAATTCATCCAGGGTCAGTGGGCATGATTTACAGTGATAAAAAACCCCTAAGATCCATCGTTATGGATCCGATTCCCTCGTTAATATCCAGTTCTTCGTCCAACGAAGAACACAACGAAAAGACCCCTAAAAAAAATATTTTCTTCAGATTTAAATCGCGATCTCATCGCAGTAATCATCTAATGAATATAAATCTTTCAAGAACATAATTACCAGCA
Source organism: Zantedeschia hybrid cultivar (assembly GCA_030544215.1). NCBI lineage: Eukaryota > Viridiplantae > Streptophyta > Magnoliopsida > Alismatales > Araceae > Zantedeschia > Zantedeschia hybrid cultivar. The sequence goes on along the minus strand of JARZZO010000009.1, from coordinate 59,688,231 downwards.
TGGATTTAAATTTTAAAACCACAATTTTAGAGACCGAAATGGCGAAAACACAGTGGAACCTGTCTCTGATACCACTGTTGGGATCGCTGTGTCGGGATCCGACCGAAAAACGTAAGGGAATAAAATTATTTCGGGATCGGATCCGTCCCGTTTCGATTAACAAAATAAGACTGGAGTAAATCGGATTTACCTTACACGGATTCAAATCCGTGTTCGTTTTCTGGTTCCGTTGGAGCGATGCCGCAAGTCGCGCAGATGCCCGACCTCTAGCGGTATACACGCGGTTCTCCTCAAGATGGATCGTCCTCGCTTCCTCGCTCGATTCGACGTTCGTAGATCCCGTTTGGCTTCGCGTAATCTGCCGCAACATGCGGATTCAGAATCTCTCGTCGGACGGAAGGTGGAGCGGTCGGGAATCGAAGTGGAGCCTCCAGAGGGTCGGCCTCGTGTCGTGCGTCTGGAAGAGAGGATAGAGATAGAACGACGACTAGGTTAGGGTTGCTGGCCCCAGACGTAGTGTAACGACCTCCACCCTATAATCGGGGATCCAATTACTAAATGGGTACCGAATCATTAGTTTGGAGCGAAACCAAGATCTAGATAAGTCTGGGAAATAAATGATAAACTAAGCTAAACATTCACATCGCATTGAATTGAAAAGGAAGTGCAAGAATTAAAAGTTATTACAATGCGATTCGACACAGCAAATAATTACATACTCCAACTGAAAAATAATAATTAAGCGTACAGGCCAGAAAATAAAATAACAACTACGTCGGGGCATACCCCGGAACAACAACTGCTGGCGCGCAACCCAAAGCAGTACTCTCCTCGTTAAGCCTGCCTGGAACCCTCACCTGAAAACCGCAGGGGTGAGTCTCAACGAAAAGACTCAGTAGGGATTCTTCGATCCCCACCGCCCACTCACGCACCCACAAGTGCAGTAACACAGATACAGGTAGAATAAGCAAGTAACATAATTCCTAAATTCCGATATAAAACACATGTATTCGAAATGTAACATTGATCGTTCCAAATTGTGCGTCATTAAACACTCATGAGAACGTTCAATCTAAATTTATCCGGCTCACTCAAATCAGATTTTGAAAATTAATAGTGATGAGTCCGAGTCGATCCACAGGGAGTTAAGATTTTAACTTTAAAAACTTTGGAATTTAGTTAATCTAAAAATAGATGAGAATTTGAGTAACTAATTACTTAATTAAACTAAAACTCAATTAACTAATGCTACTTAAAAAATATAATTACTTTAATTAAACAAATCTTTTTTTTTCTTTTCTTTTTCAGAAATTAAACACAAACACATATATAAAAAATAATAAGCATAACTAAAAATTATAACAACAAAAACAAACTATTGTTTAATTGTGTAAACTATTAATCATCATGAATCAAATAACTTAATTAAACAACTAATAACTAATTAAACAACAACTAATCAAGAACTAACCCTAATCAAATAACCAATAACTAATTAAACAATACCTAAACATCAAATAACTAACAACTACCCCTAATTAAATAACCAATACTATGCTAGTGGGGGGGATAGAAAGAACAACACAACAACAATCTGTGGGTTTGCCGGTGCAGTGGTCCACAAGGAAAGGAGGGTGGCGCAGTGGTCCAGCAGATGCTTCACTGGCTTGGTGCGGTTGGAGGGCAGCTGCTGTCTATTTGCTGCGCAGAAGGAGGCTGCCGGTTGCATGTGGAAGTGCTAGCTGCTTGCATGGGCTTGGATGTGCCTGCATGTGGGAGCTTGACGTGGAAGTGTGGAGAAGGCCAGTTGCTGGAAGGATGTTGGAGGAAGCAGCTGCTGTTGCTGGTGCGTGAAGAAGCAGAGGGGGCCGTTACTGGCTGGCGCGTGGAGGCCGGCTGCTTGCAAGAGGAAGCTTGAGGTGCTGGCTATGCGCTGGAGGAAGCAGTTGCTGGAAGAGGTGCTGGGGTGCCGGTGGATGGCTGCGCTGGTGTGCATTGTTGGGATGAAGACGTGGAGATCACCGGCTGCTGGGTGCGTGCATGCATGCACGTGGACGAGGAGGGCACTGGCAGGCTTCAACGTGGAGACCGGCTAGATGCAGGCCGGCTGCTGGTGTATGAGCAGGCTTCAACGTGGAGAAGGCCGTCGGTGGCTTGCTGCGTGGGGCTGGAGAAGCTTGCCGGCTGAGAGGAGGAGAGATCGAGAGAGAGAACAGAGGGAGAGAAAAATCGAGAGAGAACAGAGGGAGAGAGGGAGAGAAAAACCGAGAGAGAACAGAGGGAGAGAGGGAGAGAAAAATCGAGAGAGAACAGAGACGGAGGAGGAAGAGAAAGAAAGAAACCGAAAAACGAAAGAACCGGAGAGAGGGAGAGGGCTGAGATGCTGCGGGAACGAGAGAGAGAAAAATAGAGGGAGAGAAAGAGAGAAACCAGCTGGAGAGAAGAAGAGAGACCGGAGAGAGGGAGAGGAAAATAGAAGAGAGAGGGGAAGAACCGGCTGGGTTGAAGGCGAGAAAGAGAGGGAGAAAGGCTGCGGGTAGGTAGTTGGAATTGGAGGAGGAGAGGGCTGCGGAGAGAGAGGGGGAATATATAGGAGAAATTGGAAGAGGAGAAGGAACGTGGGAGGCTTGGAGAAGGGACAGGATTCGGTTTTGGAGAGGAAGAGGAAACTGGAGAAGGAAGAGGATTCAAATTTCTAAAAAGAGAGTGAGAGGGTTTTTAAAATAAAGAAAGGAAGGGATGTGGTTGGGAAATTGGAGAGAAGGAAGGAAATAGAGGATTTTGGGAAACTCCAGAGAAAGAAGGAATCAGAGTAATATTAGGACATCAAATCGCATTTTTACCCCTGCTTTAGTTGAAATCCGAACATTAGACCTCCTCCAAATTTCCAGAAACTCCACCAGCTGCACTGCATCATCGGCATGTCCTGTTTACATAAAATAAATATAAATTATCAAATTATCATAAAAATATCATCATATTTATTTATTTCATCTCGGTTTTGTCGAAAAACCGTAAATGCGCTATACTCCTTTAATCACATGAAATGACGATGTTTTGAAGTCAGAATTTGACGAAATCGGTACTGTTGGACTTGATACACAATTATCTATCATTTCATGCTATTTTGCAGATAAAAATATGAGTATGATGCATATGATTACCCTTAAATGATCAATTTAACACTTTATCAAACATGCACAACTCCGAAACCATTCTACCAGGGAGCCTACAACCAGCGTCTCGGCAAAACACGCTAACCACACAGCCGAACGCGGGAAACACCGACCCGCTGAGACCAAACAGTAACCCCTCGGATAGCACGCTAGCTACTCCGGCCCAACTGGCTCTAGGTGGTTTCTACTTCCCCCAGCACGAGTGACACTCCACAGGTACCACTCCCACACCGGTACTAGCTAATCCCGGGGTACACCAGGTGACCCTCTCTCTAGACGTCACCCCACCATTCCCACACCGGCGCTGTGTCCCTCCCACACCAACACAGGGTGGCAAGCTCTACAACTGTCACTCTAGGTCCATAGTCGTACGAAACACAACACAGTACGATCCGATCACGTAAAAATCCTCATCCTCGAGTACGATTTCAAACATGCAATTAACCAAACTATCTAACAGTGTGAAGAAATGTTAATAGCATGAATTAATGTGATTTTGCCTTGAATCGCGTCGCCCAAGGCCGACGCCATTCAAGCCTCCTAAACTGGTTCATGTGAAATCTGGCCTCGGAAACGGCCTAAAACGCGTCGCCCATGCAAGTCGCCTTTTGAAAGGCGTCGCTGTCCCTGGACGCCATTCAGGTCCAGAGACAGAGTTTGGTATTTGGGCTAAATCGCGTCGCGGGTGGAAGCCGCCTTTCTAAAAAGCGTCGCTGTCCCCCGACGCCATTTAACCCTCACAGACAGGTTCTCCCTCAGCCATCTCCCGATCCATGGGATGGGATTTCCTCCCCAAAATCGTGTAAAAACACGAAAAACATGGAGAATGGGGAGAAGAACCTAACTACCCATTTAAAACACCCAATTTCTCATTTCATGCATTTAGTATTTTCACCTCAAGAACACCCCTAAACATACTACAAAGCGGGAAAACATGGTTTTTAAATGAAATACTACGGGAATCGTCACCCTACCGGTTACTTGAACTCCTCCAAGCTCTAAGCCGCCTACCCGCCTCGCCCCACACCGCCGCCAATACCGCCGTGGACGCCGTTACTCCACCGGGACGTCGGCTGCTGTCCGGAGAGAAAAACGCCGCAGAGGAGATGGTGGTGGTAGTGGCAGGAGTTATGAGGTCGATGGAGTGGAGGGAGAGATGAAATGGTGGGAGGAAAAGGAAGGAGGGGGAAAAGAGCCGTTGGCTCGCCGGAGGAAGAGAGGAGAGAGAAGAGAGAGGAGGAAATGAGGGAAAGGAAGGAGGGTTCGCGGGGTCAACCAGAAGCTAGGTAAAACGTCTCGTGCATGCCCAACGTCTTTCAGACGACAAGACCGGGCCGTACACTGACAAGCCAGGGTCGTACTTTGAAAGGCGTTGTCCATCCAAGACGCCATTCAGACGATATGACCGGGGCCGTACTCTCGTGACTCAAGGCCAGTCAACGTGGCGCCCACGTGGCACAGCCTAAAATGCGTCTACATTGCTGGATGCCGTTTAAACCGCGTCGAGCAGGCTCAACGCGAAACAGAACTGAGTCTCAGCCCCATCAGGGCCCGAACTAAGGGATCCGACCCCGAAAATTGACCCGATAACCGGATCCGAAAACCTCAATCCTTACACGTAGTATCCGTTCTTTTATAATAAGTCTGTTTGCGGTTTTTCATAAAAACCCAGACTTATCCGAAATCATGTCGGATTATCTATCGACTTGAAAATCATTTGCGTGTGACCCTCTAGGTCCAAATACCAGTCCAGTTAATAGCCCATTAAGCCCAGTAACCCTTTACTGACTAACTGAATTAATTAATATCCTTATATTCAATTAATCAATCGAATTTAACGTCCTACAATAAATTCGGACGGACTTCCGATCACGTTGGATGCCAAGCAACATCGCATGATCCTGGATGGCACTGGAGTTATCGCAACCCTCTATTGGAACCTTTTTGTCATCGGTTAGCGCGCAGATATAATCCTTCATCCGTGCAATGTTCCTAAATCGACCTAGGATATGGTTTACTGTTAAACCCTATTCGGTCGATTCACTTGAATCAGATGCTGCTAATCTGAATCTGATAACTCCTTATCGAATATAGAGTCCGCCATGGCCAGAGACTTTAAGCACATCATTCTCGGAACATTCTCTCTCAAACTACCGAGAGCGGATGATCCCGTATTGAACACATAATTACCTTCGTGGGCATTTCCCTGAACTCGATCGCTTGAGTTATTGATAACCTATGGTTAGGGATTCGTTAGTCAAGGTCAAAGTTCAGAAACCTACCAACAAGATATCCTTGGTGTCTCAGGTCCAAGGATCATCCACGCAACCGCGACAAAAGAATCGAGCTGGTTAACAGTAAGGTGTTTACCATCCAGCGATTCATAGTCAGATCAGTTCAGTGAACTCATTCACCAATGAGCACCTACAGGTCCAGCATAGTGTCTCCACACAAGTGACTTATAGGATTAGTCACCTTCATCATATGAGCTGAAGTAACCTATACTAGTTTATCCGGATGTTTGATGTCCTATCTCAGACATCCTATGACTAGGAACAATTAAGAACATGTGTTTATAAGTCTTCGGTCCCGTAATTATGATCTCATCACAATCCGAAGACTGTTGCACATGTTCATGGACTTCATCGTGATACGATAAACATAGATCGAATTAATTACACACAATGAATTATTGCCATTTATTAATAATCTGAATCAGTACATAGTATCGGATTGGCTTTGAGACCATCTAATACTAACATTAGGGAAGAAAGCTATTAATTTATTTAATTTTCACACCATTATTAATCTAAAGATTTTGAATGTCCATGTTTGTTGCTACGTTAAAATTAAAGAAGTTTTTAAAAATTTGTCCCCTCAGATTTTTCTTCCAAAGTTGTTAAAGAAATATAGAGATGGAAAAAGTAGTTAATTTCTTTCAGAGGGGGATACTAATTATATGCATCGAGCACTATTAGCGCGTTTGGAAAAGTTATCCATTTTTCTTATCTCCTCGAAAGGAGGAATCCAGATGAAGAAGTTTTTTTTTTTTTAAATTACTAAATAAAAGTGCAACAACATTTCAAAGTGTTGTCCTCTCCCATTCACTCACTCCAACTGGATAAGAAAAGTGGGAAAAGTTTCCTATAACAGTAAATGCAAGTGAGGATGAAATTAGAAATTAAGCGGAGGGGGAGTTTTTCATAAGGAGAGTTTTTGATCAAAACAACCGGCTGTGAGGAGGCTTTTAAACTGAGTGTAACTGTAGCATACATAAATGAAACATGCATGCATGCAAATAAATGTAGCAGCAGTAGAAGGACCAGAGAAGAGCACTAGTAGAGTCTTCCTCTTGTTAATTGAACTCTTAAAGACTGTTGCTATAAATACACGCCATTGGACGGTTGTAGGCATCCGGAACGTCCCCGCCGCTGTTGTCTCCTTCGGGCGAGGGCTTCTCTATTCGTCTTAGCACTGCGACGATTTGGAAGGGTTAGGAATTGAAATATGTAATCGCCATGAGCATTACCTTACGGTCTCTGTGCTCCACAGGATGGTGAGATTGATCGCGTTCTGATGGAGCGGGGATAGTGGGTTCCTCTTCTTTGCCTCCGGCCGGCTGAAGGGGGAGAGCTCGGTAGTCCGTGCGCAGAATGTGGTAAGAGCCCATGAGAGGAAAAAAGACAAAACAAAGGAAAGAAATAGCCTATTAGAACTGTGATATGTAGAATCTATTCATGCAAATATATAAATAAACTAAAATTGAAAGGAGACGCACCGGATGGATGTTTGGTGAGGGAAGGTGACCATATGTTATGGCCACCCACCTCCTGTTTTTTGTTTGAAACCTTTGGGGGTAAAAGGTACTAAGTCATCCTAAGATGCATACATACAGATTGGGTGCTCGTATGTGGCAATAGTGAAAAGTAAAAGTAATATGGTAAAAGGAAAAGAATAAGAGGAGAAGATGATGTTACGGAGTGGATGGATGGTGGGAATGCAGTGAAGAGGAAAGGAGAAAAGTAAGGAGAGAGTTAAGAAAATAGGCCCATTTGAAATGCGGAGGATTCCTCTGCTTCCTTTGACTCGTCGACTGCCAAGGCTTTCTCCCGCTTGAGGCTCTTTAATCTCCAGCCTCACAAACTGAAACCTTTCCAGCCCCTGCCAACCCCCAACTCAAGGAGGAATAAGAGGGTTTAAATAGGAGAGGAAAAAATAGGAGGGATTCAAGTTCTAAATCCCCGTTAATCATCAAAGAACCAATAGGAAGTGGTCAAGAGTCGGAGGTTGTGTGCGCGGCAGTCGCCGGAGTGGGGAGTGATCGGAGTAGTGGGGATGAGGGTGGCGAGTGGAGGAGATCGTGGGAAGATGAGGTCAAGATGGAACTTAGGGGAGTGGACGGCCAACTATCTTGCCTCCCATTTCCGTGGAAGGCCAGGTAGTTGGCCTTCCACGAAAAGGTGGAAGGCGGCCCAGTTGGCCTTCCAAGGGTGGTGGAAGGCGAGGGGTGGCCTTCCAAAGATGGTGGAAGGCGGGCTGGCTGGCCTTCCACGAAAAAGGTGGCTAAAGTCGAGATCGGTTAATGAGCCTGATTATTTAGTGGGCTGGGAAGATGAGATGGTTTGGTGGTGATGGACTAATGGTGGATGGGGTTTACGACCAAAAAGGGATCCAAAATCAGTGTCTACAACGGTGGCTTACCTCATTGTCGTAGATCTTGATCTCCAGACTTGTAGGTGGCAGCACACGTTCGCCTTGTTAGTTTTTTTTGGGTGTCCTATAGACCAATCATGGGTCGTGTAGGCCCAATGTGTTGTACAATCTTATTCAATATATTTAAATGGTATTTAAAACGTAAATTTGTAATATGTAGATTGCTTTGCGTTGTCCTTAGGATATGTGGTTGTATGGTCAATTTCGAGATAGGATTTCGAATGTGAGTTTGACTATACATGGACGCGTACCTTAAACTGTTCTTGATTGGAGAGTAATCACTCCGAGACATTGATTACTTGTAAATTAGCACGTATGATGTGTCGATGACCAATCTCACGTTCATAGGTGCGGGGCACCAGCACATATGTGTGGATGTTCATCCTGGGAGGATGTTCACTGAACTGATCCGCTGATGGATCTTTAGATGGTTAATTATACTTAATGTCAACTAAAGATTCATCTGTCTCAATAGTATCGTTGATCCTTTGACCTGAGACATTAATGTGGTCTTGCATGAGGACTGGTGTACTTTAATATTTGGTTAAGTGACTTTAACCATAAGTCATGAAACACTGAATTATTCGCCACATCGAGATACATGCGAAGACCGTTAATGATCAAGAAGGGATCGCTCACTATCAGGTATATTACAGACAGTTAACGAGCCATGGCATAGACGTTCCACTAAATTCCTGGCCAGAGTAGTATCAGTTCGTTTGGAACGAATGGGAAATTATTATGGAGGTCATGGTCAGACGACACGATTACTAGTGGTTTGACGAAACCATACCACACGATCGGATCGGACTCATAGAATAAGCGAGAGATTATATATAGCGATACGGTAACTGATGACTTACAGGTGTCAGTCATGGTGAAGATGAACCCGACATCTTCTGGGATCACGTGAATTTGCTTGACTCAACGTGATCAAAAAGATCTGGAACTAATTAAACGGTTATTGAGAATAACCAGCTTAATTTACTTCTAATTTGATTAGAAGTTAATGGATCTTTAAACCAGAGAGATATTGGGCCTAAAGGATCACACACAAATAACTTTTGCAGAACGGAATATTATTGTATGGAAAAATATACTAAAACATTAAAATCTTTTGTAAAAAGAATTTATAAATAATTTTAAAGTATATATATATAATAATGTAAAGACATATATATAATATATGTATTATTAGGCTTATTTGATAAATGAGTTATTAATAATATATTGATATATAAAATGTCATCGGATTTATGTTTAACCGCAGTTACTTTTAGCTGCGGCGGTGAAATGAAGAGATTAGTTGAACGAGCGGTTCAAGCTGCCGCCTTAATCGATCCTTTATATAAATCCATCTTCTCTTCAACTCACATACAATACTTTTACCGTTTCAAAAGGTAGCCGTCAAGTTTCTTACAAGGGTTGGACTCTTGCCAGAGTATTTTAGGCGGAGGGTTGTGTGGATTGAAGAAGGAGAATTCCGAAGGAGAACTCCATTGCTGCAAGAGTTCGTGTGGATTATCTCTAGAGGCCGTACGTTTGTGCGGCTCAAAGTTTCGAGGAGTATGTAGGTGCTGAAAATTGCTCGTGTGATTAATGTGAAAAACTATGTTGTTTAGGGTAAATTAACCTATTAAAAAAAATGCAACTAATGTGCTGTGATCGCCAGAAACTTTTAACTAAAAAGCTTCAAAAAGAGGTTTGATCGCTTACCTGTTTAAACGCGGAAGATTGAATCCTTGGTTCCCCTCCTTCAGCCGGCTGAAGAAAGAGAGCCTCTTTATTCTTTTGTTCTTGCTGTTGAATGTTGAGGATCGTCCAGAAGTTATCCTGGCTTGTGCTTGATTTCCCTCTTTTGATTTCTTGTTGTTGTTGTTGTTGGATGCAGCAGAGATAGAGAAACAGAAAAATAAAGAAGAAATAGTGATGAGAATCTAAATAGAAATAATATCAAATTTAACTATGATTATAAACATGTATAAACAGCATCTCACTTGTTTTAATTGACTTTGAAACCCCTTTAGAACAGATGGGTTTTGGAAAATTGATGATGTGGTGTGTGTTGCATGAAGTGAGTATGAGAGAATGAAACTAATGAATGAAAATAAAATTCAGATATGAAAAACTTATGCCCAGTCCAGTTGGAGAAGCTTTGAAGGATATGAAGATCTTGAAGAAGGATGCCGACTTCTGGTGACAGCGCTCCGGCGTGGTTGCTTCGATCTTCAAATCGCTATAACGCTGAGGCTCAATAATTCTCTCTCTTCTCTTTTTTTAACTCCTTGAGATACAAGGTATTTATAGGCATTTTCTGCGTTCGCGATTAACATAGAAAAATCTCGGATTTATCTACCTTAATCGACAGATAATTACTGATTAATTCATCTTTATCTGTAATTATCTAAAACGCGTCCACCATGGCCGACGCCTTTCAGATTAAATTAAGATAAGGATAAATATCCGGGAAAAGTTATCTTTATCTTTATTAGCTAAAAAGCGTCCACCTGTGTAGACGTCTTTTACACTAATTAAGATAAGGATAAACATCCGGAAGAGAAGTTAAAACAGCCTAGGAAACCTAAATCGCGTCGACCTATCCAGACGCCTTTTAGCTAATAAATCAATTAATTAAAATTCAAATTTAAACGTTAAAATAGGAATAAACTCTAAATAGCGTCCACATGTCTTGACGCCTTTTAGGATTCTTCATATTTTAACTGAAATTTGAGCTAAAATCAATTCAATTGATTAACTTAAACATGTCTGTTAAACCCGACACTTAAAAATATCAATAAAAATTAATTAATGATTAAACATCAGACCATTCTGAGGCATTATTATATGATATGAAATTTACTCAAAATGACGTCAAAATTAGCGTGTCTACAGCTGCCTCACCTTGGCATCGTCTTTGCAAGGGAGTGAAATGAAATGGAATGTACTGAAAAGGTGATGCCAAGGTGTGATGAGATACGCTCTTAACATCACATGATTAGAATTTTTCTCGAAATCATTAATGAAGATAGTTCAATGATATCAATGAAATCAATCATGTCTGGATGAGGTAGACAAGGAAATAAAATAAAGTCGATCAACTTCCTCGGAGTGGGAAGTACCCCAGGTCATAGACACTGTAGGTTTCGTCATGGGGAGCGTTTGCCAGCCAATGTGGACGTGCTGCAGCCATGATGGATCTTAAAAGAAAACAAGAATATTGGTAAAGAGTCCAATCAAGGATAGAATTCCAAGGATATCTTCAAGCGAACCTCAAAGATAATCAAGATACTCAATTCAGAATGGAATATTTCATATCATGTTTAAATTGTTTGATTTTATGGTCTGAAACTTAATCAATAATTAATCCTTATTACAATGATTTCAAAGTCCTATATGATGCATGCTGGGCTAAAATAAAAATATAAAGTCAAATAAAATATAAATTAATCAAGGATAATATTGTTAAATTGTCATTAATGAGTCAATATACCAATTCTTGTAATCCAGTGCTAAGCCGAAGCTCGTTTATCCACGCACCGTTTCACAAAAGTGGAACCATCGTCCTCACTAATTAACAATCCAACGGCCTATCCGTGCGATTAAGAATCCTCTGGAATTATCACTGTTTTTGTTGAAGGGGAACTCAAATTCCAGTTTCATCAAAAACACAAGGTCCTTGATATGCTCTAATAAATATTTATCATATAGTAATGCTGATGCACAATAATTACATGAAATAGTACAAGGGTAGAAATAACCGTCTTTTTAGCCACGGTTGAGACTTCTTGACTCCCATAGTGGGATCTTCTTGATGTTTTCCAGCTTTACTCAGGTTTTCTTGAATTTTCTGCAATCAAAATTGTTAATAACTCCAAACAAATATTCAATTTAAAACATGAAAACATAGAATTTCGGACAAAGCACATAAAGATCTGAAACGCGTCGTGTCGAGCAGACGCCATTCAACGTTGAAAAGCGTCAGTGCTCCTCGACGCCTTTTTCTCACAGAAACAGGTTTCTGGCTGTTCTCTATTCGGATTCCAACTCTATCAATGCACACCCCTTTTCCAATCCGGAAAAGTCTTCCTAGGATCGCAATGTGGTCTATATAAACACCCTTAGGTCGCTCCTAAGCAATCCCACTACAATCCAAAGATCAAAAGTAGAGTTTTCTTCAAGGTTTCTTCAAAGTTCCAAAGTTTTCAAGGTTCTCTAGATTCAAGGAGGAGGAACTCCGAAAAAGGGAGTATGAGTTCAAGCAAGAAGATGAAGATGTCCTTGGAGCAATTTTCAGATGTGGAGAATCATCTCAATGGAAGAAATCCCAATCTCCAAGTAAGCTCAATCAACTTCTTCTTCAATTATGTTCGTGTTCTTCATCACGTTCTTCATGTTCCTCATCATGTTCTTCGCCTTTTCTCTTGATTTTCAGAACTATCCTATGTTTCCTGGCCCAAGGAAGTTCACCTCCTTACCTTGGATCCGTAAACTTGCAAAAAGCATCAAGCTTTCCATGCAAGTATTCATATCCAAGTGGAATCTTCAAGGTCTCGTAGTGCTTGCCAAGCATTACAAGAGCGCGAACGCGGATTGGGCGGCTATGGGCGCTTTGATCGAGTGGTGGCATCCCCAAACTCATACGTTCTTCTTCCAAGATTTCGAGTGCACGATTCTTTTAGAGGAGGCGGAGCTTCTTTTGGGTCTCCCAAAGACCAAGGAGAATAAAGAGAAGATAGCTTTGATGAAGGAGAGAATCACCGGTCAACAATTGTTGACATCTATTATGAAAGATCCTTCAGAAGCTAAAGGATGTCTTACTAAGAAGGGGATCAATCTCACCAAGCTAGCCGAGTGGACACTGTATGAAATTGATGATCTAAGAGAGGATGAAGCGGAGGATGTAACAAAAGCTCATGTGATTAATGTGATAAACTATGTTGTTTAGGGTAAATTAACCTATTAAAAAAAATGCAACTAAGGTGCAGTGATCGCCAGAAACTTTTAACTAAAAAGCTTCAAAAAGAGGTTTGATCGCTTACCTGTTTAAACGCGGAAGATTGAATCCTTGGTTCCCCTCCTTCAGCCGGCTGAAGAAAGAGAGCCTCTTTATTCTTTTGTTCTTGCTGTTGAATGTTGAGGATCGTCCAGAAGTTATCCTGGCTTGTGCTTGATTTCCCTCTTTTGATTAATTGTTGTTGTTGTTGTTGGATGCAGCAGACAGAGAGACAGAAAAATAAAGAAGAAACAGTGATGAGAATCTAAATAGAAATAATATCAAATTTAATTATGATTATAAACATGTATAAACAGCAACTCACTTGTTTTAATTGACTTTGAAACCCCTTTAGAACAGATGGGTTTTGGAAAATTGATGATGTGGTGTGTGTTGCATGAAGTGAGTATGAGAGAATGAAACTAATGAATGAAAATAAAATTCAGATATGAAAAACTTATGCCCAGTCCAGTTGGAGAAGCTTTGAAGGATATGAAGATCTTGAAGAAGGATGCCGACTTCTGGTGACAGCGCTCCGGCGTGGTTGCTTCGATCTTCAAATCGCTATAACGCTGAGGCTCAATAATTCTCTCTCTTCTTTTTTTTTAACTCCTTGAGATGCAAGGTATTTATAGGCATTTTCTGCGTTCGCGATTAACATAGAAAAATCTCGGATTTATCTACCTTAATCGACAGATAATTACTGATTAATTCATCTTTATCTGTAATTATCTAAAACGCGTCCACCATGGCCGACGCCTTTCAGATTAAATTAAGATAAGGATAAATATCCGGGAAAAGTTATCTTTATCTTTATTAGCTAAAAAGCGTCCACCTGTGTAGACGTCTTTTACACTAATTAAGATAAGGATAAACATCCGGAAGAGAAGTTAAAACAGCCTAGGAAACCTAAATCGCGTCGACCTATCCAGACGCCTTTTAGCTAATAAATCAATTAATTAAAATTCAAATTTAAACGTTAAAATAGGAATAAACTCTAAATAGCGTCCACATGTCTTGACGCCTTTTAGGATTCTTCATATTTTAACTGAAATTTGAGCTAAAATCAATTCAATTGATTAACTTAAACATGTCTGTTAAACCCGACACTTAAAAATATCAATAAAAATTAATTAATGATTAAACATCAGACCATTCTGAGGCATTATTATATGATATGAAATTTACTCAAAATGACGTCAAAATTAGCGTGTCTACAGCTGCCTCACCTTGGTATCGTCTTTGCAAGGGAGTGAAATGAAATGGAATGTACTGAAAAGGTGATGCCAAGGTGTGATGAGATACGCTCTTAACATCACATGATTGGAATTTTTCTCAAAATCATTAATGAAGATAGTTCAATGATATCAATGAAATCAATCCTGTCTGGATGAGGTAGACAAGGAAATAAAATAAAGTCGATCAACTTCCTCGGAGTGGGAAGTACCCCAGGTCATAGACACTGTAGGTTTCGTCATGGGGAGCGTTTGCCAGCCAATGTGGACGTGCTGCAGCCATGATGGATCTTAAAAGAAAACAAGAATATTGATAAAGAGTCCAATCAAGGATAGAATTCCAAGGATATCTTCAAGCGAACCTCAAAGATAATCAAGATACTCAATTCAGAATGGAATATTTCATATCATGTTTAAATTGTTTGATTTTATGGTCTGAAACTTAATCAATAATTAATCCTTATTACAATGATTTCAAAGTCCTATATGATGCATGCTGGGCTAAAAGAAAAATATAAAGTCAAATAAAATATAAATTAATCAAGGATAATATTGTTAAATTGTCATTAATGAGTCAATATACCAATTCTTGTAATCCAGTGCTAAGCCGAAGCTCGTTTATCCACGCACCGTTTCACAAAAGTGGAACCATCGTCCTCACTAATTAACAATCCAACGGCCTATCCGTGCGATTAAGAATCCTCTGAAATTATCACTGTTTTTGTTGAAGGGGAACTCAAATTCCAGTTTCATCAAAACTACAAGGTCCTTGATATGCTCTAATAAATATTTATCATATAGTAATGCTGATGCACAATAATTACATGAAATAGTACAAGGGTAGAAATAACCGTCTTTTTAGCCACGGTTGAGACTTCTTGACTCCCATAGTGGGATCTTCTTGATATTTCTTTGAATTTTTTGATTGCCTTGGACTAACGAAATCTTCCTTTGCAGGTTGCTGAACTTCAGGAAGCCCTTCAGAGGGCTGAAGCGGAGACAGAGTATGCCCGTGCTGCAGCGGCTCGTGCAGAGGCTGATGCAGAACGGATCCGGGCTCTAGAGGAGCAGGTGACTCTTCTCTCGACTGGAGATCTTGCACGCCTCCAGATTCGCCTGGAGGTTGTGACTGAGGAGAGAGACCGCGACCGCCTTCGACTGGAGGCTATGCAGGGTCGCTTGTCAGTTGCGGAGCATGAGCGCAAGATGGTGGAGGAGAGGTACCAGCGAGCTCGACAACGTGCCCATGAGCGTGGTCTGACCAGCGCCTTTACTGCCAGTGCTGCTGTATCTTCCGGTCATGCGGGGCCGAGCGCGATGAGACCACCTCCACCTCCCAGCCGAGGACCAGCACCGGATGCACCTGACGAGGCCCAGAGTCAGTTGGACGAGGGCGGAGGGGAGAGTCAGCCTTGAAGGCTCATGTATCTTCTTCTTCATGTATCATGTACAAAAACGCCTTTTGATAATATACGTGAAACTTTTGGCTCCAATCTTGTGTTCCTGTATTTATCTTGCATCCTGTACACACTTAACAAACAAGTTAAGTATCTATTTAGGCTTAGCCCCTTGCCTGACCAAATAAATGGTCAATCAATCTTTTCTTCAATAAATGGTCAAGGGGCATAGCCTTTATTAATAAAGGTAATGAGAATAATCAAACTTAAGTAAAGATGCAACATACAAGCAGACAAATGCTCGCTGAAAATAAAAAGAATGAAACACACTAAATGCAACAAGCAGATGCTAATTGAAATATTTTTGTTGTTTTGAAAATATTCATTTTTGTTTGGGGTTTTGAAATATATGCCTTTTTTTGAAATTTTGACATATGTATTTTTTTTGAATTTTTGAAACATATGTATTTTTTTGGATTTTTGACTTATGTAATTTTTTTTGGATTTCTGACATATGTATATTTGAATTTTTGAAACATGTGTATTTTTTTTGATTTTTGACATATGTATTTTTTTTTGATTTTGTTGATTTTTGAAAACATGTATTTTTTTGGATTTTTGACTTATGTTTTTTTTTTGATTTTTGACCTATGTAAATTTTTTTTGGGTTTTTGACTAAGAAATCAGCATGGTACTTAGATCAAAAGATCATATTCATTTATTAACTTCATTTCCAAATTATTCTTAACAACTCAACTTAAACCCATCGTGTTTGAATTTGTGTTTCCATTCGTGATCCCATTTGATGATTTGACCCTTAGTCAATCTAAGTCATCCCTTAAGTTTGGAGTACACCTCTTTAGAAAGAAAAGATGAATAAGTTTAGAAAGTCCATGAGAAGGTTCCGGAGACTTAAAAAGATGTCCCTTTCCTACCCTAATATCCGTTGGGGTTCGGTCATTTCTTTCCGGGGTATTTATCGACCTTGCGTTCCCTTTTATTTCATTTCATGGCCTTCATGTAACGTTTGTAATGTAATGGCCTTTTTGATTTGACATTTGGCTTTTGCCTTGCTTTTCTGTTCTTTTCTTTTTTTCTTCGGGACGGATCTCCCCCTTTTTTTTTATGACGGCCTCCTACTAAGATGGCGGGTATTCTTGGTAGTCTATTCTAAGCCTCGTTCCGACATCATGGGCCGAGTTTAAAACAGAATTTTGCTTCAAAAAGAATGATTTGTACTTTACACTTTCGGTCAAGCTTTCGATATTCTTTAGGACTTGTCATCTCTTGTTACTCACGAATCAAACGTGTCAGTGTGTGCAGTAATGGGCTTGAAATTAAGTTATTCAGACTAATAAGGAAATTTGAGTTTATAAATTTTCTGATTCCACTGGTCTTTGTACCATACTGATCAACTTTTTAACCTAAGGGTAGTATTTCTTAAGATGTAAACCATTCCAGGGATGTTTTAGCTCTTCTCCTTCTGCATTAACAAGACGATAAGCATTACCAGGAAAAGCATGCGATACAACATAAGGTCCTTCCCAGTTGGGTTGGAGCTTAGAACGCGGACCACCAGGTTTTATAAAAATTCTTTTGACAACCATTTCCCCGACTTTGAACTTACGTTCAATGACTTTCTTTTGATAAAAACGTGCTAATCTATTTTGATAAACTTTTGCATGATTAGCAGCTGACCATCTTTTCTCGTCTAAGAGTTCCAATTGAGCAAGGAGTGCTGAACGATGTTCATCAATGGAAAATTCCTTATTCAATTGTACTCTTAATGACGGTATGAGGATCTCATATGGAACTACCGCCTCCATTCCAAATGTTAAGGAATAAGGAGTCTGCCCAGTAGGCGTGCGGATTGAAGTTCGATAGGCCCATAAAGCCTCAACCAATTTTTCTGGCCAATCTGTGAACTTGTTAGATTTACACGTTTTCTTGATGATTTTTATCAAAGTCTTATTTGTTGCCTCTGCTTGGCCATTGCCTTGCGGATAATAAGGAGACGAATGATGCAATGCAATTTTATACCTGTTACAGAGATCCTTCAATTCTTGTGACACGAACTGCGGTCCATTGTCAGTGACGATGGTGCTTGGAATTCCAAATCGAGTGATGATGTTCTTCATGATGAATTTGCAGACGGTTGATGCTTTGATCTCCACGTACGCTTCAGCTTCTGCCCACTTGGTGAAGTATTCCGTTGCCGTGAGAATGAAAGATTTTTGCTTGATGCCGGAATCTGGATTGCCAAGAGGTCCAATAATGTCGAAAGCCCACATGGAGAAAGGCCATGGGGAAGAAACAGGATGGAGTGAAGATGCAGGAGAATGAATTTTATCAGCGTGAAGTTGACACTTAGCACACCTACGAACAAATCCTACACAATCTTCTTCCATGGTTGGCCAATAAAATCCTTGTCTAAGGATCTTCTTTGCTAACATCTGTCCATTGACATGACCACCACAAACTCCACTATGAGCTCCTTCCATAACCTTCCAAAGCTCATCTTCGTCTAGACATCTCAGAAGAACTCCATCAAAACCTCTCTTGTATAATGCTCCTCCAACTATGGTGTATCGTTGAGAAACTCTCCTGATAGCTCTTTTCTCCTCAGTTGTAGATTCCTCAGGATATGATTGATCTTCACAATATTTTGCAATTTCATAATACCATGGCTTCTGTTCATCATCCATCTCTTCTAACAGCTCCATCAACATAATTTCTCTTTTTTCAATGATATCTCCGTCTCTGACTTTCTTCAGCAATTTCTCCTTAGTTCTAAGGAATGAAGGATCTTTCACGGCGGGTGAAAGACGCCTATGAACTATGATCGATTCAGATTGTTTGCTGATTGGAAAATCAAGAGAAGATGCAAGTGAAGCTAGAGCGTCAGCTAAGATGTTTTGATTCCTAGGGACATGGACAAAGATCAATTTCGTGAAAAGCTTTGAATAAGCAGAAGTAAGCTCCTGATAAGGCTTGAGCTTGGGATCGAGAGTTCGATACTTGGTCAGCACTTGGCGAAGAATTAGTTGGCTATCACCTACGATTCTGAGTTTGGTAGCACCATGGAAATGAGCAGCCTCGAGGCCAGCAAGGAGTGCCTCGTATTCAGCTATATTGTTTGTAACTGGAAAATCAAGCTGAAAGGCTTGTGGAATGGTGACACCTTCAGGTGATAACAGAACAATGCCGATCCCTTTTCCATGAGAATTCAGAGCTCCGTCAAAATGTAGAGTCCACATATCATCTCTGATTTGATTTACGGACATCAGTTCCTCATCCGGAAACTCTGATCGTACTGGGTCGAATCGAGGAAGGGGATGATGAGCGAGATGTTCTGCTATAGCATAGCCCTTGATCGCTTTCTGCTGGATATAGATGATGTCAAATTGAGATAGAAAGCTTTGCCATCGCGCTAACCTATCAGTAAGAACAGATTTCTCCAGGAGGAATTTGATCGGATTCATCCTAGCGATGAGATGGACTTCATGGGCTAGAAAATAATGTTTCAATTTCTGCACAACCCAAACCAATGCTGCACATGTTTTCTCCATCGCCGTATATCTCTGTTCAGCGGGGTTGAGAAGTTTAGAGAGATAGTAGGCTGCCCTTTCTTTTCCTTCCTCATCTTCTTGTGCTAAGACAGCCCCCACTGCATCATCCAGGACTGAAATATAAAGTATCAATGGTTTTCCTAGAGAGGGTGGTCTCAAAACAGGAGGACTTGCTAAGTAGTCCTTCAATCCATCGAATGCCTCCTGACACTTATCGTCCCAATCAAATTTGACTCCCGGCTTGGTAAGCTCGTAAAACGGCTTACACCTTTGTGAGTGCTGGGAGACAAAACGGCGAATAAATTGCAACCTTCCGATTAATCCTCTCAACTCTTTCAAGTTTTTAGGAGGTGGCATTTCTCTAATAGCCTTCGCCTTGTTAGGATCGATCTCAATTCCCCGTTTACTGACAATGAATCCAAGCAATTTTCCTGAAGATACCCCGAATACACATTTCTTGGGGTTCATCTTTAACTGATATTCCCTTGATCTCTCTAATACCCTTGCCAAAACTTTAGCGTGCTCAGCCTTTGTTTTCGATTTAACCAATAAGTCATCCACATACACTTCCAAGTCTATGTGCATCATGTCATGAAATATTGCCATCATGGCCCTTTGATAAGTGGCTCCAGCATTCTTTAATCCAAATGGCATGACAACATAACAGTATGTTCCCCAAGGTGTAGTGAATGATGTTTTCTCTTGATCTTCTTCTGCCAGCTTAATCTGATTATATCCAGAAAATCCATCCATAAATGATAATGTCTCATAGCCAGCAGTGTTATCGATGAGTACATCAATATGAGGCAATGGAAAATCGTCTTTAGGACACGCCCGGTTCAAATCACGGAAGTCAATGCAAATTCTGACCTTCCCGTCTTTCTTCATAACCGGGACTATGTTGGCCACCCATTGTGGATAGAGGACAACTCTAATAAATTTGGCTTTATGCAACTTATCGACCTCTTCCTTCATCTTTAGAGCCATTTGTGGGTGGAATCGCCTTAATTTTTGTTTGACCGGGCTAGCTCCTTCCTTTAATGTCAATCTGTGTTCAACTAAAGACGAGTCTAACCCCGGCATATCCTCATAACTCCAGGCGAAAGTGTCCTTATAGTCCTTTAGCACTTGTACCATTGCTTTTTCATCCTCTGAAGAAAGATTTTTACTGACGAGGACAACCTTAGGTTCGTCTTCAGTCCCTAAATTAATTTCTTTGGTAGGCTCTTCTACGGCAGCTGAGGGTTCATCAAATCTCTTCACTCCACTGGCATATGCCTCAGCCGCGTCCTCGTCATCTTCCTCTTCAACAATGGGGTCCTTTTCATGTACTAATTCATATACCCCGTACCCATCATTGACTGACTCATCGTCCATGCAATCTTCTGGCATCTGAATTGGATTTTCTAGAAATTGAGGGATCAAAGAGCAAGAAGAGCACTTATCAGCTAAGTCCTGGAGGTATCTATCTGGAATTTGCCTACCCTTAGGCTTCCTAGACTTCCTAAGCTGACTAACCTGACTAGACTGCCTAACTTCACTATCATAACCTAAGGAAGACGAAGCAGGATGAAAATCCTGGGATACAAGTGGAAATACAAGAGAATCCTCCCGAGGGGAGGGACAGAGTAAATCTAGAAGAGAATCTTGACCGAAGGACCCGCGCGGAGGGGTGCAATCGGACAAGTAAGATGTTTCCTCAATGAGGATTTGGGAAGAATTTGTTGCCAAATTGGCGTTTTTTTTTGGAAAATGAAAGAATTAAACATAAAGCAAGAATGAATATAAATGGGAGGAGAATCAGACGGAGGAAGAGGCACCAAGGCTAGAGGATTAGGGGGATCATATAGTAATATGTCCCAGATCAGATCATACAACCTCTCTAGATCGAGAGGAGGTTGTGGTATAATGTCCCGAGGGGACAGGGTAATCATGACGGGCGGAGCCCATGGAATATCTTCAATTATGACCCGTGACCAAGTCGGGGTCAAAAGCAATGTACGAAAAAGAGTATGGAGCATGAAGACATGTGAAGGATATGTCCCCCTCCAGAGCAGATCTGTTGTGTAACCAGCTTCATAGGGGTCATCTGGTTCCCCTTCGTCAGTCTCTCCAGACAGCAGTATCCGCTTGTCAAATATAGCACCAGGGCTTTCAATTAGTTCATCAATCTGCGGCGGCCACTTAGGTTCTGCAGGATCCAGAAATAGTCTGTTTAGTGCAATATACAGGTCCCTGAGGTCGAACCATCTGTACCATTCACATTCAGGATCATCAAATTTCCTCCTTTTCATAGGCCGCAGAGCCTCCAAGGATTGGTACGTAAGCAGTTCAGAGCAATGTCTGGCCAAATCCCTCCCATAAATATCATGGAAGTCAAAACAGGAAGTAATGACTACCGTATTATCATAGCTGAGTATGGGCCCTTTCACAAAGTGCGTACACAAGGTCCATGTTAAGGGATCTCGGCCTTCTTTAAGTGGCGTAGACATTGCCTCCCAGATTTTCGGGCCTTCTTTGATTTCTGTTTTCTGAACCGGATCTTGCTTCAATTTTATTGGCCTATAGCCCAGACCGCTTCCAGGTGCTGCTCGATGATTTCTGACAGGAGTGGTCCTGCCTTGCAACTGCGTGCCCAGACCTTTCCCAGGCTTGTAGCCGTTCTTCATCATGATCTTCCATCCTGGGGTACTCATGCACTTCCCCCTCTTGATAGCATCTAACGGATATGGAGAGATAGTAGCGGCTTTCAGAGGATCAGCCACTGGACGGTAGACCTGTAATACCGACAGAAAAGGTTGTCGGCCAGGTAAAACAGCAGATTTGATGTTCAATGAGTGAGCAGCAGCAAGGATCGGCATACTCGTTACTTTAATTATTCGTCCTTTGAAAGGAAATTTGAGGCATTGATGATTCGTAGAAGGAATCGCCTCGAGAGTTTTAATATAAGGACGACCTAAAATGGCATTTATGGAAGGGTCGATTTCCAAGATGTGAAATTCGACCTCTGCATGACTTACAGGGCCCAGCTCCACCTTTAAATAAACCATTCCCAGAGGGGAACGGGTAGAATTGTCATATGCTGTTACTGATATGGGGCTGGGCAGCCATTTCTCTTTGGGCACACCGCATAGCTCCAGGGTCTTCGGAGGTAGAACATTGATCGAAGCCCCTGTGTCGACCAGGCATGCATCCACGGCCTTCTTACAGATGTTAACCGTGATACTCAGAGCCATGCTTCTGGCTGCCGGCGGTGCTAGTTCCGATGTATGAAATGTTATAGAGGGCTGATCCCCCTGAGGAACTAGTAATGCTGCAATCTTCTCTACCGGCACGTCTTCATTGACCATCACCTTCTGCAGATATTCCATTAAAGCTTCTTGGTGACTCTTAGATCTTTTGATTAATTCTAGTATAGTGATCCGTGCCGGTGTCCGATCCAGGTGTTTCAACAGGTCATATTGAGTGCCTGGTGCACTCTCTTCATTGTGGGCTTCCTCAGTCGGCTGTGATGGGCCATCTCTGACTGTGGACTGAGGAAAGACCTTGTTGAAAATCCTTCCACTCCGGAGCGCGTGTTCCTCAACCGTGGAGGATCCGGGTGACACCTTAAGTACCGCAGAGTTGGATGGTGCGGATGGCGCAGAGGGTTGGTAGGTAGGTGATGGCGTAGGGCTAGGTGGTGATGGCGTGGTGCGGATTAAAGGCCTAGAGGGTTGGATGGTGGATGGGTAAGTGGTTGGCGAAGTGGGGAATGGTACGCGTAATAGTGGTCTAGACGGTAAAGGCATATCTGGATAGGCGGTAGTGGTAGCGAGTGAAGTGGGGAATGGTATGCGTAATAATGGCTTAGATGGTAGGAGGGGTGCGTTATTGGTTTGCGGGGGGTTATATGATGGAGGTGTAGTAGTGCGGGGCGTAATGGGTCTTAGGAAGGTGGGTAGCGGTAATGGGTTATTGGGCGTGGACGAGTGATATGTAGGTGTGGGTATGGGGGTAATGGTAATGGGTTGTGGCCTTGGTATGTGGATGGTGCGGCGTGGTGGTCGCTCTGCGGTACTTTGAACGTGACCCGTTGAACAAAGAGAGGAAGAGTCCTCTACTCTCCACTGCTGCCCACGACCAGCCTCAGACTGGCTGTTCGTCAGGATGGGAGCAACCTGGTTTTGGTTCTGATGCTCCGGGAGTGGATTCTGCACTATTCCCATGTTGGGTGGTGCTGCTGCTTATGCCGGTGGTCTTGCTTGCTGCTGCTGCTGCTGCGGTCTCCTCGCCTTCAGGGCTGTTATGTATTTCTTCATTTCCTCCCAGTCTATGCCGCCCTGCTCATTGAGATCATGGATATAATCTCTGAATTGGAAGCAGGTGTCAATGGTATGCCCAGGTTGTCTGTGGAAGTAGCAATACCTAAACATATCGGCATTTTGAGGCCAGACGGCCTTCTCTCTCGGCAAAACTAAGGCATTGGCTGCCATTAAAGCGCTGAAAATATCCGCCAAGGATTCTGGGAGGGCCGGGTACTCTGCCCTTTTCGGGCCTGGAGGTCTCCTTTGTTGGTTGTAGTCACCAGGAGGAGGGACATTGTGGTACGCCGGCGGTGCACGCGGCTGGTACTGTGGCTGTTGCTGTTGCTGCTGATGTGGCTGCTGATACTGCTGTTGAGGGGGCTGCTGATACTGCTGTTGCCGTTGCGGCTGTTGCTGTAGCTGTTGTTGACTCGGCTGCTGGGGCCGCTGGTACTGCTGTTGGTAATGGGGGTTCTGCTGCTGCCTGTACCCCTGCTGGCTCGGCTGTGGTGGCCTCTGGTACTGCTGCTGATTCCTCACAAACTGGGGCGAGTTATTGTTCATAGTACTGACCTGCTCGTGAGAGAGCGTGCCCTCAGTAGTTGGACCTGAGCTAGGAGAATTCGGCACTGCAGGCTTCCGAGGCGGAGGCCTGTTAGGTCTATGAGGATCAAAGACGCTAGAGAACGTAGCGTCCTTGAAAGCATTCTGGCAGTACCGTGCCCTTTCATAGAGCTCTGCCATGTTCGTCAAGTTGTTCAAGGAGAGGACTAGCTTGAACTGGGGGGTGGCGTTAGAAATCAACATTTTCACTTGTTCGGATTCGGACAAGTGATCTTTCACTTTTTCAGCCAGGCCCCGCCACCTGTCAGCAAAACTGACAAACTCCTCGTCCGGTTTCATCTTTTCTGCAATAAGATCCGTGATAGACAAGGAGGGTGCAACTCTGTCCTGGTATCGTTGAATAAATTTGCGTGATACGATACCATAATCCTCTACTTCTGAGGGTTCCAGAGAAAAGAACCACTCGAGGGCTGGTCCCTCTAGGGATCTCCTGAACAAGAAAGCCAATGACCTCTTATCATTCTGCCAGAAAGAGGATTCGTACATGAACTCCTTCAGGTGCGTGAAGGGGTTATCAGTACCGTTATACTTTCGATACACTGGCATTTCAGAGGGTGGCAGATGAAACACTGGCAGGCTCGGTAAATTAATTTCTGGCACAGCTTTAACCCCCATCATTTTCTGAAGATTGTTGAACTGTTCGTCCATGCGCTCCATCTTGGCCAACAACGTCTGCGTGGTTAGATCTGCCTGGGGAGGAGGAGGAGGAGGAAGTACTTGATAGGCCTGCTGCCTAGAGTACGTTGGACAAGGAGGATAATAAGGATGAGGTCCGGCAGAGCTTCCGCCATGCCCGAGGGCATTTTGATAAATGGGCGTCTGCGGTCTAGCCGGTGGCCTGGATGAAGAAAGTTGTGGCCCATTTGGCCGAGAAGTAAGATGAAGGCCTTCCATGGCCTGTTGGATATAAGGAGGAGGAGGAAGAGGTTGTTGAGGAACAACGGGGGGAGCCACAGGGTTTGGCTCAGCAGGCTGCATGGGTGCCTTCCCCTTCAAGATGGACTGGATCGCCTCGAACTGCTGAGGGTCCAGTCGGGAGGCAAGAACTCCCAGAGCATTGACAAGATCCGTAGGATCGGAGGATGAGGGATCATGCTGATTCATGTCCCCCTCAAAGTCAGGATTGGGAATCGCATATTCATGCAGAGGAAGATCATGATATTGATCGTGCGGATTAAAAAGAGGAGTTCGGACATTCCCGTCATGCCGAACTGGAATGGGTACAGAATTACGAGAGGCATCAGCATCTCTCCCGTTCTCGTAGTTGAAATCAGAATTGCGAGGGGCATTAGCATCTCCCTCGTAGTTGATAATGGCGTCTTGGGCCATACTCAAATCTCTGCCTGATCGCAGCAACATTATATTAGATTCTCTTTTCAAAAAAATTAATCAAGCAAGTTGTGCAGAGGTTAATCAAACAAGTGGATGCTTAACGTGATTTCAGGATTCCTTGTTGGGTTATTTGAATTGGATTAAACCACAATTTCGCTCAGGGAAGGATCCTAGTTTCAGTTTGATTTCCACCGTTATTCTCTAAGGTTTTTCTCTCACAACGCTTTCAGAATCTAGCCGGGACTTCAATTGGTACAACCAGCCCGATGATCAAGGAGGAATACCTTGATTTTGGGGACTTATGGAGGTCTCAACGTCAACTTCTCTAGTCTGATCAAGGGACCAACCCAATCAGAGAGAGTTGCTAACGTCGAGTAATGTGTTCCTAAGAAAAGGAGGGTTTTAGCCTCAATGCATATGCCCTGCGACCTGGATGGCCTCTAATGCTTAATAGAGTAATGTGTAGTTAGCACTCAACATAGAAATCTGGAAACTGAAAAATAATTAAGAAACTGTCTGAATCGCGTCGATTATAGTCGACGCTATTCAAAACAGAACTTAATTCTTTCGCAGAGAACAGATGCAAACAGCAGAGAAAGCCTGGAAAATAACTAGAAACTGTCTGAATAGCGTCGATGATGGTCGACGCTATTCAACACAGAAGTTAATTATTTCACAGAAACAGATGTAAACGACAGGGATAATCTGGAGGCTAAAAGGCGTCCAGGTAACCTGACGCGGTTTTGAAACGCGTCGCTGTTCCTGAACGCTTTTCAGTTCGTAGAAACAGATTTCCAGAAGGATTTTCTGGGTCGAATCCTCCTTAAACAGGGAAAAATGCAGTAAACAATCGACTCATGCAAAGATTTTTAGTTTCAGATTTTAAACAGGATGGTTTACTATCTAAACAACTAAGAAATCACACAATCACACAGCATTTTATCACCAAAAACAGCTTTTTAAACTAATCAAGGGGAGGCAAGATCTTGCCACTGGGGTGTGCACGTGGTGCACGAGGGAAATTAAACAAACTAAACACTCACCAATTGGTGAGGACGTGTCGAAAGACACAAGTGGTGCACCGTGGGTGCCCGGTATGATAATAGCAAGAACAAAAGAAATTAAAAGACGGCGAGACCAAGTCCCACCGTGATCGCCAAAAGAGCTGTAGGTGCTGAAAATTTGCTCATGTGATTAATGTGATAAACTATGTTGTTTAGGGTAAATTAACCTATTAAAAAAAATGCAACTAAGGTGCAGTGATCGCCAGAAACTTTTAACTAAAAAGCTTCAAAAAGAGGTTTGATCGCTTACCTGTTTAAACGCGGAAGATTGAATCTTTGGTTCCCCTCCTTCAGCCGGCTGAAGAAAGAGAGCCTCTTTATTCTTTTGTTCTTGCTGTTGAATGTTGAGGATCGTCCAGAAGTTATCCTGGCTTGTGCTTGATTTCCCTCTTTTGATTTCTTGTTGTTGTTGTTGTTGGATGCAGCAGACAGAGAGACAGAAAAATAAAGAAGAAACAGTGATGAGAATCTAAATAGAAATAATATCAAATTTAACTATGATTATAAACATGTATAAACAGCAACTCACTTGTTTTAATTGACTTTGAAACCCCTTTAGAACAGATGGGTTTTGGAAAATTGATGATGTGGTGTGTGTTGCATGAAGTGAGTATGAGAGAATGAAACTAATGAATGAAAATAAAATTCAGATATGAAAAACTTATGCCCAGTCCAGTTGGAGAAGCTTTGAAGGATATGAAGATCTTGAAGAAGGATGCCGACTTCTGGTGACAGCGCTCCGGCGTGGTTGTTTCGATCTTCAAATCGCTATAACGCTGAGGCTCAATAATTCTCTCTCTTCTTTTTTTTTAACTCCTTGAGATGCAAGGTATTTATAGGCATTTTCTGCGTTTGCGATTAACATAGAAAAATCTCGGATTTATCTACCTTAATCGACAGATAATTACTGATTAATTCATCTTTATCTGTAATTATCTAAAACGCGTCCACCATGGCCGACGCCTTTCAGATTAAATTAAGATAAAGATAAATATCCGGTAAAAGTTATCTTTATCTTTATTAGCTAAAAAGCGTCCACCTGTGTAGACGTCTTTTACACTAATTAAGATAAGGATAAACATCCGGAAGAGAAGTTAAAACAGCCTAGGAAACCTAAATCGCGTCGACCTATCCAGACGCCTTTTAGCTAATAAATCAATTAATTAAAATTCAAATTTAAACGTTAAAATAGGAATAAACTCTAAATAACGTCCACATGTCTTGACGCCTTTTAGGATTCTTCATATTTTAACTGAAATTTGAGTTAAAATCAATTCAATTGATTAACTTAAACATGTCTGTTAAATCCGACACTTAAAAATATCAATAAAAATTAATTAATGATTAAACATCAGACCATTCTGAGGCATTATTATATGATATGAAATTTACTCAAAATGACGTCAAAATTAGCGTGTCTACAGAGTACAACATCGATTTTTACAGGACAACGTGTACTGTGCAAGGTGATAAATCTCGTGTGATTTATTTAAGATCGTTTTTGTTATATCAATCGGAGTCCGAACCAGTTTAAAAAATTATTTTGTATTATATTCTTCCGCTTCTGTGATTTCTCGGAAGGTTACGACCGAACCCAACACGCTTGTCCGTCCATCCGTCCCTTATCCGCGCGCAGCGAGGTGATGGAGACGGAAGGGATGATGAGGAGGAGGAGGAAGGATGTGGGTTTGGCGCTGTTGCTGTTGCTGGTGGCCTGGGAGCTACCTCTCAACACCGTGGCCGCGGCGGCACCCACCGCGCCGGTGCCACCGCCGGAGGCCTCGTACGTTAGCGGCTCTGACGACGGATTTATTAATGCCAATTAACTTGTGGACCGATTTGTTTGGAACGTCGTTCAATAAGTTCATGAACCTCACCGCGCTTGTGTTGCGCGCCTTCTGCGTGGCAGTGGGAAGGCTAACCGATTCGGTCTTCGGCTGGTTCTGCTTCATCTGGCAGTGACTGATGGACCTCGCAAGTAACAAGGTCATCTGGGTGATTAGGTGCGTCCTGACAACCATGGACCCGCAGCACGTCTACCCTATAGATGACCCGAGGCTGTACATCGGCTTCATCAGGTTCCTGTTCGACGTGCTCAGGTACTCTGGAAGTGGGTGTGCGCTGTCATGCTGGCCAGCCCCTTCGGCTACTGCTTCACCCACATGTTTTGCTTCACCAAGTACGTCGATCCCCCCTTCTGGATCGTCATGGTCTTCTGCTCGCTCAAGTTCATTGCAGACTGCGATTTCTTCTACAACTTCCGCAAAACCTTTAAGCCCTTCCTGTGGCCCGTATTCCGCTTCTACCGCACGCCTCCCGGCAGAAACGTCCCCCTCCCCTTTTGACCTACCTACATACGTACGTACGTATGGCCACTAGTACGTACTCATTATTATAACCCATCCCATGCATGCAATTACGTACCTACCGGCCTCTACCATGCATGCATGCATGCAACAGCTAGCTTTATATATATCTCTATCGCTCTCGATCGGTCCAAATTAATTAATCTGGATCATGCACGTACGCAAGCAAGCTAATTAATTAATTAGCTGCATGCTGGTGAGGAAATTAATTATGTATCAACCCTGGCCATATATCGGTGGATGCTAACTTCTTTGTATTAGTCAATTAATTAATAAAGTTGATGATATATGGATGGGTCCAGAATTTAACTTGCTTGTGTTGTGTGTGTGCCCACAGTTAGTTAGCTAGCACAAAATACGTGGGGATCCCGCAGGAAGGCTCTTTCAAATAATTTTTGTCACTTAAAATTAAGTAAATATACTTTTTGTTAAATACGTGAGTACATTGTAAAATTTAAATCGGAAAATTTAAAAAGATCAATAAATCATAATTTATTCATAAAAAAGGTATTGTAAAAGCCATAAACGTGTTTATGTTTATGATAAACACACTTTCCACCGTAACCTCAGTTTGGATAGTAAAAAGAATAGATTTATTATAAACTGACTTGAGTAGAAGTGTTCTTGCTCTTCTATCTTCCTCCCTCAAGGCCTGTTTGGATGCCAAGCTATGAAATGTCGTACTTGATTTTGTACGTAAACTTTAATTTAGATGGTAAAAAAGGGTAAATTTACCACAAATTTTCTGAGCTTGTCATAAAATTGGATGCACCTCATAAATGTGTTTAGGTTTAATGTAAACTCATGTTCTACAGCAACTTTAGTTTAGATGGTGAAAAATAGGTTTACTTTATCATAAACTCAAAGCCTCTTCATGAACGCATTCTTTTTGATGACTTTACTTTTAGATGGTAACAAAGTAAATTTACATAAATTCATTGATGCAACCCATAAATGAGTTTAGGTCATTTTATACCATTACATTTGTTTAGATGTTAAAATCAATAGTTTATGAGAAACTCAAAATATCTCCATAAACACTTTTTTTCCATAATTTTTTTTTGGAAGGTGACCAAAGGTCACAATTTCATTAATATAAGTATAAATGGTACAAAAAGACCAAAGTCAAGATACAAGCATAAAGAGAGTGGTGAAGATCATCCCAAACCCAACTCCCTCTCAGGGAGGACTATTTTATTCAGGGAATAAAATAGAAAGGAAAGTCATAACATAAAAGTTTAAAACATAAACTTCTTCAATTACCCAGCTGAAAGCAACAAAGAATCCTCCATCTTAACAAGCAAACCAGCAGCTTTCCCCCAGCCATGAGTCAACAATAGTACTCTATTCAACATATAAGAAGCTCAGTTGAACTGTTGGTTGAATCTTCTTGAGTTCCTTTCAGTCCAAATTGCCCATAGCATGGCTAACAGAGTGAGTGAGCAAACCCTCTATTCCTAAGGATGGGGGCAAGACCCTTCTCATTCTTCAAAAAGATAAGAAATGTTTTGAATGTCCTTTCAGTGGAAAGATTTCTGAATATGCAGAAAATATTTCAACCAAGCCAAAGTAGGCAGCCTTCCAAGAGCCATTTTCCAAGAAGATTCTTATTTTGCTCGGCAAAAGCTTGGACCACACAAACTGATTCCAAGTCACTCTCATTCCCCTATCACTTAAACTTCAGTGAGGACATTGACTGAAAATTTTTCTTTAGTATTCCAATGTTTAGAGTCCACTTTCTGATTATCGAGAGTAATCTAATGAATAAAGTTAAGAACACTCAAGAATTGATCCATTTCAATGCCAATAAGATTCTTTCTAAGAGTGATATTCCAGTGACTTCTGCCCCTGCCCTCTACAGAATAATATGACTAATAGTCCTCCCTTTATCTTTTGCAAGGGAATACAATTGACTAAACTTCACTGCAAAAGGAATATCAGTGCACTGTCTATCCTCCCAAAATTTTGTTAGATTTCCATTCCCCACAACAAAAGAGATGGGTGTGTTAACAAAGTCCACCAACTTATTGATGTTTCTCCAGATTGGAGACAATGCGGGTTGTAAAGATGACTGAAGAGTCCACAATGAAGTTTGAGGATAATATTTATCTCTGATAATGTTCACCCAGATTGCATTGTCAATTTCTCCTATCCTCCATAGCCGTTTAGCTAACAAAGCTGAATTAAAATGCTTGACAATGGTCAATCCCATACCTCCTTGATCTCTACTTGTGCATACTTTTTCCCAAGTAGCAAGATGAAGACCGCCCTTCTTTCTTTTACCTCCATTCTAGAAAAAAGAACTTCTCATAGATTCTAGGATTCTTTCTCCAGTCCTAGGTATTTTCAAGATGGAGAGATGATAATGCCCAATGATGATAAAACAGACTTTGAGAGTGCCCACTTGCCCCCTTTAGACAAAAATTTCGCCTTCCATCCTTCAAGGATGTGTGCAAACTTCTTAATAAGAGCATTCAGATCTCTAATCCTACTCTGTTCATTGGAAAGTGGATGTCCCAAATGCTTAATGGAAAAAATGACCTCTTTACGGTCCTTATAAGCTGCAATATGTTTGATAGTCTCCTACCCAATATTAATACTAGCAATCTTAGATTTTTCAAAATTAATAGAAAGCCCCGTAACAGCCTCAACTAACAGCAAGATTCTCTTCATGTTAGCTCGTATTGCCTCATTTGTGGATGAAAGGAGCAAAGTATCATCTGCGAATCGAAGATGAGATAGTTGGAATCCATTTCTACCAATAGAAAAGCCATCAACCAGACCTTGTGAAGCAACTTTGACCCAAAGAGAACTAAAACTTGACTAATCATAATGAAGATTAGTGGGGAAATTGGGTCTCCCTGCCTTAAACCTCTTGAACTGTCAAAGTAGCCACATGGTTCTTCATTCAACAAAATGGAAACTCTAGCAGTTGAAGCACAACTCATAACTCATTTGATCCACTTCCATCTAAATCCCATCAAAAGAAAGATATTTTGAATACAACTCCAACTAACTTTATCAAAAGCTTTTCCAAAGTCAAGTTTTAGGACAACCCCTTCTTTCTTGGTACATTTCTGCAAGTGGATGGCTTCATGTGCTGCAAGAAATTTGTCAAGAATATATCTATCTTTCAGAAATGCTGATTAATTGTTGCTAACGACAGAATGAAGCTCTTTCTTCATTTGATTAGCTATGATCTGAGTCACAATTTTGTAGCAACTATTCATTAAGCTTATTGGCCTAAAATCAGAAATTTTCTCCGCATCTTCTTTTTTTGGGATAAGGACTATGAATGTCGAATTGAAGCATTTAATGCTTTGATGCCTTTGCTGGACTTCCTTCATAACATTCATGAGATCATCACATATAACATCTTGAAAATACTGGTAAAATCCCATAGAAAATACATCTAGCCATGGAGATTTATTGACATTCATGCTGAACACCACCTCTTTGGCCTTATCTTTTAGGAAATCAGTACATAATTCATCAGCTTGTGATTTTTCTGTTTTGGGGATGGTACCTTCTTCCAAAGTAGGTCTCCAAATTTCACTTTCTGAGAAAAGATCTTTATAGAAAGAAATGAATAGATTTTCAATGTCCTTAGGTGATTCGATGAGCTGATCTTGAACCCTGATTTGCTCAATCGTGAGTGAGCTCTTCTTAGCTCCAGCTATTGCATGAAAGAAGATTGTAGTCTTGTCCCCCTCTTTAAGCCAATGTTCCTTGGCTCTTTGCCTCCATTTAATCTCTTCTTGATTGAGCCAATCATTGTATTTTCTCTTGAGATAACGAAGTTCATTGTGTTCATCATTGGTAAGACCTTGATCCTCAACTTTGAGTTTTAATTTCTCCATCTTCATTAAGAACATATTTCTATCGGCTACCTTATTATCAAACTGTTGAGAGCTCCAAGCCTTTATACACTATCTAACCCATTTAAGCTTCTTTGAAAATGTCTCATAAGCAAATTCACAGCAAGTGCCTTCCTTCCACCAATTAGCCACCATCTCCTTGAATCCCTCTTAACTCATATCTGAAAATCCTGTGCTTGATCTTATCATTCAAAGTTTTAAAGAGGAGAGAGATATGATATGAAACTGTTCTATTGAAACTTTTGATGGACGATAAAGGAAATAGTTTAATCCAGCCAGTTGAAACCAACACTCTATTATTCCTAGATTGAATAGAATTCTTTTGCATATTAGACTAGTAAACTTACCGTTGGGAAGCTCCAAATCTGTAAGTCCACAATCATTGATCCAATTGTTGAAATTTTCCGTATTTGCGGTCCATTTCTGATAGTCTGTCCTCTCTCATGGAAATCTAACAACATTAAAATCCCCCAGGATGCACCAACTTCCTGAAAACATGGAAGCCAGCCTATATAATTCGTGCATGAAGTTGGCTCTGTCTTGAGAATTGTTCGAACCATACACTGAGGTAATGATCCAATTCTTGTTGGAGTTTTTTGCTGAAAAACATACTGAGAGACTGAACTTACCCATATCACACAAGCTACCTTGAAGTTTATGACCATTCCACATGATTATCTCTCTCTTACCAATTTCTAAACTACCCTTCTGCCCTTTTTTCTTAGCTGAATTATGTAAAGCGTCAGCTGTTCTCAGCTTCTTGATGAAGCTAATAACTACATCTTCTTTACCTTGGAATGAAACGACAATTATTCCAAACTGAATGATGTCTTCAGCCCAATTATGCTGCTATGGAACTGTGGAGCAACAACAGCAAGCAGTGTAGAGCTGGTAACATAAGGAACATTAGCTCTAGAAGATCCTTCCTCCATTGCTGGGGACGATGAAATTTCTCGAAGAGAAGACTCATCTATAAGAATGTTGTTTGCTGTTAACATTGCAACTTCCTCATGCATAAAATGGTCATCTTAAGGAGCTACCCTCTCATCTTGATAGTCATCCAACCAGACCTAATATATGCCCAAAATTTAAAATGTATATAAATGATAACTTAGATTTTTAGAATATGTTGTTTCTGTGTTACTGTGTTCTGAGTTGAACCAATCTAGCTAAAATGTGGCCCAGCTCTTCTTTGATGTTGCACATTGATACAATTACAGTGTGGAGAGGAAAGTCATAATGTTGATGTTTTTCTGATGTAGGATAGCAAGGGGGAAACCGAATGAAGGAAGAAGAGAGGGTTGATAGGGGCTGAAGGAGACGAACATGAGAAGAAGGGGGGGGGGGGGAGGAGGGGGGATTGGGGAAGAAGAAACTAAGGCTTCATGTCCTCACATAGGTTCCCATCCGATCTCAAGAGAAAACACCTCATATGGCTGCTCTTTCATTTTCATTCATCAAATCTTCATTGCCTCCCAAAGGAGGGTTACAAGATAATATACTACCTAAAAGAAACCCTAACACTAAAGACCAAAATATCCCATTATTCAAAATAAAAAGACTAAAATAGAGCTAAATAAAAATAAATAAAAATACATCCATTGGGCCACGAATGGGCCAAACAAAAAGAAATAATGGGACCCGAAATCTATTTCAGTAGTCCCTGGATTCCCATCATTCTCCTCTGGTTCAAAAAAATTCGTCATCAAATTTTAAAGTGTGTCGGGATAAATATGCGGATGACTAAATCATCTCTGGAAGTCTTCAAGCAGAAGATTATGTCAAGAATCACAAACCGGTTTGCTATATGTGAATCATAAAAGGTCTGCCATATCATGTCCACTGGAGACTGTAGTAAATCATACATGCCAACGTGTAGGGTAGCTATCATTACACTCTCAGTAAGTGTTGGACAAGACTTTGAGTCAGCAAAAACATCATCAGCAATAAGATATAATCTTGCCTCAACAAATAAATCATGATCCCATGAGATAATATGAACAAGTGCAGTATCAAGTAGACCAGTGCTAAACACATCATCAGAGATGCGATCCAATCTTGATCGCCTAAACAATACGTGATCCCAACTGTCAACCATACATGAGACATCAACCTCGAACATTGTATCAATGATCATATGTAGTCCAAAAGCAATGAATAAGTCGTGATCCCAACCAGTAATAGGTGATGGAGCCACTTTAGCTAAACAAGTCAAATACAACTGTTGAAGCTTCTCCTGATCCTGATAAGTGGCGTTGAGAATACA
Organism: Zantedeschia hybrid cultivar; assembly: GCA_030544215.1. Lineage (NCBI taxonomy): Eukaryota > Viridiplantae > Streptophyta > Magnoliopsida > Alismatales > Araceae > Zantedeschia > Zantedeschia hybrid cultivar. The sequence continues at coordinate 59,653,332 of JARZZO010000009.1, read as the reverse complement.
AAAGGATGCTTGGTATCCCTTGGGTCGTAAAAGACAATCCCGTCCAGTGGGATCAATCACAACTTGTCGCTCGTCCATCCATTCTTTACTTAAACTAATATATGAACCATGGGGTGTAACCTTGCACCATGCATCATCATAATATCTGACGGATTGGGAAGTACTTTTGCTCTTTAAAAGATGGAAAAACTGCACATAGGCTCGGTCTCCATAAATAATATCATGTAGTCCGTATGGGAGAGAGAATCCACAATAGATTGCGAAATAAAATTGCCATTGGTCCTACTAGAGCAGATGGCATGAAGATCAATGTACCATTGGCTGAAGAATTGCTAGACGCCGTCCGCCTCACTGCAAGGATGCCAACGGTACGATCGACGTGCGAAACGGGGCACAAATGATGACCTCGATATGCGTGTAGTAGTAGTACGCAAATCAATGTAAATCGGGTTTGATGTGTGCTGAAACTGGATGGCGTCGCTGAGACGAGACCAACGCTACTAACAACACTTAAATCGGGGTCCAGGATGACTTTGAATAGCGAGCACAAGCGCCCTCGTAAAGCGTACAAGTGCGGCACGCAAAATGAGGTACTGCTGTTGGATGGAACGTACAATGAGTTTGGCCTCGCCGATACGATCCCAATGGTGCAAGCGGCTCTCGAATCGGAGCATCGACGAATCCGGAACGAGGGCGGTGCGATAGGGTCTCTAGTGCACCTCCTGCGTGCACTGTAGCTGACCAAGGTGTGGGTTTGGGCTTGAACCAAATCGAACTGGGGCACCTGTGGCTCGGGTGGACCGGGTCAAACTGGTTTGACCGAGCTAAGCTATTAGGGTGTTCGAACCCCTTCTTCTTCCTTCTTCACCACGCACAAATCAGCAGTGGGGGAAAGGGGAAATATACGGCGAGGCTTTGGAGGCGGGGCGGAGGGCTCCGGTGGGTGAAGACAGCGGCGCCGGTTGGTGGTGGTGACAGAGGCGGTGCCGGTGGGCTTTGACGGCACTGGCGGTGAAGGCTGGAGGTGGCGTGGGAAAGGACGGAATGGCTGCGGCTTCCGATGGATGATGACGGAGGGCGGGGGCGGTGACAACGGCTGCAACCGCGACGGCGCAGGCGAATGGCTTAGCAGGCCTAGCGGGGTCGGCTGACGCCAGCGACAGTAGCGGTTGGTTGCGGGCCCCTTTCCGCCGTCCTCTTCTTCCTTTTTTCAACAACGGATAGGACTGGGAGAAAGTAGTGGGGCATGAAGGGGGGCGGATGGGGCGGAGGCTCCGATGGGCACCCCGGCGCATGGCTTCGGGGAAGAACTGTGGCTAGGATGGAGGCGGTGGTGGTGCCGGCGGAGGCCGACGATAGTGACAGTTGCCCCAGCGACGGGAGATGGCTGCGGGGCTGTTGGCGACAGCGGGGTCTGCTCGGCGTCGCACCGGAGTAGGGGAGGATGCTGGTGACGGTGGCAGCTATTGCGGAGAGTAGCAACGATTCCGTTAGGGGACGGGGGTGGCACAGGCAGTGCGGTGGGGGACCGAATTTTGGCTCTGATATCAAATTGATGCGGGATAGTAAGGGGGAAACCGAATGAAGGAAGAAGAGAGTGTTGACAAGGGCTGAAGGAGACAAACAAGAGAAGAAGGGGGGGGGGGGGTTGGGGAAGAAGAAACTAGGGCTTCACGTCCTCACACGGGTTCCCATCCCATCTCGGAGAAAATGCCTTAGATGGTTGCTCTTTCATTTTCATTCATCAAATTTTCATTGCCTCCCAAAGGAGGGTTACAAGACAATATACTCCTCAAAAGAAACCCTAAGACTAAAGATTAAAATACTCTTTATTCAAAATAAAAAGACTAAAACAGAGCTAAATCTAAAAAAACAAAAATACATCCATTAGGCCTCGAATGGGCTAAACAAAAATAAATAATGGGCCCCGAAATATGTTTCAGCAGTCCCTGGATTCCCATCATTTTCCTAATGCACTGTTGTTACCAGTAATAGATGATTCTGCAATTGAAGTCAATGGTTTGTATCCCTTTGACTGATAGGATCACATCTTGGTAAGTAAGCTCTTAAGTATTGACTTTAATAGCCTATGCATGACTTTTTTTTGTGATATGCACATGCCTCCTCTTTGGTCCATATAGCTGCCCTGAACTTCCCCTACTTGATATAACCTATTTGCACGAGCACACACACACACACACACACACACACACACACACACACACACAGAGAGAGAGAGAGAGAGAGAGAGAGAGAGAGAGAGAGAGAGAGAGAGAGAGAGAGAGAGAGAGAGAGAGAGAGAGAGAGAGAGAGAGAGAGAGAGAGAGAGAGAGAGAGAGAGAGAGAATTCTACTTATCCCCAAATTTTGCAAATCTGTTACGGGGCTGGTATGTTTAATCTCTCTTATTTTTCTCTCATTTACCTGGCATTTATGTTGTATGTTCTTCATGGTTGTCCCTGTTATGTGGTACCTTTGTACTTTGTCTCGTTATTTGTTCCAGTAATCCTTCTGCTCTTTATATTTTGTTTTTCAGGTGGATAGCTCTAATCCTTGTCCTGATTTGGGTGATAGTGGTGTCTCTCCTATCATTGGTTGTATTCCTAGAGATATCTTCTAAGCTCACACGCAGAAAGGAATGATGTCTTGTATGATGCACCACTCCAAGTTTTATTGGATCAGGAGTTCGCTTTACATGATTCATGCAAAATGCTGCTGCATAACATGAGTAACATGCCAGTACTCTCAGTCTTGAAAAGGCATCTTAATGGAGATGGTTCTCATCGCCATCTAGTTTCCTCCATGAGATTTGACATTCAGTTAGCTGACATATCCCAGCATGATGCTTACTCTTGTGAGACTGTTCTGATTGAAAGCCTTCCAGCTGGAGTTTTCACGGACACATTTGAATTACAGCATCTTGTCCATCATGGGGGTAAAAGGGAGTTTCTTTGATGCATTTTCCACATAATGACTGCTACTTCGTCATTTTCTCCGTCTTTTACCAATGCTGAACTTTCGTTTTCTCAGTGCTTCTAGATGCTGCTGTTTATGAAGATACAAATCTGGAATTACCTTCTGCTCTTTCCAATCAGTCCATTCTCGAGCTTCATTTGGATATTGGACATAGTCATGATTTGTCACTGCTTCGAGAAGGTCTGCAAGTCAAGAGTGAATTGCCACTTCATGCTAGATATATATCCAGTGAGTTGAAAAGTATTTATAAAGAATTATTGTTGAAAACTTCATGTAAAAGTAGAAAAAGCTAATTATCCACAGGCTAAATCTCTCAGTTATAGAGATTTCCCCCCCCTCACTTTGTCCTATTGCCTCCACTTTGACAATTGCTTCACTGGGGACTTTTTTGTAGTGAACGTATAACATATTTCTAACCAAGCTAATACCTCTTACTTTTGTAACTGTTCTGTAAATGCTATAGTTCCCATGCCCCAAATGTGTTAATCTCAAGTAAAGGTTTTCTTAAAAGTTGGAGCAGATCTATTTTTTTGTATTCTAGATCATGGGCCTACCTGAAGAATCATGTCCTTCATTGTATATCCCATGTTTTAAAAGTTACAGAACCCTTCTTGTGGGAAGCGATTGGACTTCCTAAATGGATCCATGCCCGTTTAGGATGATTCGTTTACTTAAGTCAGGGGTATCTTTGGTATTTACAGTCAGGGCATCAATTATGGATTAGTGTTGTACCTTTTTACATCTGTTTAAGTTACTTGTACCAGGGGCATACTTTTCTTTTACATGTAAAAGCCGTTCAGGGTAATGGTTTGTGGGTTGGGATGGATGCAACAGAGCAGACTGATTCTCCCCAGTTCTGACCACATCCTTTTTGCTTCTCCATCCTCTTCTGCTTTCTCTATCTTTTTCCAATATTCAACATGATGTCAGAGTCCATGGTTACAAACCAGGCCATACACTCCATATATATTAGTGGGAATTCAAGATCAGCGTACCACTGTATTACACATGATGGAGTGCATCTACTGCCGTTAGAGAGCAGTTCCGACTTCATTGTGGCTAGAAAACTCAACAAAATTTGTCTGATGTGTAGTTTATTATTAGACGAGTCCCTAGATATTTTGTTTAGCCCATTTAAGAGTCGTTTAAGTCCTTTTCTATTTTTTAAGATTTTTTTGTGCTATTTTTACACTATTTTTCATGTCAAAGGTGTTTTGGTCCATAGCAAAATTTAGGAAGTCATTAGGGTTTGTTTTTTCTTTAGATTTTATTGTAAAACATTTGTATTTTTCAATGAATATTTGTTCTGAATTTTGAGTTATTTTCTAGAGTTCTTTGCGACGGAGAAGATGACTGTAGACACGCTGATTTTGATATCATATTGAGTAAATTTCATATCACAATGATAATGCCCCGAAATGGTCTGATGTTTAATCATTAATTAATTTTTGTTGATTTTCTCGAATTTGTTGAATCACGTCATGTATACACAACGCCATTTGGATTCTTGGCAGAAATTAATTCGGAATTAAAATTAGTAAATTTAAGAGGATTTAACTGAATAGCGTCGCCGTTACACGACGCCGTTTGAATCCTAATTCGCGTAGGTTTACTATTTCTAATTCTGGTTAATTTCCTAAATTATCTAAAGCACGTCGTGTGTACACGACGCCTTTTATGTTTCCTAATTGTTTTCGGTTTCTATTTTTGGATTTATTTCTATTTTGGCCGCATTAATTAACTAAAAGGCATCCCCCTTGAATGACGCGTTTTAAAAGTTTCATGATAAGTAAGATTTGGCCGAGATAACCTGGTTCCAAAGGTTTAAAGAGTTTCCAATGCCCTTCATGATCGTCCGAGTCAAGCCCGAGTTGCGGGAAAGTCTCTTTGAAGGCCAAATACCCTAAAGTTATTTCTTATAAATACATGTGGACATTGACCTTTGAAAAATGTTGGAGGTTAGCAGTTAGCAATTGGTTGGCAATTGGTAATCTTGAAGCTTGAAGCAAGGTGTTTGAAGGTTCGCAAGAAGAAAAACGTGGATAGCAAGAAGGATCCTCGTTTCTTCATCCTTTTCCTCTGCTGAAGCTCAATAAGACTAAGGCTTTCAAGGGGCCAAACCAACCATCTTCTTCTTCTTTAGTTTCTTTCTAGTTTCTTTTTCATATGATTTCTTCATTGCATCAACTCATTATACACACCCACTTCATAATTTCCAAACCTACACTTCGTTTAGGGGTTTAAGAAAACCACAAAAGTGAGTTCTTTTAGTTTAGTTGCATGTTTAAATTTTTAATTAGAATAGATACTATACTATTTTAGTTCTAATCATAATTTTCTTGTTTGTTTAATTTTTCACAAGGTACAAAAGAAGAACAAGAGTAAAGAAAGAGAATGCTCTTTTCTTTTGGCCGGCTGGAAGAGAAGAACAAAAGGACCCCATATTCTCCCGATTCACAAGGTTAGTAAGCGATCACTTTTTTCATTGAAACCCTCGGTTTCTAGCGATCATAATTCTTTTCATATTGTTAATTAATAAAGTGTTAAATTGAGCATTTAAGGGCAATCATACGCATCATACTCATATTTTTATCTGTAAAATAGCATGAATGATAGATAATTGCGTACAAAGTCCAACGGTACTAATTTCGTCAAATTCTGACTTAAAAACATTGTCATTTCATGTGATTAATGGAGTATAGCGTATTTGCAGTTTTTCGACAAAACCGAGACGAAATAAATAAATATAATGATTTTTTAATGATAATATGCTAATTTATATTTATTCTATGTGAACAGGACATGCCGATGACGCAGTGCAGTTGGTGGAGTTTTCGAAAATTTGGGGGAGGTCTATGGTTCGAATTTCGATAAATTCGACGTCATTTTATCCAAAAGATTAAAGCAGGGGTAAAAACGTCATTCGAGACCCTAGTGTTGCCCTAATTCCATGGCCAAGAAGAACCCAAGAAGGACCAGCCGCCTTCTTAAAGCCCACTTTCTTTTTTTTAAAAACCTGCCTTCCCTTCTCTTTAAAAGTTTCCTTCCCGAACTCAATTATCTATGTTTCCTTCTCTCCTCTCTGTTTCCTTTTCTCTGTCTCTCCCTCTTTCCCTCCGCACACCTTCCTCCCTCCTTCCCACGTCTCTCTTCCTCTCTATATATTTCCTCCTCCTCTCTCTCGGTTTCCCCCCCCCCCCCCCCCCCCCACGCACGCTCTCCTCTTCCTCTCCGTTTTCTCCTCCTCCCGTAGCCTCTCTCCCACGCACTCTCCTTCTCTCTCTCAGTTTTTCCTTTCACCGAAACCCTTTATCTCTTCCTCTCTATCTTTCTCTACGATCTCTTTCTCTCTCTCTCTTCTCTTCCTCCCTCCACATCTCTCTCTCTCTCGTTCTCTCTTTCTCTCTCTCTCCGTTTTATCTTCCTCCTCTCAGCCTCTCCTTGACATCTCCTTCCCTCTCCCACGTCTCTCTCTCTCTCCGGTTTCCTGGCTCCACCAGCACGCACGCTTGCACCAGCACCAACGCACGGCATCCACGCCTACCGCCGGCCTCTAGTGCGGCACCAACACCTGTCCCAGCGTGCCTACCACGCCTTCACAGCTTTGAAGCCAGCCTGCACGCGCCATCGAGCAAGCACCTCCTGCACGTAGCCGGCAAGCACCTCCTGCACGTAGCCGGCAAGCCCTCCAGCAGCAACGTACATGCATGCACGTTCTCCACGCGTCGCCCAGTGCCGCCTTCTCTGAAGCACCACGTGCTACACGTCCCCACCACACCGCCGGCCTGAAGCACCCCGCGCTGCGCGAGCCCGCGGCAACGTCCTACGCTTGCCAGCACCTCCTCCAAGCGTCGGCAAGCACAAGCACACGCCTGCATGCGTGCCTCCACGCCTCCACCTGCTGCCACCGAGGCCTTCAGCTGTAGTATTAAGTTGTTTTAGTTATTAAACAATAAGTGTTTAGGTTTATTTATTTCTTATAGATATTTAAACTCAAAAGTTTGTAATTCCATATCATACTTTTAGGTGTTTAACAATGATTATCTTGAATTTTCGATTATGAATTATTGGTGTTTTAGCTTAGATTTTCCTTAGATTAGGCATTTAATTAATGAATGATATTTAGATCTTTTTAACTAATTTACTTCACATATTTTGTTAGCCACCTAATTCTAAATTTCCTAGTTTTATTTGAAATCAAATACTTCATATCTTCTAATTTTCAATACAAATTCAAGATTTTCAAAGTTAAAATTTTATCTCCCTGTGGATCGACTCGGTTCTCACCATTCAGTATTTGCAAATCAATTGTAAGTCCGGTAATATTTGAAGTTGATTATCGTGAGCGTTTAACGACGCGTATCGCGTTCATATCATTAATCATAGTAAACACATGATAATATGATGAACACACACTCTTTTTGAGCACTACAGCTTTTTGGCGATCATGGTGGGACTTGTCTTGCCGTTTCTTTTTCTTTTTACTCTTGTTATTCCCATTGGGCACCCTCGGTGCATCGCTTGTGTCCCTCGGGCACGTTTGATGGTTTGTTGGTTGATTGTTTGATTTTTATCTTCACGTGCACCTCGTGTACACCCCTTTGTGGCAAAATTTTGCCCTACCTTGATTGCCTTGAGAAGTGGTATTGGAAAGTGTGTTTTGTTCGGATTGATATCCATGATGTTGCATGATTAATCTATATGTTCAAACTATCAACGCTTGAATAGTTGATCTCTTAGTCATCTTGTTATTTGGAGAGGGGATTACCCCTGGTTTTGCTGCCTATTTGTTGCTTTCGGGAATTAAAGCGCGTCTTTCCAGAGCGACGCGTTTCGATTAAGCGCGTCGTCCTTATAAGACGCGATTTAGCACCCCTTTTATCTCCCCTGCTGCCCGAGCTACTGTGAACAGGAAGGATTACTGTCTTGAATAGCATCTATGAACACGACGCGATTCAAGCTCTCATCTCTGTTAGTCATATTAACACTCGGATCATTGATCTTCTTGCTACCTATATTTATTTATCCTACATTAGAGGCCATCCATGCCACATGTCATTTGCATTGGGGCTCACCCCCCTCCTCTAGGAACACTTCTCTTAGCATCCTCACCTCTCTCTAACTGGGTCGGTCCCTCGGTCAGACTAGAGTGGTTGGTGTTAAGACTTCCGTAAGTCCCTAAAAACAAGGAATTCCTCTTTGTTCATCGGGCCGGTTGTACCATTTTGAAGTCCTAGGTAGTTGTTCATAGCGTTGTAAGTGAAGCTATAGAGCATAATGGTGGAAATTGAATTGAAACTAGGATCCTACCCATTGAGAGAATTTGAGTTTAAAAATTCAATTAACTCAACAAGTAACTCTCAAAACAGCGTAAGCATCCACTTGGTTGTTAATCTGTGCAAACTTGATTGCAAGAATTGTCATCTCAACACAATGATGCTACGTTTAGGTAGAACTGTCGGCATGGTTGCCTTTGAACAAGAAGATCTGGTCGAGTACGAGGGAGATGCTTATGCCCCTCAAGTTCATGGTACATCTTATTCTGAGGATGAAAGGGACGCTTATATTTCTGATTATCCCGATCAATTCCATACTGTTCAAGAGGGAGATGCTCATGCCCCTTAGTTTTATGATCATTTGATCTACGATCAATATCACTCGGATTTGGGCGATCATTCACGTGTTCACGTCGTCTCCAACCCTACCGTTGAAAGAGCCCAAGACCAAGCTGGGCCCTCTGTCGATCATCCTTCTGATCTCACTACCCTCATGGGAGATCTGTCTAATCATGTGGATCCTCGTCAATTTGACGTCATCCAATCCATTCTAAAAGGAAAATCTCCTCTGCATCCTTCCGAGTCAACTCCCATGGTTCACCCCTCTGCTTATCAAGCTCCCATTCAGGCCATGGAAGGTCTTTATGTTTCCACCCCGCGGCACAAAAGTCCTCAACAATATGGTTCACGGCATCCTGTTAGACCGCAAATCCTAATTCATCAGAATGCCTTCGGGTACGGTAGGAACGCCGCTAGTTCACAACCTCACTGTCCTTGCATCCCTGCTTATTCGCGGAGGCAGCTTTTTCAACAACCACCACCTCCACCAGCAGATTCTACCACTCAACTCCTACTTAACAAGTTGTCCCAGATGGACGAGCGGTTCAAGAATCTTGAAAAGAATATGGACAACAAGGCCGCTCCTGAATTCTCTGTCCTTGATTTGCCAGTATTCCATCTTTTACATTCTGAAATGCTAGTCTACAGAAAGTACAACGACACAGGCAATCCTATCCTTCACATCAAAGAATTCTTGTATGAATCGTCGTTTTGGCAAAATGATAAAAAAACACTGGCATTCCTCTTCAGAAGATCATTGGAGAGATCAGCCTTGGAGTGGTTCTTCTCTTTAGACCCAAGTGAGGTAGAGAACTTCGACATGGTGTCGAAGAGGTTCTTACAAAGGTACAAAGACAGGGTGGCACCTACCTTGTCCATCACTGACTTGTTCAATGAGAAGATGAAGTCGGATGAAGACTTCATAGTGTTCGCCGACAGGTGGCGAGGGATGGCTAAAAAGATAAGAGATCATTTGTTCGAGCAAGAACTGGTAAAGATAATGGTTGCCAACGCCACCCCACAGTACAAGCTGGTGCTGACACTGAATAACTTGACTACCATGACAGACATATATGAAGGAGTGCGTTATGCTCATAATGCATTCAAAGACTCTACCTTTGCTAGTGTCTTCGATCATCATCGACCCAATAGACCTCCACCTAGGAAGTCTATTATCTCCAATTCTTCTTCTATGGGTCCAACTACTGAGGGTACACTGTCTCATGAACAGGTCAGTATAATGAATAATAGTCAACCCCAGTTTATGAGGAATCAACAACAATATCAGTCATCTAGGCCTCAAAACCAACAGGGTTACAGGCCTCCTACTCAGTAGCTTCAGTCGGCACCGCAACATTCCCTCTAGCAAGTATACAATCCACCTCGGCAGCAGCTGAATTACACTCATGTTCCTCCTCCTAATGACTATACATAGCAGAGGAAACCTCCTGGCCCCAGAAGATCGGTATACCCCCAATTACCAGCATCCCTCGCAGATATATTCAACGCCCTCATGGTGGTCAATGCCTTAGTGTTGCTAAAGGAAAGAGTCTTTTGGCCACCAAATGTTGACATGTCCCGTTACTATGTGTTCCATTGTCAACCGGGACACACTATAGATGCTTACTTTCACTTTCGGGATTACATTCATGACCTCAATGATCAAGGAAGGATTGATTGGGAAGAGATGAAAAAGTACATAGCCGCTTTGAAGGCGAAAAGACCACAACATCAACAACAGCAGCCACAACCACCACAGTAGCAACAACCAATTCAAAGGGCCCCGGTACAACAAGCAGCACCGCAAAATATGGGCATAGTGCAGAACCCGTTGCCGGAACATCAAAAACAAATTTTCCCCATTTTGACAAGTAGCCAGTCTGAGGCTAGTAGAGGGCAACAATGGAAAGTAGAGGATTCGTCCTCTATCTATTCAGCAAGTCATATGTCAAGCACTGCCGAGCAACCGCTTCGTCGCATTCTCCGCATACCCAAACCACAATCTATCACCATTAAACCCATTCCACCCTCCGCCACTACATCCTCACCAAGCAACCCTCCGCAAACTAATTATACACCCCTCATGCCATCCAAACCACTACTCCGTATACCATTCCCTACATTATCTACCATAACCACTCACCCTGATACCATACAACCCTCTAAACCACTCATCCTCACAGTACCTCCACTAAATAACCCATCATTATCACCCGCTTACCCACAACCCTCCAAACCACTCATTCGAGTTCCCTTACCTCCACCAACATCCCCTTACCAAGCCGTTACACCTTCCAAGCCACTCCTCAACACGGTAGTGCTCAAGATAATGCCTGGAGCTTCCGCTATTGAAGAACATACACTCCGAAGCGGCCGAATATTCAACAAAGTGTTTCCCCAATCTACGATGCGAGATGGCCTATCACAGCCAATAGAAGAAGTCCAAAATGAAGAGAGTACACCTGGTACTCACTATGACTTGTTGAAACAGCTGGATAGAACATCGGCACGTATTTCCATATTAGAGTTGATCAAGAGGTCCAAGATCCATCAAGAAGCCCTGATGGAATACCTACAATGGGTAATGGTCAGTGAAGATGTGCTAGTGGAAAAGAACACCGCATTGTTGGTACCCCAAGGGGATCAGTCCTCTATATCCTTCCATACTTCTGAACTGGCACCGCTAGCAGCAAGGAGCATGGCGTTAAGTATAACTGTCAACATATGTAGAAAGGTTGTGGATACATGTTTAGTAGATACCGGGGCATCTATCACTGTGTTGCCACCAAGAACTCTGGAACTCTGTGGAATCCCGAAAGAAAAATGGCTGCCTTCTCCCATTTCTGTTACAACTTATGATAACTCTACCCGTTCTCCTATGGGTATGGTTTATTTGAAGGTTGAGTTAGGTCCTGCTTGCCATGCTGAAGTTGAATTTCACATTCTCGAGATCGACCCCTCACTGAAAAGCATACTCGGTCGTCCTTACATCAAGTCACTTGAGGCAATTCCATCAACAACCCACCAATGCCTCAAGTTCCCTCACAAAGGACGTATCATCAAAGTCACTAGTATGCCCATCCTTGCGGCAACCCACTCGTTGAATATAAGTCCCAATCCAACCCCTTAGAAGCTAGCCATCTCCTTATGCCAAACCTATACCCTTTCGACAGATCCCTTTGAACATACTGTATTACATCTTATCCGATCAATGTCGTGAAGCGGAGGAAGTCCATGAATACCCTAGGCTAGAACATTATACTGAAAGTGGGATATCAACTTAGAAAGGGTCTGGGCACCCGGTTGCAAGGAAGAATTAAACCAGTGACAGATGCGAGAAGAGTATCTGGCAGCGGCCTAGGCTACAGGCCGGAGAAAGTGAGGCATAATATTGTGGAACAACAAGAAGGTGAAGATGGTATGGAAAACAATGGTTACCCCTTACAAAGAAAATCGGGATCCCTTGACTTGGACCTTGTCCACTCATTTTGTTAAAGGGCCCGTGATTCAACATGACCATAATAATACAATAGTGATTACCTCCCATTTTGACTTGCATGATGTAAATGGGAAAGACCTGGCTAGACATTGTTTATAACTACTGACATACCAGTCTCTAGAGGCTCTGCGGCCGATGAAGAGGAGGAAGACTCAAGATCCGGAATGTGAATGGTACCGCTGGTTTGACACATGGGACTTGTACATTGCACTAAACAGATTATTCTTAAGTCCGTTAGAACCAGAGTGGCCGCCATTGGTGGATGAATTAATTGAAAGGCCCGGGGCCATTTTTGATAAAAGGATTCTGCTGTCTGAGGAAACAGATGAAGGGGAGCCAGATGACCCCTATGAAGCTGGTTGTACTACAGATCTTCTCTGGAGGGGGACCTACCCCCATCACATTCTCACACTCCATATTCTGTTCCGCACTCTATTCTTGACCCCGACTTGGTCACGGATCATTACTGAAGACATTCCACGGGCTCCGCCCATTACTATTACCATATCCCCTCAGGATCTTATCCCTCAGATTTCTCTTAATCTTGAAAGGATCTACGATCTGATCTAGGACATACTATTGTATGATCCCCCCAATCCCTGGGCACTGGTGCCGATATCTCCATCATTTCATTCTCCTCTTATTCACATCCACTCTTGTTTTATGATAAACTCAAATAATTCACAAAAAAAAACACTGATTTGGCAACTTCTTCCTCCCAAATCATCATTGAGGAAACCTCCTACTTGTTCGACTGTACCCCATCGCGTGGGTCATTCGGGCAGGATTCCCTTCTAGATTTGCTCTACCCCTCTGCTCGGGAGGATTCACCTGTATTCCCTCCTGTATCCCTTGATTTTTATCCTTCTTCGTCCTCATTAGATCAAGATAGGGAGTCTAGTGAAGTTAGGGAGTCTAGGCAGGTTAATCAGGTTATGAAGTTTAGGAAGTCCAAGGGTAGACGAGTTCTAGATAGATACCTCCAGGAGTTAGCTTTAAGATGCCTTTCTTTCTCTCATATCCCTTAGCTATTAGAAAATCCCATTCAGATGCTAGAAGATTGTGAAGTTGATGAATCAGTCGATGATGGGTACGGGGTATATGAGTTGTTACATGAGAAAGACCCCATTAATGAAGAAGGAGAAGACAACAAGGACGCAGCTGAGGCGTATGCCGGTGGGGTAAAAAGATTTGATGAACCCTCAGCTGCCGTAGAGGAGCCTACCAAAGAGATTAACTTAGGAACTATAGACGAACCTAAGGTTGTCCTTATCAGTAAAAGTCTTTCTGAAACAGATGAGGAGGCAATGGTCCAAGTTCTCAAGGACTATAAGGACACTTTCGCCTGGAGTTATGAAGATATGTCGGGATTAGATTCTTCCTTGGTAGAACACAGATTGATATTGAAAGATGGAGTTAACCCGGTTAAACAAAAGTTAAGGCGATTCTACCCTCAAATGGCTTTGAAAATGAAAGAAGAGGTCGATAAGCTACATAAAGCCAAATTCATTAGAGTCGTCCTCTATCTGCAATGGGTGGCCAATATAGTCCCAGTTATGAAAAAGGATGGGAAGGTCAGAATATGTATTGACTTCTGAGATTTGAACCGGGCTAGTCCTAAAGACGATTTCCCACTGCCTCACATAGATGTACTCATTGACAACACGGTTGGCTATGAAACTCTGTCATTTATGGATGCGTTCTCTGGGTATAATCAAATTAAGTTGGCAGAAGAAGATCAAGAGAAAACATCATTCACCACGCCTTGGAGAACTTATTGCTATGTCGTTATGCCATTTGGGTTGAAAAATGCTGGAGACACTTATCAGAGAGCTATGATGGCGATATTCCATGACATGATGCACATTAACTTAGAGGTGTATGTGGACGATCTACTGATGAAATCTAAGACAAAAGCTGAGCATGCTGAAATCCTGGCAAAGGTTCTGGAGAGGTCGAGAGAATATCAGTTGAAGATGAACCCCAAGAAATGTGTATTCGGGGTATCCTCAGGGAAATTACTTGGATTCATTATCAGTAAGCGGGGAATTGAGATCGATCCCAACAAGGCCAAGGCTATCAGAGAGATGCCACCTCCCAATAATTTAAAGGAATTAAGAGAATTAATAGGGAGGTTGCAATTTATTTGTGGATTTGTCTCCCAACACTCGCAAAGGTGTAAGCCGTTTTACGAGCTTACTAAACCAGGAGTCAAATTTGATTGGGACAATAAGTGTCAGGAGGCATTTGATGGATTGAAGAATTATTTAGCAAGTCTTCCTATTTTAAGACCACTATCTCCGAACAGACCTATAATTCTATATATTTCTGTCGTGGATGATGCAGTGGGGGTTGTCCTGGCACAAGAGGATGAAGAAGGAAAGGAGAGGGCAGCCTACCATCTCTCTAAACTTCTCAACCCCGCTAAACAGAGGTACACAACGATGGAGAAAACATGTGCAACACTTGTGTGGGTGGTCCAGAAGTTGAAGTACTACTTTCTGGCCCATGAAGTTCATCTCATTGCTAGAATGAACCCCATGAAGTTTCTTCTTCAGAGATCCGGCCTCACTGATAGGTTGGCACGATGGCAGAGCTTTCTTTCCCAATTTGATATCACTTACATTCAGCAGAAAACAATCAAAGGCTATGCCATGGCAGAAAATCTTGCTCATTACCCTCTTCCTCAATTTGATCGGGTCCAATCAGAGTTTCTGGATGAGGAACTGATGTCCATAAATAAAATCAATGATGATATGTGGATTCCACATTTTGACGGAGCTCTGAATTCTCACGGCAAGGGTATCGGCATTGTTCTCCTATCACCTGAAGGTGTCACCATTCCGCAAGCCTTTCAGCTTGACTTCTATGTCACCAACAACATAGCTTAATATGAGGCTCTCCTTGTTGGCCTCGAGGCCGCTCATCTCCATGGTGCCACCAAGCTGAGAATTGTGGGTGATAGTCAGCTAATTCTTCGCCAAGTGCTTACTAAATATCGTACCCTTGATCCTCCACTAAAGCTCTATCAGAAACTCACTTCAGCTTATGCCAAGCTTTTCACCAAACTGATCTTTTTCCATGTTCCTTGGAATCAAAACATTCTACCTGACGCTTTAGCTTCCCTCGCATCTTCTCTAAATTTCTCGATCAGCAGGCAATCTGAGTCGATCACTGTCCATAGGCGTCTTTCTCCTGTTATGAAAGACCCCTCCTTCCTTAAGGTTAAAGAGAAGCTGCTGAAGAAGGTTAGAGATGGGGATATTGTGGAAAAGAGGAAAATTATGCTGCTAGACTGGCAACAAGAGATGGAAGACGACGATAAACCATAGTATTATGAGATTGCCAAGTACTGTGAAGATCAGTCATACCCCAAAGAAGCCACTACTCAGGAGAAAAGGGCTATCAGGAGAGTTGCTCAAAGATACACCATAGTTGGAGGAACTTTATATAAACGTGGATTCGATGGTGTTCTCTTAAGATGTCTTGATGAAGATGAGCTTTGGAAGATCATGGAAGGGGCTCATGCTGGAGTTTGTGGTGGCCATGTTAACGGACAAATGCTATCAAAGAAAATCCTCAGACAAGGATATTATTCGCCAACCATGGAAGAAGATTGTGTAGGATATGTCCATAAGTGTGCTAAGTGTCAGCTTCACGCCGATAAGATCCATTCCCCCGCATCTTCACTCCATCCTGTTTCATCCCCATGGCCTTTCTCTATGTGGGCATTCGACATCATTGGTCCCCTTGGTAATCCTGATTCTACCACTAAGCAAAAATCTTTCATTCTCACGACAACAGAATATTTCACCAAGTGGGCGGAAGCCGAAGCATACACGGAGATCAACGGTCTGCAAGTTCATTATGAGGAACATCATCACCAGATTTGGAATTCCAGGCACCATCGTCACTGACAATGGACCGCAGTTCATATCACAAGAGCTGAAAGACCTCTGCAATAGGTATAAAATTGCATTGCATCATTCATCTCCTTATTATCCGCAAGGCAATGGCCAAACAGAAGCAACCAATAAGACTCTGATAAAAATTATCAAGAAAACGTATAAGTCTAACAAGTTCTCGGACTGGCCAGAAAACTTAATTGAGGCTCTATGGACATACCGAACTTCAATCCGCACTCCCACTGGGCAAACTCCTTATTCTCTAACATTTGGAATGGAGGCGGTACTAGAATGGAGGCGGTACTTCCGTACGAAGTCCTCATCCTATCATTAAGAGTACAATTGAGTAATGAATTCTCCATTGATGAGCATTGCTCTGCACTCTTTACTCAATTGGAACTCTTAGATGAGAAAAGATGGTCAGTCGTCAATAATGCAAAAGTATATCAGAACAGATTAGCACGTTTTTATCAAAAGAAGGTCATTGAACGAAAGTTTAAAGTTGGTGAGATGGTTGTGAAAAGAATTTTTATAAAATCTGGTGGTCAGTGTTCTAAGCTCCAACCCAACTGGGAAGGACCGTATGTCATATCACATGCTTGTCCTGGTAATGCTTATCGCTTAGTCAATACAGAAGGGCAAGAGTTAACTCACCCCTGGAACGGTCTGTATCTTAAGAAGCATTACCCTTAGTGTAACGATCAGCATGGTATAGGGATCAGTGGAGTTAGAAAAAAAATAAATTGAAAACGCGAATTCCCTTGTTAATCTTTGGTAATCTAATTCAAACGTATTATTGCACACAAACACGTTTGATTAGTGAATAACAAGAGATGTGAAGTCCGAGGAAACACCGAAAGCTTGACTAAAAGTGGAAAAGTGCAATTCATTCCTTTTAAAACAAAACTTCTGTTTTACTTCTGGCCTGCGATAACGGAACGAGGCTTATAATAGACTACTGAAAATACCCGTCATCTAAGTAGAAGGCCGTCATAAAAAAGGGGGAGATCCGCACCACAAAGGCAAAAGCCAAACCAAATCAAAAGGCCGCTCAATATTACAAATGTTACCACAAAAGGCCACAAAACCAAATGAAAGGAAGCGCAAGGTTGTTAAATACCCCGCAAAAATAAAAATGACCGAATCCCAACGGATAATAGGATAAAGAAAGGACATCTTTCTGGGTCTCCGGAATCTTCTCGCGGCCTTTCTAAATCAATTCTTCCCTTTATTCTAAAGAGGTGTGCTCCAAAATTGAGGAACGGCTAAGGTTGACTAAGGGTCGGACCATCGAATGGGATCACGATTTCAAACATAATTCAAACACAATAAGTTTGGATTAAGCCATTAAAGAATGATGTGGGAATTAAGTTGACGAATGAATATGCTCTATTGATCCAGGTTCCATGTTGATCCTTAGTTTATTTAGTTAATGTCTTATTTCAAAACCCCAAAAAAATTGAATATTTCAAAATATATATATATATTTTTTTCAAAATCACAAAAAAAAATTGAATATTTCAAAATAAAAAAATGTCTTATTTCAAAACCCCCAAAAAATTGAATATTTCTAAACCATAAAAAAATTGAATATTTCTAAACCATAAAAAAATTGAATATTGCAAAACCAAAAAAAAATTGAATATTGCAAAACCCAAAAAAAAATGGATATGGTAAAACCTCAAAAAAATTGGATATTTCTAAATATGCAATTGCGAAACAAAAATATTTCAATTAGCATTTGTTTGTCGCATCATATGTGTGTTGCGTCCTTTTACTTTCAGTGAGCATTTGCATGCTTGTATGTCGTATTTTACTTCATTTTAATTATCCTTATTTACCTCTGTTAAATAAAGGCTTCGCCCCCTTGACCCTTTTACCAAGGATAGGATCAAGCAATTGGCTGCTCAACTGGGCAAGGGAATAAGCCTGAACAGATATTTAATTTGTTCGTTTAAGTTATGTGCAGGAATGAAAAGGAAAGATAGTGGAAAATAGTACCAAGACAACTCAAAGTATGAAGAAAGTCCTTTCATATATTACAAGAGTTCATACACAAGTAAAAGTCCATCCACAGGACTTCAAAATGAGAAAGAAGTACACCATGACAGCTCTCATGGCTGGCTCTCCCCTACACCCTCGTCCAGCTGGCTCTGTGCCTTATCTTGGATGTCCGGTCCTCGAGCTGGCGGCGGCGGTGGTCCCATGATGCTCGGCCCTGCCTGTCCAGAAGAGACTGCTATACTGGTGGTGAAGGCACTCGCCTGTCCTCGCTCCAACGCCAGCTGGTAGCGAGCCTCGATGCTCTGGCGCTCGTGCTCCGCTACTGGTAGCCGCCGCTGAAGACTCTCCAATCAGGACCGATCACGATCCCTCTCCTCTGTCAGGATCTCCAGTCGAACCTGGTGACGTGCAAGCTCACGAGGAAGGTCGCCCGTGGAGAGTCTGGCCAGCTGCTCCTCCAGCTCGGCAACCCGGGCTGCTGAACTGCGGGCCTGTGCCAGCTCAGCATCCCTCTCTCCAAGAGCCACACAAATCTCTTGGACCTGCAACAAAAAACATCGTCAGCCAAATGATCAAGCAAGCAAAAGACATCAAGCAAGAAGCAAGTTGAAGATTTACCCGAGCAGCAGCATCCTCCTCAGCCTGAGTGGCTCGGTGGATGGCAAAAGCTAGCTGACTCCGCAAGTCAGCCATGGCGGCTTCATGGGCAGCCGAGGAAGAGGAAGGACCAGCAGCAGTGGAAGGTGAAGGGGTGGCCGCGTGAGTATAAGCTGCACGTTGTAACAAAAGGGGGATCACCGTCAATGTACAAGTATCAAAACAATTTAATAATAAAAATGAAGCATTCATAACATCCATGTCATTCATGCATATCGCTTACCAGCTCATCTAATTCTTTCTGGACTTGCTCTAACTGGGCCTTGGCGTCTTGGAGGTGGCCTCGGAGTGTGATGATGGTGGCATCCCGTGCATCCTCCATTTTTCATAACATGTCATACATTTACAAATATAAGCAAGATAATTAATAAAATGAAAGAAACATTCATGAGCATACATATCATAATACTCACATCGAGAGGTCAGAGTAGCTGGAGGTGGGCCGCGTAGTGGGCCCGGTAGCGTTGCAGGTAAGCATCACTGCTCACCGCCTGTGACTCTACTGGGACTCCGTATCGGTGCCAGTTGATCTGGGAACTTGGCACCCCAATCCGTGCGGGCCTGCTTCCCCCGCATTGACCTCCCGATCCCCTCTGGGTTCTCCTCCTCCACCCACTCCTGATGCAGACCCAACGTCCGCATCACCAACCTCAGGCGCAGGAGGGCGATCTCGTTCATGTAATGCAGCCACACCTGACGTCCAAACCTGCCTCCCCCCTGCTCCACCCATGGCTGTCTGGCATCGTCTATACCCAGATATGGACGCCAGATAACCTGCATTCATATAGGTTAATTGCATTGCATTTAATTAACAAATCATCTAAATTATCAATCGAATGTGCAATTAAATAAACACTAACACTTTAACAAAAAAAATTGATTAATTAAACAGTTTAACATCAGATAACTAATCAAATATGAAACAGAAAAGATTCTAAAACTTACCAACAACTCTGGGTAGTCAAGAAATTGACGGTGAAGGGCCGTCAACTGGTGATGCTATGTCACCGTGTCCACCACCAGACGCCAACGCCGGGCAAGCAGAACTGCTGCCGGCTGTGTAGATGGCCGCACTCGGCCCAAAGAAAAATAATAATATGTCCACATCTGCATAAAAGAACATGTAGTTAGGATCATACGCATTGTATGATAAGCATATAATGGAATAAACAAACATAAAATGAACTAAGTACATGAAGAAATGGCGCGAAGCCGCTGATGGTGGTCTCCCGGTTAGGTGTGACAGCGGAGAGGTCAGTGAAGAGATGGGCCAGAAGGGACGCACCCCCTGCATACTCGCCTAGGCAGTCAAGATCTACAAGAAGACTCAGGAAGCGACAATGGATGTAGTCGCCCTTCGTCCCGAAGAAGTGCCTACCAAAGAAAAAGACTAAAAATCTCCTAAGATCTCTATCTACAGCTACCCTATCACTAGGATCCTGGGAAAACACCTCGCTCGCTGCCCTCGCCAGCCTGGACCTCAGCTCGGCCCGGGACTCGTCCGTCTGTTGCCTGGGCTCCTTTAGCCCCACGGATCTCTTTACTGCAGTTTGGAAGAGGGTCCGAGACTCCCGACCCTCCAGTCCCGTACACTCCAGGCCAAGCAGCTCCTGAGCCAGTCCATGGTAGTCGGGATATGTGATCCCGCTCACCGCCCGACCTTCTACCCGAAAGCCGGTGATCCTGCACACGTCCCCGAGACTGGGGACCATGTGTCCCCAGGGCATTAGAAATGCCCTGCTCTCAGCGTGCCATCTCTCTCTCAAGACCTGGAGCAATACCAGGTCGATATAGAAGGGTTCTATCTCTAATATCTCCCGGAATCCCATCTCCGCCAGTCTCGCCTTCTGAAAGTCCGGGAGACCCTGGTAGGCGGCCACGACCAGGTCCCAAGAGATCCTGGTCCTCATTGTCCCCTTCAATTGTCAAATTCACCGTCAGGGCATTAATAATCATTTTGTAGAATAATCGTCACTATTTTTGAATCGGGTCTGGGTACAGGAACGCGTTTCAAAAGGCGTCCCTGTCCCCAGACGCCTTTCACCACAGGTTCCTAGAACTTGTGGTCGGCTTTTTTTTCCCCAAAATTGAACTTAAAATACGAGGAGTGTTTTGAGGTTTACTAAATGCGGGCCTGCCTCTTCGGCTGCCGCCGCCGCTTCCTCGCCTCCCTCGGCCGGCGCCGCCGCCTCCTCGGCTTCCATGAAGGCCGCCGCCTCCATGAGCACCAATTCCTCGGTTGGCATTATTTCCGGAGTCTCCTCCTCGCCTGCCTCCACCTCGACGGCAGTAACTCGGCGCCGTTTCCCGCCGAGTCCAATAGGTCCTCCTCGCTCCATCTTAGGGCACGAGAGAGAGAGTGAGGGAGAGAATTTGTGAGGGTGACAGGGAGCTTGAGGGAGCTCGTGAGAAGGAGAAAGAGGAAGAGAGAGGGTGGCCGGAGTCGGAGGTGGCCACCGGAGCCGGAGAAGATGGCCGGAGAAGGAGGGGAACCGCCGTTCGCCGGAGAGCAAGGAGAAGAGAGGAGAGAGAAGGTGAAGGAGAAAATGAGGAAGAAAGGGGCTCGGGCTCACAAGCCCCTGTTTGAATTCGTTAAATTGCGTCTTGGAACAGCGACGCCATTTAGGGACGCACAAACCGAGGCGACAACAAGAATTTTTGAAATAAGTGAAACGCGTCCCCTTTAGGTGACGCCTTTTTAGATTTTACCGCCTCTTCTGCTCAGGGCCGTACCACGGAGAGTTTGAAAGAATTGTTATTCGCGTCTTTGAAGGACGACGCCATTATGAGGATTAATTGCCGGAAATCTCTGAAAAATAGGAGAGAGAGAACTCAAAGGCGTCTTGCTGACCGGAAGCGATTCAGGATTCTTTTGAAGATGGATTTTTAAATTTGGAAATTGATTAAGATTGAAAAGCGTCTCTCTATGTCGACGCGATTTGAATTAACTGAAACCCGAGAGTTCATAACTTAAGGAAAAATCACAGTTTTATTTAAGGAAAAATCACAGGAAAATTGCAAAGCATTAAAGGAGAATTTCTACTATATTAAGGAATGATTTCTTTGATGAAAATAAAATAAGAAATACATCAAATTGGAGGATAAAGGTGAAAAGCTTTCAAGGTCGAATTTTCTTGAGCTCCTTTACGTATGATTTTCATAGTTCCTTATTGGCTTCATAAGGAGTTTTCACACAACGGGTGAATCTGATGTTCCAAAGAGTTGCAATAAGTTCAATCGTCTCGAAGTCTTCATCAGTACCTAATGCCCGCTTATTGATTGAAGAAAGAGAAGATATTTCTGAAAATTCATAGCAAGGCATGCCAAGCCGAGGATGACACCGATGTGGATTATAGAGAACAAGCTCGGTTGCCCCGATCAGTCGGAGCTCTGTGCCAGCACCACGACGTACTCGAACCACCTTTTCCATGAGAACGAGTGGCGTGGATTCGAATCCAGTTCTGGGCATGGTCTTGAAATAAGTGCGCCAGTCAGCTCGAGTCTTGAGGTTAGGCACTCGATTGGTCATGTTATCATTGAACTTCACAATGTTGGCAATATGGAAGATAGGACTGCGCTGATATGTCTGAGATATCCTTGGAACTTTCTCCTCATTATAGTTGAACTTGAAGTGGAATTCTACCTACAGAGCCAAAAGGAGCATGCTGACATAAGGAAGTTGACCTGTAGAAGCTGCAGAGAGCCTACTGTAGAGGTAGGCTAGAACCGCTGTGCTAATATGTTTCCGTTCGAAAATCCCATTGATTGCACTGATTTGATCATCTTCTAAAACATTGTCTTGGGTAGGGAATAGTAGTGCTCCAGCTAAGTACGTGGTGAACGCCTTCATCACGTTCTCTATATCTTCATCCATGAGGCCTTCTATCTTCTTTAGAATCTATTCATCTAATTTAGCAAGATTGATCCCTTTCTTTATAAGACAGCCTTGAATTTCCTTTGGGTTTTTCATGATCTTTTCCAATAATTGTTGACCCATGATTCTTTCCCTCATGAATATCATCTCACTCAAATAAGGTTCATCACTGTTAACCTTAAGCTTAGGAAGGCCCAATAAGGGTTCAGCTTCTTCTAAAAGGATGGTGGCCTCGAATGTGGCAAAGAGGAATGTATGAGTTTGTGGATGCCATAGCTCGATCAATGCACCAATTGCAGCCCAATCCATGAGTGTGCTCTTGTAATGTTTTGCGTGGATTATCAATCCTTGGATGTGCCACTTGGATATATAAGATTGCATGGAGAGATTGATCTTGTTGACTAGCTTTTGGACCCATGAAAGTGAAGAAAATCTTCTTGGACTGGGGAAGAAAGGATATCTCTAGAAAAAAATTGAAAAAAATTCCATAATATGGAGAATATGTAGAGAATTGCATAGAAAGAACTGATTAGAGGAGAGATTAGCTTACTTGTAAGTTAGGATCTCACCCACTTAGATGATCATTCACCTCAGAAAGCTTTTCAATCGCCTTTCTCATCCTTTTACTTGAAGAATCTTGTGTATAATCCATCCTCCTTAACTTGACTTTCTTGAATTCTTATTGTTCTTCACCTTTTTCCCTTGAGTCTTAAAGAGAATTCTCTATCTTTTCTTCTTGATTACTTGTTGTAATGCTCTGATATAATGAAATGAAGGTTTTATAAAATGATTTGCGAGATTGGAAATCCTTTTCCGAGTTGGAAGAGGGATGTGCATTAAGGCAAGCAGAGTTCAAATTGGAGTCAGAACAGAGAGCATATTCTGTAAGTTAAATGGCGTCTGGACGGGGCGGCGTCATTTAAATGACGTCTGAGAACATCGACGCCTTTTAATCAGGTTTCTAAATGTCTGTTACTTTGCGGAAAATCCATAATCTTATGATATATAATTTTCTTGAAGTTACTGATAAACTTTTGAGTGCAGGAAATAGCAAATAACTGAAAATGAAGTTGAGAATTTCACTAAGGTCCCATTGTGGGAGTTCATGAGTCCCAGCCGTGACTAAAAAGATGGTTATCTCTATCCTGTATTCTTTTATGTAATTGATTTGCATCATCATTACTATATAATAAATATTTATTAAATATATCAAGGACCTTGTGATTTTGATGAAACTGAAATTTGAGTTCCCCTCCAACAAAAACAGTGATAATTCCAGAGAATTCTTAATCGCACGGATAGGCCGTTAGATTGTTAATTAATGGGGACGTTCCATTTTTGTGAAACGGTGCGTGGATAAACGAGCTTCGGCTTAGCACTGAATTGCAAGAATTGGTATCTTGACTCATTAATGACAATTTAACAATATTATCCTTAATTAATTTATATTTTATTTTAATTTATATTTTTCTTTTAGCCCAGCATGCATCATGTACTCTGATATAATTGTGATAAAAATTAATTTCTGATTAAATTTCAAATCATTGATCCAATAAATTCCAACGTGATATGAAATATTCCATTCTGAGTTGAGTATCTTGATTATCTTTGAGGTTCGCTTGAAGATATCTTTGGAGTTTATCTTTCCTTAGATTTCCCACCCAACATTTCTTGTTTCCTCTTAAGATCCATCATGGTTTCAGCATGTCCACATTGGCTGGTAACCGCTCTTCATGACGAAACTTGCAGGGTTTGTGACCTAGGGTACTTCTCAATCGTGGAAGTTGATCGACTTTATTTTGTTTCCTTATTTCCTTCATCCAGACAAGATCGATTCCATTGATATTTTCGAGTTATCTTGACTGATTGTTTTCAGAAAGATTCTCATTATATGATGTTAAGAGCGTGTCACATCACACCTTGGCATCACTTTTTCAGTACATTACACTCCCTTGCAAAGTCAATGCTAAGGTGGGGCAGTTGTGGACACGCTGATTTTGACATCATATTGAGTAAATTTCATATCACAATGATAATGCCCCAAAATGGTCTGATGTTTAATCATTAATTAATTTTTGTTGATTTTCTCAAAATTTGTTGAATCACGTCGCATATACACGACGCCATTTGGATTCTTGACAGAAATCAATTCGGAATTAAAATTAGTAAATTTAAGAGGATTTAACTGAATAGTGTCGCCATTACACGATGCCGTTTGAGTCATAATTTGCCTAGGTTTACTATTTCTAATTCTGGTTAATTTTCTAAATTATCTAAAGCACGTCGCGTGTACACGACGTCTTTTATGTTTCCTAATTATTTTCGGTTTCCCTTTTCGGATTTATTTCTATTTTGGCCGTATTAATTAACTAAAAGGCGTCCCTCTTGAACGATGCGTTTTAAGAGTTTCTTGATAAGCAAGATTTGGCCGAGATAGCCTGGTTCCAAAGGTTGAAAGATTTTCCAATGCCCTTCATGATCGTCCAAGGCAAGCCCGAGCTGCGGGAAAGTCCCTTTGAAGGCCAAATACCCTAAAGTTACTTCTTATAAATACATGTGGACATTGACCTTTGAAAAAGGTTGGAGGTTGGCAGTTCGCAGTTGGTTGGCAATTGGTAATTTAAGAAGTTTGAAACAAGGTGTTTGAAGGTTCGCAAGAAGGAAAGCGTGGATAGCAAGAAGGATCCTCGTTTCGTCATCCTTTTCCTCCACTGAAGCTCAAGAAGACTAAGGCTTTCAAGGGGCCAAACCAACCATCTTCTTCTTCTCTAGTTTCTTTCTAGTTTCTTTTTCATATGATTTCTTTATTACATCAACTCATTACACACACCCACTTCATAATTTCCAAACCTACACCTCCTTTAGGGGTTTAAAAGAAAACCACAAAAGTGAGTTCTTTTAGTTTAGTTGCATGTTTAGATTGTTAATTAGAATAGATACTATATTATTTTAGTTCTAATCATAATTTTCTTGTTTGTTTGATTTTTCACAAGGTACAAAAGAAGAATAAGAGTAAAGAAAGAGAAGGCTTTTTTCTTTCGGCCGGTTGGAAGAGAAGAACAAAAGGATCCCATATTCTCCCGATTCGCAAGGTTAGTAAGCGATTACTTTTTTCATTGAAACCCTCGGTTTCTGACGATCACAATTCTTTTCATATTGTTAATCATAGTAAACACATGATAATATGATGAACACACACTCTTTTTGAGCACTACAATGACCCTGCGATGGGGTTGAATGTACCTTGCAACGGGGCCAGGTATGACGCCCAAACCGCTGGTGAAATGCCAGAGGACTCTCCACTAGTAGAGCGACGTCAGTAGTCTCCAAGGAATTTCAGGTTGGATCGGGTCCCCGGATCGAGACTCGCTGATCCCGATCCGATCCGATCCGGATTGGCCGATCTTGTTGAAGGTTGGCCGATCCGGATCGGCCCCATTAAAAAAATAATAAAAAAAGAAAAAAAAACTAGACAAAATCAGAAAAATTGTATACATATTATT
The DNA here is from genome assembly GCA_030544215.1 of Zantedeschia hybrid cultivar. NCBI lineage: Eukaryota > Viridiplantae > Streptophyta > Magnoliopsida > Alismatales > Araceae > Zantedeschia > Zantedeschia hybrid cultivar. The sequence continues at coordinate 59,627,300 of JARZZO010000009.1, read as the reverse complement.
CAATGAATGTACAATAAAAATGAATGCAATTCATGCATATCTATAAAATAATAAACATTAAAGACAAATCACTCGTTAATAATTATTGTTGTGCACTAATTAAAAAAGACATTATGAAGTATTTTACATAAAATTAATAAAAAATATCTGAGAAAGATCACATTTGTGATCCTTCATCATCCGGCTCATAAGTTTGAGCTGGCAGGTCATAATCTGCCGATATATATGTTGGATATCCATAGCCAAACAAGAAGCTAGGGAGGTCTTAGAATCCCCTTTGAATACCTCGAAGTGTGTATGCTTGTTGGCTTGAACTTTCCCTTGATTGTGCTGGAGGGACATAAATGCCATACTAGATAGTGGAGGTCCAGAGTACCCCTCAATATTGTTGTTGATGTTTGAATACGGCAGTGTAGGGGGATGAAAAATGATCGGATAAGAAGATGCATGTTCCCATGAGGGCCAATCATATCATGTCTATCTCTGTTGGCCTTTAAATCCCCTTTGTTGTCCTTGTATTTAGCCTTGAATTCCTTCAGAATGATTCGGAGGTACGGAGTAATCTTCGTATCCTGTGTAACTGTTCCAAAATCCAGAACCTCCTGATAGTCTAGCAACAACACTATCACCATCACCATCACCATCACCATCACCATCACCATCTTCATCATCATCATGAGTGGAGTCATCACTCTCCACTTTGCTTGTTTTCCTCAGCAGCCTTCTTCTACGTCTGTAGGTTTGTTTCTCTACCTCGTACATGCTGGCCAAGTGAGGTGGTAAAGCTGGGATATCCTTAAGTGTCTCTCCAGTCTGCTGAACTCTAGCTGTGTCTCCCGTTTGTTCTTCTTCCGATGGGTCCTTTCGTTGTTTAGACTTTTCTTTTGATTGTTTTTTTTCTACTACTAGATGACCACAATGAAAGTCTCGTTGGCTCTTTCTTCTTTCTTCTATGTGGATCCACCTGAGTAGTTGATCTCCTGAGTGCTGGCTGAGAGGCAGAAGTTCTAGTAGTGTATGGTAGTCTGGCAGAGTTTCGACGCCTCTGAAGAATAGGTGCACCTCCTTCGTCTATTGCCTGAAATTCAGGATCTCGAGCAATTACTCCATCTAATTCACCTCCTGCCCAACTTTGATCCTGAGGATCAAACTCAGGCTGAGCATCTCTAGCTGCTTTGTTCTCCACCCAAGAATTTAATGGGTGTTATTCATTCAGCAGTTCATCCATATCAATCTGATGTACAGGCTCATCAACTGGTTTGCCAGCAAACTCCATGAATCTCTATCGTTCATATCTCTATCTTTCCTAAATCTACCTGCAAGTGGCTAGAAAGAATGGAACTTTCCTAAAGGCAACATAGTAGGATCCACCACCACAATTCTATTTTTGTCCTTATCGCAGACCCTAGTGGCATGTGAATTAGTATAGGAAGTGTCAATTGTAGAGGGTATTTCCGTCAATTCGGTTGTCTAGTTGCTCAATCCCTCAGGGGAGTGGGGATTCACTCAATATCCCTTTCTTTGGATGGGGGCATCAAAGGAGGCTGGGTTTGTGTCTAATTATCGTACAATGATTTCAAACATCCTTCCATTCTTTACCCATTTGTTTGGGATTCAGTCACTTTACTTTCTTATTCCTATGTTTTTCTTTTGGCCGAGAAGTCTACCCAATATCGTTAGCAAACAAAACCTTAGCTAAAAATTGTGAAAATCACAAAATATTCTCAATTAAAAACAATGTCAAATGCTCCATGAAATATTTTTTGAGTGATGCAAATGTGGAAAGGACTACTTGTGAAACATCTTTGGAAACATGTCCATAGCTCTTTTCAACAAATTGTCAATGATAAGGTTATAGAAATCAGGGCGCTAAGTCAAATCTAACCCTAATCTCAACTATGTATACGTAAACTAGGTAATTTACATACATTCTACCTTTTCAAACGGCATTTAAAATTCATTATGATTACATTAATATGAGGATTTAACTCAATCGAATAACCGCTAAAGTTGCCATCTAGCTGATAGCATTTCATACAAAATAGATCATCTATAACTTTAATATTATTCAATATTTGATTAAAATCGAATTGATCAATTTCCTTTACTTTAACTTGACATGGATTTTCTTTTTAAATTTGGATCTTTAATTTCCAATCTCGGACGGTCGGTGGCGGTGACTGACAGCGGTGGTAGGGCGACCGGCTAGGGGAGGGGGGCGTTGTTGGGGCAGTAAAACGGTAGCAGCAGCAATAGTTGCTGCGTCCCGATCCCCCTTTAAGGGGGGATCCAGGTTTGGCCGTATCGGGCCCGGATTGGCCGATCCCAAGTTTAAAAAAAAAAAAAAAATCGAGGGGAGGGGGGGGGGGACAACTATTCACCCCCCCCCGAAACGGATCGGGACCTACCGATCCTGCATTCCATCGTAGTCTTCTTCCTCATCCTTCTTCGCCCCATATTGTTTTTTTTCTCTTGGCAGCCCTTTCATCGGAACCACACAAAAAAAGGATAAAAAGAGGTTACTATTCATAATGAACAATATTCGCGATTACGGTTCATAATGAATAGTACCCACGATTACTATTCACGGTGAACAGTATCCCTGATTATTGTTCATGGCAGACAATAATCGTGACTACTGTTCACGATAAATAGTACTGACAATTACTGTTCACGTAAATAGTACGATGTTACTGTTCATACCGCCCCTCTCCTTCCTTCTTTCTCTCTACCGGTCTTTGTTTTGTAACACAACAAAAAAGAAAGCGTAAAAAAAAGAAGAGGTAGGGAGGAAACACCTTCCGCCAGTAGTCGCCGCCGCCGCCAACAGCTCCGCTGTCTACATCTCCGTCACCGCCACCCAAAGAAGCCCGGACCGGCGCCGTTGTAGCCATCACTGCCGTATGCTATAGCCACCCTCTGCTTCTGCCGCTGCCATTTACTATTGCCGCCGACAATCCTTGTCGTCGACCTTCTTGCATCGTCCATAGTCATGACTTCCTCAGTCGTTTACACTGGGGTTATGTTGCCCAACAAGGCACATGCCGCCCTTGCGTTTAATAGTGGACTGAGTGCGAATTTTATTTCACAAACAACTGTTGATTTACTCTCCAAGACAAGAGAAATTGTACTCGATGGTGACCGAGCGTTTGTAGAGTTCTATAGGCCTTTCAAGGGTGTTTCTCATGTTGATGGGGTATGGTGTACCATCCTTCCCAAGCTAGGGCCGTATATTAGAGTTGGCAGAGATTTGATGGAGGAACGACATGCCACTGTGGATCACGAGCGACAGAGGTGCATCCTCCAGCCGCTTCACTTGAAAGGCAAGTTTATTTTTCCAATCAAGTACCCTTCAAGTGTGGCAATGTCTCAGCCTGAAGATTCAAGTAAGGTCACGAAGTGTGAGGTTGACTCGACATCCATCCTAGCAAATGTAGGTTCTTTAGACACCATCAGTAGTGCATCATCTCGATCTCTAGCTTTATCTTCTATAAGGTTAGACCTTGACGTGCCCCTTGCCGCATCAGTTGTAGTGGCCCCTTTACCTCCATCTAACCCACTTGTAGGAGATCATACTATCATAGTTGCAGCCGGTCTTCATCTGCTGGAGATTCTGTATTTGCAGGGCCGATGTATAAGTATGTTCAACCGACCATCCTCACAGACAGGAACCTTACCACTAGATCACGTATTTTTGATCACGTGTGGTGCATATTTCTTGATCATGCAGAGCAATACTCTACACACTTCGATGTAGTTGTTAGTTCTAGATTTGCAGTGTTCTCACATGTTACAGTTACTATGATGATCCTCCGACACTACAAAACTCGAGGTCGAGTTTTTTGAACCGGGAGAAAATGATGGGAATCCAAGACCAACGTACCACTACATTACACATGATGAAGTAGATCTACTACCGTTGGAGAGTCTTTTTGGCTTTATTGTGGCTATAAAAAACTCAACAAAGTTTGTCCGATGTGTAGCTTATTGTTAGACGAGTCCATAGATATTTTGTTTAGCCCATTTAAGACTTGCTTAAGTCCTTTTCTATTTTTTAAGATTTTGTTTGTACGATTTTCGCACTATTTTTTCATGTCAAGGGTATTTTGGTCCAGAGTAAAGTTTAGGGAGTCATTAGGGTTTGTTTTCTCTTTAAATATTCTTGTAAGACATATTTGTATTTTTCAATGAATATTTGCTCTGAATTTTGAGTTATTTTTTGGAGTTTTTCTTTGCGATGGAGAAAACGACCCTGCGACGGGGTTGAATCTACCCTGTAACGGGGCCGGATGTGATGCCTAAGCCGCTGGTACGATGCTGGAGGCCTCTCCACTGTCGGAGTGACACTGGTAGTTTCTCCAACTCCCCTTCTTAATCCTCTATCCCCCATCATATGTGGTCCACATGACAGAACTTAGGTCAGCCTGCATGTAAGGGAGCACGTTAGAATAGTATTAGTTCCACATTGAAAAAGGGACAAATGAAAAATATGTTTAAAATGATGGTACCCTCTCTATTGTTAGAATAGTCCGACATTGACAAAAGAACAAATCAATTGCTTCTCCATCCCTTTCTGTTTTCTGTCTTTTCCAACTATTCAACACTTCTAATGCTTTCAACTCAATCCCATATCAGATCAAACATTGAATTGTGTGAGTGTTACTATCTAGAAGTCCTTACAACTCCCAAGCATAGTAAATATGAAAAGAAATTGGGGTTATTCATTTTCCAGGGAAAATTTGCGCTTATTTGTGATATTATTATGTAGGAATGAATGTAATTTCCTTTCATGTGTAAACCATATATGTCAGGCATTTACTTAACCCTAATTATACAAAATAATTAAGCATTTATTGGAAAATAGATTTCTGGGGCTTTATCTTTAACAATGGCTTCTGTCTTGAAAGTGATCTGACATCTCTTGGAAGTTGTATCCTGGTCCATCTAGGTCCCTTTTCTTCTTTGGTTGTTTTCTTATATAGATTGCTGTCCTATTATTGATTTCAAACTGAATGCCACTGATGAAGATCGTGCACATGGGATTAAACAAAGAGCCTAGTCCTTTGTTTAGATTGATTAAGGGATTCATGTGTCTTTGGATTACCTCCTTGGTCTGCTTATTATAGATCTTGGGGTCATAACAACCATGAGATACATTGTGATGATTCAGAATCACACATTCCAGAGATCCAATTTCTTGTTTTATCTATTTGTAATTTCCTGTTCTTGCAAGTAACCAACCTTATTAAGTTAAGTAGAGGTAGTACAAACAGGCAGATAAGAGGTGACATTCCTCTTCCACCAAAAAATAACCACTAAAATCAAAGTACAACTTTAATTGTAAGATAGTGCGGCTATTCTTGATAGAGGTTGAAGGGTATGGTGCTTCACTCTGCAGGCTAGCATGCATTCGATTCATAAGAGAAACTTATATTCCACAAGAAAGAGGGGACTGGAGGCTGTAGGTTAGTATTATGCATTGAACTGTATTTTGAGGTCACTAATATCAGCATGAATCATTGGACAATTTTCCACAGGATTTTGCTGCCAGAATAGATATATTAGTATGATAAAACATTCCTCAGATTCCACTGCTGTAAGGCTTAGTTCTAATAGCATGTTTTACTTTCTTTTCAGCCCCTTGATGCAAGTGGTTATTCAAAGGTGGAGATCAGGCCACCAGATGTGGTGATGATGCTTTGCAAGCCAAAATTTTTACAGCATGGCTGTTTATCTGTGATTTTTAGTTGGAATGTCGAATGTGAACAGAAGGTCGTTTGGGAAGTACCCTGTGGAAATGAGTTACATTCAGGAATCGTATCTGGTGTTACTTTCACTTCAGCTCTGCTCTCTGCATTCATAGTTGCTTATATGGCTATATTTCATTCTTTGTTGAACAAGAATATTAAAGATTCATAATGAGTAGTGCAAACGTGATATTCTTCTGGGGGTAACTTTCATCTCTAAGTTTTCACATAGATTTTTATATTGCTGTATGTGTTATTTTTTTCTGCTGTATACTTTATCAGTTGCGTGTTGTAATTGCCATATGATCAGGAGAGATGGCTTAAACTAGGGTTGTAAATGGGTAGGACACGGAAATAGAAACTGCAGTTCCAATTTCTGGTTCCGATGGCAAGATTATGTTTCCGATTCCAATTCTGATTCTGATATGATTGGAAAATGGAATTTTCATTTTTGTTTCCAAATCTGATATTGTAAGTGGGAATAGTTTCCGTAAAATTATCGGAGACAATTTAAAGTGTCCTCAATCTACATCCTCTTCACTACTATATGTATCTAAGGTTATTAGATGGAACATCTTATGTTTAATAGAACATAGATATATTATAATTATTATTCGTAAATTTTAATATTTAATGGCATCAAAAATCAAGACTATGGTAAAAAATAAGGGTTTTTGTTTCCGATTACTTATCAAACATTTCCAATTCCGAGGCCAATAGTTGCCGGATTATTATTTTTTCTATTAGAATCTACTCTTTAAGATCGGGCACAGATCCGAAAGTTGGATAATCAGGTTTCCATTTACAGTCAAGAATATATTTCGTGATGGCTTTTTTTAGCCGTCGTGGATAATATGATAATAGCGACAAATAACATTTTAACCGTCGCTAATAATATTATTTGTGATGACTTTTTTATTAGTCGTTGCAAATAATATTATTCGTGACGGTTTTTTTTAGTCATTGCGAATAATATTATAATAGCGACGCTTTTCTATAACCGTTGCTAATGATATTATTTGCGACGACTTTTTATTCGTCACGAACAAGCCGTCGCTAATACTATGATTTCTACTAGTGCAATTTGATAAAAGTTGAGATTTAGTGAATGGGCATCATAATCTCAAGAATTGTAATCCCCTTGGGCCAGTTTGCTGGACTGGTCTTTGATGATAGTGTTCTATATGCTTTGTTTTCTCTTCAGTCTTATGAGTGAGGTTCTTTTATTGCAGCAATTGTATTTATCTAAACATATATCATTCCTCAAAAAACAACTTGCTTAGGATGAACTCTGTTTGTTGTATTCACTGAATTTGCTCAAGCCATTGGCCCTTTGAAGTGATCATGGTCTAGAAAAGCTGGCCACATCTACCAGTTTCAGCTGGTTTGTTATGGGCTTAATTTATGGCTGAGCATTAAGGCAAAGGATGGGATACTGTTGTCATTGCTGGCCTCTACATCTTTTGTTCTACCACCACAGCCATCTAGTCTCGATTAAGTGGCTGTTGGATGTCCACCAACTTGCCAAGTTTCCATGAGAAAACTTCTTTTCAATGTAGGATCTTGTCTTGCAAGCTTTGGACTCACCAAGTTTCCGTGTGAAAGTTTCGTGTCCATGTCGAATCTTGTCTTCTAGACCATAGAAGTGCTTATCCACACGCTTTGTCTACTTTGAACCCCATGCAGGAGGCCTTAATATAGTATATATTTCTAAAACTGCATTAGTGTTGTTAAATTTTCATAATTAACAATGTAAGGGGGTTGGGTTGGGGATTAGATATAATCATTGTTCATTTCACTTTGTATTTTTCAGATGGTATCATTTGTTATAGGCTACTTGGAGTAATGTTGCTTAATATATCCTGATGAAGATTCGTTACCCTAAATTGATTTTTTTAGAATACTTTTTATAGGATGTGGTGATGAAAAATGGCTGCATTAACGCCCCTATATTTGATTCAAAAACTGGTTTTTTTGCAGCAAAGAAAACTGAATGATGTTTTTCAAAATGCACTTATAGCAATGCTAATAGCACATTTGAAGGTAACATGGACAGATATTGTCTTAAACAAATGGTTTGGATCAATTTATTCTAAATGTGGTACTTTCTTTTTAAATTAGTTTGCTCCAAATGTGGTACTTCCTTTTTGACATTTATCATTCTGAAATAACTATAATTTTTACAGACATTAGGAGCAATACTTTTAAGAACAATATTAACACTTTTAAGAACAATATTAACATGCCACTTTATTTGCAAAGGCAATAGCTTGTAATTTCTCTAAAACTAATGAGAAACTTTGAAGTAATTATCTCCTCATCCTTACGTGATTTTGTGGATAACAAACCTTCACTTGTCAACCGGTGATAGTTGTATATGAATGAAGATTTTTCTACCACCTAGTTTGAAGGCTACTTTTTTGCTTTTTTCCCCAATCCTTTCACAATAATTTGGTCAATCTTGAAGTTATTGTGCCATCCAACTCAAAACGTTAAGGTATTGTATGGAGTAGGCACCATGTATTTAAGCATTATTTCTTTTGTCCATTATCCGATATGGGACTATTCTAACATACACCCTCATGTACAGGCCATTATTAGGTTCTCTCATGTGAATCATAAAGATGGGGTGCTAGGCTCAGTTCATAACCGTGGGTTCTAATACCATCTTGAAGTTATTGGGCCATCAAACTCAAAACTTTAATGAATTCTTAACCACGGGGTCCATGTCAGTTAAATGATTGAGTTTAGTGAAAGATCTTTGAAGGTGATCATATGTTCAATAAGGTATCACTCCCTCTCGGTAATTAGATAGAGAATGCTCCAAGTAAGATGTATACAGTCCTTAGTCAAGGTAGATATTATATCAGAAAAATAAGTTTATGATATTATACAGATGCATCGAGTCTAAGTGAGTTGACCGGTTAGGGTTTAACAGTTCACTATGTTCTAAGTTTACTTGAGAGCGTTGTATGAATGAAAGATTGTATCCATGCAATAATTGTAGATGAAAATGTTCTTTAGGCGAGTTGCTGAACTCTATTACCTTCCGAAATTATACGTTATTGTTTGGCACCCAACATGATCAGAAACTGGGCATCAGTTGATAATTTAGTTAAGTAATTAATTAAATATATAATATTAATTAATTATTACAAGCTAATAAATTGTTATTAGATTCAATGGGTAAAAAATTATACTAGTACTTGCGCCTAAAAGGTCACATGTGTATAGACTCTCAGTTCGGAGTCATTCAATAGGTTTTATAGTAAACTAGAGATTGTTGTTAAAAGTTGCCCACGTTTAATATAAATGCTGTATGGGAACTCTAGACTAAGCTCCAGGATTTTTCCTAGTGCTTAGCCACCCGCCTCTCTCTCCTCCTCATCCGTGCGTCTCGTAGCCAACGTATGCGAATCCCACCAGTTCGCTGTCTCTGACTCCCATCTCCTGGGAATCCACCGCCCGCATGCCGTAGGCACGATGCAAGAATGTCGATGAACATGCTGATTTGGATAAGGAAGCGAGGACAATCCTGCAATAGGAGAATCACGTGGATACCGTTGGAGGTTAAACATTGTACAGTTAGTGGCATCGCTCTGTCGGAACAATGTGAACATAGATTTGAATCCAGGAAAGGTGATAATTGATCACTGATTTCTTTCTAGTTTTTTCGAAATGGATCGGTGATGACGAGTTATTTCAATTTTAATGTCATTTCCGCTGCTTTCATGTGATCCTCAGCCTATCCTTACAATTCTAATAGTCATATCTAATAAAATGCTTAGGTTATGTTGTCATTTGGTGGACGCTGTGTTTATTCTGCCTGCAAAGTCACCTAGAGTGAGACAGTTGTCTTGTCTTTTGAGTGCAGACTTGCAGTTTACTGTAAATCTGGCCTCTGGTCCTTGTCTTCCAAAGCAGACCTAGTCCAACAATTTTTTATAAAATGGTTGTGGCTATCATGCCTATTAATTAAGTAGCCTTCTTCTTTTAAATGTCGTCGGGGATAATTATCTGTGCACAATTCTCTTGGCGTGTCGTAGCATCTTACTGTTCGCTTTTAGGTGTTACAGTTGAGGTGAGCTTTGCAGAAATATGGGTGGACCATGTGCTGTAGTAACTTGTTAGAGTCTTGATCTAAGGTTGGCATTATTGTTTGAACTTGGAGATCAAGTTTTGGAATTATTCCACCTAATTTTAAAGAAAATAGATTGCAAAGGAGCCTTTTAAATAGAGATGGAAAAGATGTGACATGTAAATTAAACCCCATATTTTACCTTAAGTTTTCAGAGCTATTGTGCAACAAATGCATCGTATAAAAGCCTTACATGATAGGTGATGGCCTTGTTCCATTCCCGTTGGCTTAAATTAGTATGTATTGTTCTGATGTCCAATTCCCTTGCATCTCTTTTTTGAATGTGAAATGTCCTTGTTTTCACAACTTTTATTGGTTGTTTGGATTTGTTTAAGGGTTTTTCGCATATATACCATTAAAAAACACTATATTTGCACTATACCCCCAACTCTCACATACTATTGATGTCCCATACAATCTTCAAAAATGTTGGACTTATACTCTCCATCTAAATTTTTTGAATAGATATCCCTAAATTCACTAATATTGTTTTGCATATGTACTCCTGACACCCTCGATATTATCATGATTTATGGATCTTTTTGACATATTTTGTTGAAATTTACCTTGGTTTGATAGACAGGCCATAAATGCAACATTTTCAAGATTTCAGAAGTATGGATGAAAATACGTGTGAGTTGGGGGTCTAGACGTAAATATGATATTTTTTTAGGGGTCTATATAGAAAAGATCCCTTTTTTTAATTGCAGGTACATTGGAAAGGACAAAATTTGTTATCCCAAAGTCTATAAGAACACAACCTTGGCATGCTTTTGGTATGTCTCATATAGTGGTTTGTATTTGTTGCATCTCTTCCGACCTTTTGTTGTTGGTATGTCTCATATAGTGGTTTGTATTTGTTGCATCTCTTCCGACCTTTTGTTGTGTTCTTGTGATAATTAAGCATTACAAGGTTAAGATAAGATTGTGGTGCAAGTAATGGAATGCCTTTCATTTCATGTGAAAAAGCTGACACTTTGCGATCTGTAGATTAGGGATCAAGAACCCATCAAAGAGGGTTTGGAATGTACAAGAAATGAAAGAAAAAGGAGAATATCAAGGATCACTTGCTTTCTCTCTCCAAACGTGGTTCCTAATTTCAACTAATAATGTCTCCAAAAGAAACAAAATTCAAACTGCCATCTTATATACAGTTTCTCCATTATCCTTTGTGTTAGGGAGATTTTTGTCAATGTTCTCTATTGCCTTGAAGGGGTTTTAGTATGTTAGCTCATATAAAAGTTGCCAATGGTGAAGTGAAATGAAGTGTAACATGTTTTAGATATCTTATGTACTTAGTGACTTTAGATGACATGAATATTTAGCATTTTAAATCTTTTTTATTCCATTTCTGCCCATTGCACAACCAGGCCCTGTGGTCACCAAGCTGATGACAAAGGAGGACTTCATGCGCCTGGTGGTGACTATATTTTATTATCTGTGTTGAATTAGGACTCTATAAGAGAAAATTTCAAACTTTGAGAATTGCTTGTGTATCTCTATATACACTTCAATTCAGACTTTATGAGACAAAGCGATGTCAATTAAAATGATACAAAATCATTTGAGATGTAACATGTTTTACCAATGTATAAACATCTGTATGTGACACTTTTTACTTCTAATGAATGTATGAATTACAGGGTTAGTTCTTATTTATTGTGTGCTTAATACTTTTTATGAAATGATTGTACAGAAATGTCATGGAATGTGAGTGTAGGTATTGCCACATGTTATTGTCACCTCTTGCATCTATATTATTATATAAAAAAGGGACATTTGGTTATAATTATTAGATAATGAAGTGAAAATTATTACCTACGTTATAAGCAAGTGTGGTTAATGGATTTAGCTATGTTTAAGAATCATAACTAAAAGCTTAAAATATGTGACGACAACTTGGTATAACCTATGGTCTTTGTGTATCTCTCACGATTCATAAAACGAAGATATATCCCGGTCTAATAGGTAGTACGTATTGCGACCCAAGCAAACCTTATGCTTCCCAACCGTAGTTAGATTCGTAAGTAAGATTTTTACGTACGCTTTTGTAACCTATAACGACGGTTCATAGAAGTTTCGTAAGTAAAGGTTTTTACCTACATTTTGCTATCTATTAGTACGCTTCATAACTTTAGCTATCTTCTCCTTTCTTGTAGATATATTCTAGATTAAAGAGGATTGTAGAATTGAGAAGGAGGTTTACTTACTACAACTGTTTTGGCTTTGGAATGGGTAACCCTCTGGGACATTTTGAATCCATATGAGGCGGATCCAGTCTTATCCAGTGGGGTCCTAGGACCTTCACTGGATTTTATCAAATTTATTGACCTAATTTAAAGCAGTCTAGTCTAGACCTCATTGATCTAGTCCAGAATTTCACTGGTCTAACTCAAGACCGCATATAACTTAGCCCAAAATTCTACTGACCTAGTCATGTTTATGACTTAATGTTCCAATGACTCCACTGGACAAAATCTCTACGTCCGCCATTGATATGAGGCAAGAAAATAGCTCGATCACCAGTGATGGGTCTAAAAAATGTTTAGACCTGTATCAATCATGAGAGAATTTTCCTTCTTTACTTTAAACGCAACTAGGGCTGAAGAGTCATCTATGCTGGAGTCATGCTCAAAAGAAGCTAGCAGTTGTCGAGAAGCAACAATATCCCCCAATACCTCCTATTGTGGATTAAGATTTAATTTCCAGGAACGGAAGTGTGAAGCAAGGAATTGCTTTTACGACATCTATGATAATATCACTTACTGAGGGGAGACAGTCAAAATTCCAAGGGATAAACCTTCTATAACTACTGACTCAGTCCTCCTTAACAGGACGACCTCCATCTAGCTAGTGTCTGAACAATAAGTCTAGTAACACATGTTTTGTCTTCAACATCGATTCGAAGAGCATCCCTTAACCGATCGAAGGCATTAGTAGTAGGAAATATTACATCAAAAGGTTTGTTACCTCCCTGAAACTTATCTACTTTCCTACTTGCAATAGGTAACCAGACACCCTCTTGCTCGTTGGTCTTTGGAACATTGTTATCATATGGCAGGCCTTCAATCGTGAAAGTTAAATCTTGTTTATCTCTTTGCTCAGGTTTGCAAAATGACTTGATCTAGAGCAAACTAAATCCAAGGTGCCTTCTTATGCACCAAGTAGAAGGTGACTTCCTTAAGGTTCTCATGTGTAAGAATTTATACATCAAAATTTTTCTCTTTTGTTTTCTTTTTTGATGGTATGTAGATATTGGCTTATCTTTTGATCCAAGATCTACTCTTCTGTGGAATGGCCTCCCACTTTATTGGTGTTTTGTATTGAAGATTTTCTTTGTTCCATTGTAAGAAATATAGGTTGCATCCTACATATACATGATCCTACATTTGCTTGGACATAGACCATGAGGGCTTTGTTATGTGCGATGGACATTACAAAGCCTTGGCTTGAGCGTATCTGGACAGGCCATGGTGATGGCAGCTTTTGGAAAGAGTTTGATCATCCGTATTCTTCATAGCTTTTTTCACCTTTCGGATGCTTACACCAAGGAGAAGAAAAGCTTATTAGGCAGGCCTCCTATTCATCTAGGATTACATAGATAACATTGTTTCCAAGACGAGAGTGGAAGAAGGTGTCTGGGTACCTATTGCCAATGGGAAAGTAGGTATACATGTTCAAGGAGGGTAACAAACCTTTTGATGTAAAAGTTGCTACTTCTAACGCCTTCGATCGGTTTAGGGATGCTCTTCAAATCAAAGGCGTCGAAGACAAAATAAGTGTTCTAAAACTTGTTGTTCAGACTTCAGATGGATGATCGTCCTATAAAGCAGAATGAGCTAGTAGTTGTAGAAGGGTTTATCCCTCAGAATTCAACAGCTGAAATTATCATAGAAGATGCCACAAAAGATTCCTTGCTTCACACTCCCCTTCCTAGAGAATTAACTCTTAGTCTACAATGAGGTTTTGGGGGATATATTATTGCTTCTTGACAACTGCCAGCTTCTTTTGAGCATGACTTAGGCATAGATGATTGGTCAGCACTACTTGTGTTTAAAGTATCACAAGGAAAATTCTCTCATCATTAATTGATGCAGGTCTAAATCCCTTGCAGATCAATCACTGGACATCAAGTTATTTTCCTGCTTCAGATGGACCCTAAATTGTCCCCGAGGGTCACCCAACTCTAATGCCAAAGCAGTTTTAGTAAATAAACCTCGTTCTCAATTTTAGAATATAAGGGATATCAAGAATAAAAACACAGAGAATGTTTAAGATTTATATCTATAGTTATAGATGACTTCTTGTTGTTGGTTTTCAACCCAAAATTCCTTTTAGTAGAGCAAACAGAATCAGTACCTGTGAAGGGGCAAGATGTTATCACTTGTTATCTCTCCTTTATATACACCTCTTGTGATCAGCATCTCGGTCATTCACTTTTTGACTCCAATTAGATTTTGCAAAAAGCATTAATCTTGCTAGGTGGTGATCTTAATGCGGTTCTTAACTCATCAGCGAAGTTACATGTGTTTTTAAATTATTTATCAGAGTTTCAACGTTTTGTTTATGTTGCATGCCTTATTGATGTGGGTTTCTCTAGTAGTGCCTTCACATGGTCTAACAAACAACACAGAGCTGGACTCAAATGAGAAAGAAAAGCATGTGGATGTCAAATTTTATAGAGGTATGATTGCATTATCCTTGCTCTACCTCACTGCCAGTAACTTTGAAAGTCCCAAGTCTAGAGAGTCTCATCTCCCAGCTATGAAGAGAATCTTTGGATGCTTAGGTAACACCATTGATTTTGGTCTAAGTACTTTGAGGAAATTCAATTTGACTTGATTGCATATTCATATGCCTTTTATGCTGGATGTAAAATTGATATGAGGAGCACACATAGAACCTGTTCGTTCCATGGGAGTTGCCGAATCTCGTGATTCTTAAAGAAACATAATTCTATTGTAGTTTATTGCAAAAGCCGGTAGTTGACAGTTGTTGTGCACAAGTGCTCGATCAAACATCAACTACATAATTAAGGATTTGAATTGAGCAAGATCCCCCTTTATTATACTATGGATTTTAAACTCATTAATTTGTTAATGTGTCAAGGTTAATTAAATCCAATATAATTAGATTTAAATAAGTCTAATTAAGTCAATTAGTGAGTTAAAATGATTTAAATCTATTTAATATTTATTTAATAATATAATAATAAATTTAGAATGGGTGATTCGTGGGGCTCCCAGACAACGAGCAAAGAGCAGAGTGGGTCAGCAGCGTCGGGAGGCGGAGGTGAACAAGAAGGACTCTCTCTCGCTTCTCTGGTGACATAACATATATGCTTGAAAAGAGAATATCAAATATTACAACTTTGTCAAAAGGACCAAGAGCTAAGCGTGATTTTTAATAAGTCGAATCTGAGGGGGTTTATGGGAGAAAACTCATTCTGTGCGAAAATTTGGGTTCTTAATTTGCACCAAAACACTTTAGCTTGTTGATTAAGCAAGCTACAATTTGAGTTCGACTTGACAACTTTAAGAATTTAATTTGAATAGTATTAGAAAGTCAAAAGAACATATATAGGACCTTGGGGTCATATATAAAGCCTCTTACATGCAGCCCCTGGATAAGAGGTAAGAACGTATTATTCTTTATGCTTCACTTTGTTTGCGGGATTGCTTATTCTAGAATAAGTTATGCGGGATAGCTTATTCTAAAATAAGGAGTGTTTTGATTTGGTAAGGGGTATCAATTCAAGCTAGAATAAGAGTTGGAGAATAAGTTATTCTAATTGCTTTGACTGCAAAAGGGGAATAAGAGATAAAAGAGGTACCTTTTTATGTCAAAATTACCCTTCTTATCCCACTACATACTATCCCAATTTGATAGAATAACAACTAACAAATGTTATTCTATGCTTATTGATATAATTGTTCACGTTCATTGTTGCAGGTATACAATGTAACATTTAAATATAATAAACAAAAGGGAAAAAAAGGGGAAAAAAAAGAAAGAAGACAGCTTTCCCAACAATCCAACGTAGTCAGAACATGACCCAGCATTTACCTGCTCTTAAGTCATCCTATTCAAACGAACACTCTGCCTTGGCAATCTTTCTACAGGAGCAATCACTTGATTGTCATTCCTCCAGATACGATAATTTCTGTAAAAAAACAGTATAACATATGCTATTTAACATCGGACCAGCAACTGTGCCATTTTCATAAGTGGTATTTGGAAGCAATTTAATAATCAATGCAATGCCTCAATGGTGTGGTGATGACATGAAGAACACCAGGTTCTGTGCAAAACTTCAAAACCAAAGATAATAATTGTAAGGATCGAGACTTTCGGATTCGGTTTTCGGGGTCGGACCCTGTAGTTCAGGTTCCAGTGGGGTAGAGACTCTGTGATGTTTCGCGTCGAGCCCGCGAGACGCGGTTTAAACGGCGTCCACCGTTGCAGACGCGTTTTAGGTTCTGCCACGTGGGTGCCACGTGGGCTGGCTTTGGGCCGCGAGAGTACGGCCCTGACATGTCTCCTGAACGACGTCTGTATAGAACGACGCGTTTCAGAGTCCTGTCAGAGCAGCCGTCACATCACCTGATAGACGTCCGTGGATGTCGACGCGTTTTAGCCAGTCTCTGGTTAACCCCGCGAGCCCTCCTTCTTTCCCTCATTTTCTTCCTTCTCTCTTTCTCTCCTTCCCTTCCAGCGAACTCGGCGGCGATTCCTCCTCCTCCCTCTTTTCCTCCCACCATTTCATCTCTCCCTCCACTCCATCCTCTACCTAGCTCCTACCACTACCACCTCCACTTCCACTGCGGCGTTTTACTCTCCGGACGGCGGCCGACGTCACGGTGGAGTAAGGACGACCACGGCGGTACCGGCGGCCGCGTGGGGCGAGACGGGTGGACGGCTTGAAGCTTGGAGGAGTTCAAGAATCCGGTAGGGTGACGGTCCCCATAGTATTGTGTTTAAACCATGTTTTCCCCCGTTTAAGCATGTTATGGATCTTTGGTTTGGGGAGGGTAGAACAAGCATGTTTAGGAGTTCTTCTTGATGATATGGGGGATTTCTATGAATGTGATTTCCTGTGGACCGAATTGCCCTTCTTTCTCCTCCGTTTTTGGGTGATTTTGGGGTTGTTGGGGTTGAAAAGGGAGCCCTCGGGCTCGTGGCAGACTCTGGTTCCTGGGGTTGAAAGACGTCGTGCATGGACGACGCCTTTTTGAAGGGCGTCGGGCCATCACGACGCCTTTTAGGCAGGAATCGCCTTACTGAGAGTCTGCCAGTTCGGAGATTCTGGGACTAAAAGACGTCATGGGTGCGCGACGCAATTTGAATAGCGTTGGGTAGCCATGACGCCTTTTAAGGCACAAATCCCCTGAGTAATGTTTTCTGGAATTCCTAGATTTCTGTGCTAAATGGCGTCTGAGGATGTCGACGCCTTTCAAAAGGCGACCACTGGTGTCGACGCCTTTTAAGGCCTGATTCTGAAGACAATGTTTTACATAAACCAGTACATGGAGCTTGAATGGCGTCGGCCTTGGGCGACGCGATTCAAGACAAAACCACACTAATTCATGTCAGTAAAATGAGTTCATACTGCTAGATAGTTGGTTAGTGCATGTTTTAGTGTACTCGATAGAGATGAATTCTTTATGACCGTATGGTACTACCTTGTGTGTTATGCGATCGCGAACTTTTCACGTGACCGGATCGTACTGTGCTGGGTTTTGTGTTACTGTGGACCTGGAGTGACAGTGTAGCGCTTTATCACCCTGTGTTGGTGTGGGCGTAGCACAGCGCCGGTGGGGGCGTGGGCGGGGTGACGCCTAGTGAGAGAGGGTCACCTGGTGAACCCCGGGGTCAGCTAGTACCGGTGTCGAAGTGGTACATTCGGAGAGTCACTCATGCTGAGGGAAGGAGTAACCACCTGAGCCAGTTGGGCCGGAGTATCTAGTGTGCTATCTGAGGGGTTACTGCTTGGTCTCAGCGGGTCGAGGTTTTCCCACTGTTGTTTGTGTGGTTGGCGAGTTCTATCGAGACGGCAGATGTGGGTTCCCTAGTCGGCTGGTTTAGAATATGCATGTTTATTATATTTCGACTGCATGTGATTTCACGTTGAGAATTAGGAATTGTACCTACTACTGTGCTTATTACTTTACCGTTAGCTGTACTTTGCACTTGTGGGTGTGTGCGTGGGCAGTGGGGATCGAAGGATCCCTACTGAGTCTTGTCTTGAGACTCACCCCCTACGGTTTTCAGGTGAGGACTCCCGGCAAACCTAGAGCGGCGTGTGCGGCCGTGTGTTGAGCACCTTCAGCGGTTGTTCCGGGGTATGCCCCGATGTAGTTGTTATTTATTTCTGGCCTGTATGTTTAATTATTTCTTTTCAGTTGGAGTATGTAATTATTTGCTGTATCGAGTCGCATTGTAATAATTTTAATTCCTGCACTTTCATTTCAATTCAATGCGATGTGAATGTTTAGCTTAGTTTATTATTTATTTCCCAGACTTACTTAGATCCTGGTTTGGTTCCAAATTAATGATTCGGTACCCATTTAGTAATCGGATCCCCGATTATAGGGTGGCGGGTCGTTACAATAATTATCAAATATAGTAATCATACGAATCATAGCATCACTGTTGGTGACAATGAACATGGACGGATGTTGTGACATAAAATTTTGTTACAAAATGGCAATCAACTAAAGTTTATGCTAAACGTTTCAAAACATCTGAATATAGTACGACTCCCTAGGATACGGACTATTAAAATTTGCATAGCTAAAGATGGAGAAATAAATGATACAAGCCCTCTTTTCATGTGTCAACTCCGTATCCTTTTCTCCTCTGGCTACCCCAGCAGGACGGAATGGACAAAAAACATGACCTCTTGAGCACTGCAGCTGCTTCTGCGCTGTCAGATTGCATTCCTTGATAATCTCACTTCTACTCTGTGCTGAAGAGATTGGCTTCCTCCGCTTAAAATCCGTATTGGTGATATCTGAACCAAACACCCGTTTATTCAATTGTTTCACAGTTGGAACGACAACAACTAACATCATTCTGTGGCTCTCCATCCAAACCCAGCCATCTAAATGCCGGCTTTCTGCTTTCAGCTTGTTGGGTCTGCAAGAATAACGAACAATTTAACTCACAAAAAAAAACATTTTGGTTGGTTATTAATTACAAGATCTGAAGATTTTAGATGTTACCTTCTCGATCAGATTCACAGAGGACAGTACATTTGCAATGTCACATAGTCGGCGAACTTTAGCTGCATTATCTTTGGGAGAAAAGTAACAGGTGTTAGGTTTTCAAAATAGTGAATTAAAACCGGCAAAGAGGAGAAAGGATGAATGCACTAACTTCTCATTTGGCATGAATCACCAGCACCAAGTAACAACTTTGCAGCTTCATCAAGGGAAATTGTATCCACCTTTTAGAAGCATATAGAAATCAAGTTATTCGCAAAACATAGAAACCCAAATACATGCCAATGTGCCGACCTTTATGATCAATAGATCAAAGACTTACATTAGTAGTGAGAAAAAGCTTGACAAAATTTTGAGTCAACAAGCCCAAGGACTTCTCGCTTCTGTTCTCCATGACTAGAGGTACAAAAAAACAACAAATCAATAATTATCATTAAAGAACATCAAACTATCAGCGCAAATCCAAGAAAATTGAAATAAAAATAAAGGACAAAAAAAGGGGACAAGCCAAAGCTTACCTGATCTAACCTTCCAAGGAGCACTGCCCAAAGGAGCATTGGAGTTGGGGCTTCCTTGGTCTCCACCAGAGTCTGTGGTCTGATGAGGTAAACTATCATCCTCTTCATCGTCCGAATACTAATAAAAGTTCTTTCTCACAGTGAGAATATGTTCTCGAATTCATGGGATAAATCTGATGACAGCTAATTCATAGATAAATCTCATTTGGTTGACTTGGTCAACCAATACAACTCCAAGTTGGATCCCTATGTCTTTGCGTTTGCAAGTGAGAACAAGCCATATTCAGCAATATCAGCCTAATATTAACCTTATTGCCGGTTAGATCTTGGATGCAAGAAGATAGAAAAGATACCAAATCAGGCATATCAAAATTAAATATGATATATGATGGAGAGGAATGGCAGAATACCCAATCGTTTGAGATTTGGTCAATGAAATGATGATGACAGTGACAACAACGATCATTGAAGATTGTTCCCCTGGGTTGTCCTAAAAAGTACAAGGCAGTTACGTTTGTATGGAAGCTAGAACAAGCCACAGTTCATTGAAACGTATGCAAGCAAATAAATTAAAACAAACACACAAAACAAGAAACGCCAGGAAAGATCAACGCCCCAGGCCCAGGGTAGTTGTCCCAAGGCCGGAAGCTCCAGAGAGAATAGATAATACTTGCGGTATCAAAGGAACTAAGAAACTCTCTTGAGATCTTGTGTTGTTGCATTTTCACCAGATGGACCGTGAGACTAAGAATTAGATACTACTACTAGTGATATCAAAGGAACTAAGAAACTCCCTCGAAATCTTCTGTTGTTGCATTCCCACCAGATGGACCGTGGGCCTGCTGGAAGCAGGATATTCCGCCATCATTCATTCACAATGGGGCAAGAAGCAGACCACCAAACCATAAGCTGTTGCATGTCACTTGAGTTTTCCCTTTGCAAGTAAAGAGCTCCAAGAATGGTATGCCAATGTCCTCAGTAAACTTAGTCTGTGATGTGATTTCTTCATTTATTCAAGATACACATTGAGGAGAAAAACAATGCATGTGGAAACTTCTTCATCCTATTCAAAAACAATGTACAAGGATTAAGGTTTAACCAGGCCCAACACTGGAGAGTCATGTAAATTGGAACAACTAAATGACAATTTAGCATTTTACATCGAACCAAACACTTTCTTTCCAAGTCACAATACTCCCTGCACTTCTAAGTAGTATCCTTCAACTGATATCCTAAAGGCCCCTATATCAGAAAATGCATAGTTTGCTTCACTCGCAGTTCTGAACAATGGGTTTAAGGTCCATAATATCATACCACAGCCCATAGGGCTCATGAAGCCACAATAATCCATGCAATACCTTCCAGCAAAAGGACAAAACGGGTGGCCCTCAGCCTTGATTCGTTTTCTTTTGGAGAGAACCCTGCTTGTGTTGGGGAAACTCAGGTAGAGGACCATGTAGCTCTCCACATCATGTAAGCTCAGCGTTAATCATCTGATATTGGCTTTTCCAGAGACTGGTAGTGGGCAACTGTACTCAGGATGCAGGTGCTACTTAAGTCATTTGTAGTGACCAGCTAACAACCTTGATAAGACCATTTCTTGAAAGTTCCTGATATTAATCCATGCATCTAGTCCATAGAAAACTTCAATCACAAAAAAATGACTGATAATGCATCTAGTCCAGAGAAAACTTCAATCACAAAAAAATGACCGATAACATAGACATATTCATTTTTCCCTAAGGAAGATAATATCAAAAGCATAGGATCCAGCAGGTCGATCATGCCATTCATTTGTAAAAATCAAAGATCTCCTAGCCACTGTGATTGATATATTTCATGCTTACTTTATAATTCACAAGAAGCAAGAAAGAATCATAGGCAATGCAAATGACGATGTTGCTGAAAAAACAAATGAAGCAGAAATAATAACCTTTTTCATTAATTCTAAGAAGAGGAAGGATTCAGATCATTCTGTAAGTACTTTGAATGTAGGAGGAACAGATCATGCCATACATTTTGAATGTTGAAAAAGAACAAAAGAGAAAAGTTAGATGACATTAAGCATAGATAAAGCTCCACATGCTTATGCAGAATTTCAGAATTGTGTTTTGCAGCCCTTATCTGCCTCACACTACCATTGAACATATGCACATCTTGAAAAAGTGTAACAGTAAAAAAGGGAAAAAAAAAAAAAACTTGACAATGGGATTTCGGAAAGTTTAGCATGTCTGGACCATTTGTGATTAAAACCTTTAGAATGAGCTGGAAAACTTGCATGCTTAGGTACTTGATGTTTTTCTTCAATATAATAAAGGAACTTCCTTATAGTGAGGTGCAAGAATCAAGAAGTGGCACCAGCTTGGCAAGCCTCATTTGAGAGGCACTCTGATGAGAATTCAAGACCAATGCAAGCTCCGTTTGCGCTCAGAAGCTTCCCAAAGCCCGTTTACAGCATAGATTATTTTTAGATGAGTCCATAGTTATTTTATGTTAACTACTTGGAGCTCATTTAACATGTTTTTTATTTTTCTGAATTTTAGGTGTATTTTTTTGTTTTTCAAAAGTTTTTAGTGGGAATTTTCGCAATAATTATCTACTTAGAGATGTTTGATAGTCAAGTTTGAGTCAGAAAGGTCTCTAAACATTATATATAGATGTATGGTCTCTTTTTAATTTATGAATGATTCTTTGCACAAATTATGATGAATTATTGTGAGTTCCTCTCTGCGATGGAAAAGACGACCCTACGATGGAGTCGAATCTATCATGTGACGAGACAGGGTGTGACGTCCTAGCTGCCGGTGTGATGCTGGAGGCCTCCCCACTATCGGTGCGACACCAGTAGTCTCTCCAAACCCCCCGACTTCTTCCTCTGTCCCCCATCACACTCTAAACACTGATATATCATGAACATCCTATGAGACTCATCAACAAATACAGGGTCCATAATTTAGTACACGACACAGGACCAATGGTTTACAAAGTCAATGTAATTTTACATGAGGGCTAAGAAAACTCCTATAGCACCGTCTGCTCTTCCTGATGCAATGTAATTTAACATGAGTGATGTGGAAAATCCCAAATGACTATCTAATCTTGTTGATGCTGACTCTTTTCAGCTATGGGTCTCTTGTAGACTAAAATCCAGTTAATGATATTGAATTACTCAATCAGGATACTTTACTCATTACAAATTTCAAGTACCATGACAGATCAAATTTGAAAGCAAACAAAATGTTATTCACAAAAGTTTGAAGAGCCAACAGGTGACTGAGGCCATAGCTTAATATTTTCCTTATAATAAAGGTGGGAATAGAAACCCTTTAAGATAATATTGAAAGGCTACAATCCATAAGAACAAACTCATCATTTGTTTACAGTCAGAACTCTGGACTAATCTGAAAATCTGTCATCCTTGAAATTCACAAAGAGGCCAAAAGAGTATTAGATCAAGGCAGCAGAAATGACAAAGCTAAGTTAGTATATACAAACTAGGTGCAGTAGAGGTAGGTGCAGTTGAGGTAACATCTTTGCCATCAATATCATGGAAAATTGATCTTGCAGTACTTACTGATACGTGTAACCAGGGCTGAGCGCTGAAATTATGCTATGGGTTTTCTGAAGAACACGAACACACTAAGATGAAAGATAATACTGGGCAAAAAAAAAGTGATGGAAGCAAAATTTCAAACTACTACCAACAACCCTCTAGCCTTAGGCTAAAAGTCTAGAATTAAGTAGCTGCAAAATACTGCAACCACAAAACTATAAAATTTCACTCAAAGGGGCAGACTGACCTAATTCAGAACAGGTAGCCTAGTAGAGGCTAACCTTGTGAGTCCATGAGGGCGAGACTATGGAACCTTCTATGATGCAATCTTGTTTACAGTAATTACTTAGATGTGTAATTAGGGACTGGATGTTCAAAACATATCATAAAGTTTATGTAATAGCTCAAGTCATCTGAATAAATTGGATACCAATTACAAATGGCACATAAAACTCACCTAGAATGCTACAACATGAGAAAAATGCTCAAGCTGTTTTCCTCCACATGGAATGAAATTCTAAAATCTCCCATGGAAAGCATATTAGCATCAAGTCATAAACTCTCCCTCATTTTCTTTCTCTCCTCTTGCCCACCTGCTCCAACCCATCTACCCCATCCCTTCTCCATCAGCTTCCTTTTTTTAGGTCAAAACTTCTTGAACACATCAGATAATTGCCATCTTCATCAGTACAAGTTCTTTTGCTTGAACTGAAAAACTGTGAGTACCTCATTATTGATGGGGAAAGGAAAGTATACCTGAAGGATCACTGATGATGTAATAAAACCAAATGCATATTCGCCAACACGGGGGTGACAGATTATTGCGACCTCTTTAAATGCAGTTGTATTTTGGTTTGCAGAGAAGTGATAAGTTAGATATATTCATTCAAATCATGATAAAGCTACTAAAGATTTACTTTGAAAACAATTGTATCTAATATAATAGACAACGAGAGTTTTGGCAAACTGGGCCTTCTCTATTGTTGGGAGTAACCCTTGCTGCCATTGCTATGTCTTTCTCCACTTCTTCCTTTCTGAGTCTCTTGATAGAGTCAGGAATCCCATCTTTCTTCTCTTCAGTTTCAGCAGTCTACATAATAGAGAAAGAAGCATAGAAATCAACCGAATTGCATACACAATTCATAAAGAAAGTCCCAACAAGGAAAATGCAAAGCTGAAAGACCCCACTTACTTGAACCCTGCTAGATGGGAATTGGGAATCCAAAGCACCACATTCTGGCATCTTCATCCTCTTCTTCCCCATTGAACCCTTTGCAATCCCATGCACATCACTTGAGTTGAAATCAGTTGAACACAGAGGCCCTGTAAGCTGGACTCCCTCAAGCCACAGGGTTGTACAAGCTTGCCCAAGAAACAAGAAGAGCTTTAAGTAAAAAGCAAAGGAGTACTGGACACTGTAGTTTTGACCGGTAATTTCTTGCAAGGAGGAGGAACAAATCACCTTGGCAGCTTTAAACCAAAGGGCTAAAGGCAAAAGTGATTCCCAGAACTAGAATCCAACACGGGGGAAGGGGAAAACCGTGTACTGTTATCCACCATCCAACAGCTGGATGACTTCTATATGATCAAATCTATTCTACTGCAAAGTTAAGTTCTCCAAGGACAAGAAAGTAGGCCTTTCACCATAGCATATAAAGAAACAAAGAAGAAAAGAATCCGAGTAGTTCACAGCTCACCATCCTACAGTAATAAGGGAAAGCTGTTGCCTTTATTATTTTTCTCACCATCCGAGCAGTTCACAGCTCACCGAATACTTCTTCAAATTCTAAATGGCATGAAATCAATTGAGGCTCATGCAACCTCCAAACCATTACCACATTTCAGTCAATTGACATTTAATCTTTATTCTAATAGCATGAAATCACATGAGGCTCATGCAACCTCTACCACATTCACACATACGTATATTTATAAGGAAATTTAAGATGGACTCAGGAAAAAATTGTTTCATCATCTATTGGGGTTGCTTAAAAGCCATCCAACCAATAGACTCACTGCTTCTTTCTTCATCATTGTCCATATATTACAACATTCAGATAGGGTTGCAATCATGCCCTCATAATATCCGAAGACATATTTGGGTAGGGTTGCACGTATGCCTTCCTACTACCCAAATGTGCAATCAGTATACAACTGCAATTATGCCGTCCTGCTATCTGAGTGTTTGTGTAAGAAAGAAGCATTCCAACCATATTTGCGCACCACCTGTAAGAACAAATGACAAGAAACAATATCAATTTTCAGTGTATATGAATGAAAAGAAACAAACTCCAAATATGAATTAAAGTTAGATGTCATACAGTCAACAAGAGAAGTAGCAATAGAATATCCACTAAATAGAAGCAAAAATAAAACATACATGCCATAAAAATGAAGCATCATAAAATGGAAAAGAACTAATGTCAGACAGAACCCTTAAAAGAGCAAGCAAACGAAACATCTATCAACTCTAATTATGCTCGTCCCAAAGTTGGTTTGCAATTTCATCTATGATATGATCCCCTACAACTAGCTCAGCTTGGCTAGGCGCAATGTCAATGGGATAGTCAATATCACCATCATCTTCTGCAAGTCCACGTTCATTTGCCATGTTCAAGTATGCATCATGTCCTTCCCTTCGACGAATGAAGTTATGGACGACACAACATGCTAAGACTATCTTACGTTGTGTTGGCCATGGATACATGCAACCCTCTCTTAAGATCTGAAAATGATTCTTCAAAACACCGAAGACATGCTCTACACAATTCCTCAGTTGTGCATGTCTATGGTTGAACTTTTCCCTTTCATTTGCATAATGGCGACCACGACCTCTAAAGCTGCCTATGTGGTAACGTTCTCCGCGATAAGGAGCTAAGAAACTTCGTGTGTTTGCATATCCAAAGTTGACAAGATAATATTTGCCGCGAGGGACCCGAAATCCACCATGATCCAATGCCCATTTCAACACTCTCATATCAGCTGCAAAGCCTTCCCAACCAACATCAACATATAGAAAAGTAAGGTCGAAAGAGACTACCCCCATGACATTTTGGCTTATATAACCTTTGCGGTTACGAAACCGACCATGATCTTTTCGTGAGATATTGGCTATTATATGTGTCCCATCAATCGCCCCAATAGCATCCTATACAGTACAATGAAAATATAAGACGATATATAAGGACTTTGATTGACGATTGAAAATTAAATGCAATAAGAAAGTTAAGTACCTTGAAATAAGGATAGAAATAATCCTTTCCTCGGATATGAGGGTGGCATTGACTCACATTAGAAGGAAGTTGAATAAACTCCGTCTTTAGAGATGCCAATGCCATAGCAACGTTATTTACATAATAGCTAATTGTCTGTGAAGAGTGTTGAAAGTACTCACACAATGCCCCAGTAGCAACACCATGACCAACAGCATGCAAGAACATCGCCAGTTGCTCATAGGCAGTCACATGTCGTGAGTCAAATAGTAAGCCCTTGTCCACTAAGATGTCCCTCAGTGCAATGAACATGCTAGGACTAAGCCTGAAGTCCCAATAGGCCCTCCGTTCATGGCCTTGTAGCACCTCTTGTATCCACACATGACCAGTATGCAGCGAAGTAAACATCTTTCGTCTAGGAACAACGGGGGCATACTGATCTGATATTGCTTCAAGTATTACTTCTTCAATCTCTTCAATCATCTCGTCGTCTTCGTGAATGAACTCCATTATGAAATCATTGATGTCTGCATGAAGCACCCTTAATTGTCATTCCAACTCAATATGTACATGATTCAAACAAAAATAACGAGACATTATGCGAGAAGAACGAAGAAAGGTGTGTAAGATTAAGGAACTTTAAAATACATCAACGGCCCCTCAAGGGCATTAAAATCACACCAACCAAGATTAAAAAAAGTAAGAGGACAATTACAAACAAAAGGATTATCATGATACAATATTGGTATGAGAAATCTGTTGACATGCGTGATGTTGGGGGGCTACTCAAAGCTCGTACAGTACTTGGAGTGCCCATTGCATATTCCTTGCGTGTGATTCTTGGTCTCGGTATAGGCTGCTCCACAACACCATATAGTGTTGTCTCTCCCTCTTCAATTGAGTGGAACCCCTTGTATCGAGCTCCTGGAAAACCATTCACTTGGCCATAACATTCTCCCCAAGTAAGGTACAAACCAAGCTCACGGCCAACCCACACAACGTAACACTTAAAACGTCCCATTCTTAGTTAGAATGATACACCTGCACGGGACATACAAGTAGAAATAGGACATTATACTAGCACAATAGACATAATTGACCACATGTGAATCAAGTACTAAGGAGTACAACGTTGATTAAATTTCAGTCCAAAACATAAGAACATAAGATAGAGGTTCAAGTGGAAGTGGGCCTAGTACGATGAAGACATAATAAGATACAATCCCCAAAGTAGAAAAGAACAGATGATGACCACAAGAACTCAATCAACTCAACTAGTCCAAGCAATAACCCAATCCAGCTTCTCCTCCTCTGGCAGAGCCATGTAGACCGACCGAATACTTGGTGTACCAAACATGTTCACAGCCCTGAAGTACAAATTACGCGGCATGTTTGGAACACGGCGTAGATCATCCATACACTCCTTCACTGTTGGGATCGTATCTTGTACATCCGCCGGTGTATCGGACACATTGGTACTGCCACTAGAACACTTGGACGAAGCCCGATCTGCTCTCAAGTCCCTAAGAACTTCAGTGTGCTCGTGCAACGTAGCGGAGAAAGAAAGCACTGCTTCGTCCCCAATGCTTCTTTTACCCCGATGCTTTGAGCAAGATGCTTCTTTGTTATGAGGAGAAGTGATCTCCTCTTCATTGACCATATGTGTAGGCGAAGCTGGCGGAGGGGTTGGAGTTCGAACGGAGTAATGAGATTGGGTTGGGAAGTAACCGCCACTGTAGTGTTGCTCATATCCACCGTACGATGAGGTATGAAGTTGCTGGGATATGGACATAAGATCGTCACCTGTTATGGAACCAGCATTGGCATAACCGATGTCAAAGTCATAATTTGGGGCTACTGATGCATAGCGAAGGGCATTAACATAATCACCAATAGCTATATGACCTTGGACATATTCTTCATTGACCTGTACAGAGGGCGGTGGGGCTTGCACTGGTTGTGGCAAATGTTGTGGCTGTGGTGAGGGCCCCACTGGCTGTGCGAGATTGTTGTGATTCACAGTCCTGCGTCGACGTGTATTCACATATTCTGACGCATGCATAGACCCTTCTGCATCTCCCCCATTGGCTGTGCTACTAGCTGTCATGTATTCCATCTGTCTCAAGAACTCAAAGGTTTTGCCTTTTAATGTACAAAAGTCACTATTTACCTGAAATGGGGACATGTCATTACCTAAGTTACTGAGTAGCAATACGAAAAGAATATGGTATTATTTTTAAATGTTCTTACTTCAATGGCTTGCTCCCATGTTTCATTTCCAGGCACAGGCATTTTTGCTTCGTCATCCCAACCCCACCCTGTCCTTTTAAAGAGTGCATTAAGTTTAACATAAATCCCTTTGAGGACCTTCCATCGATTTTGCAGATGGTCCTTATTGTAATTTAGATGACTTGCAGCATTGAAGCTAGGCGCGATCTGGTACCAAACTTGCGTTTTGAAGGTACCCTCGATATGATTTCCCTTCTCATATTGCTCCATGAGTAGGTGAATCAGGATTTTGTCTTGTTGATTGGTCCAGTTTGGGGCACGAATTCTACCAGCACCCCCAATTCTAGCTGGATGTTTACCTTTGTTTCCTTTTAATACAGATAAGCATTCGATCAATGTGGATGAGCATTAAATTTCATGAAAATACTATTCTAAATAAAATCTAATAACAAAAGTAATAATAGGAAAGTATATATATGGTATACTCAAGATTGTTCTCATCAAGCATATGAAATTTAACATTAAAAGAAAATACATAATATGACAAATAAGCATAGACTTACCGGAAGTGGACATATTATGTTTGCGCTTTCTACACTTCCTAATCATAAGAAAAAACAAAGCATAAGTGAAGCGAATTGAGGACTAATTCAAATAACTATGTAAAGAATCAGAAAGTGAGAATTCAGAAGATAGTGGCATAATAGGGAAGGAACCCCCATGATTTTACAGAAACAAGAAAAAGGGAAGGGCATTATGGGGTTGGTAGGTGGATTAAACTGTGAAAATTTCTTTTACTGCTACAGGGGGGAAGAAAAATCATACACATCAAGATTCTTTTCGTTGCTGCCTAGAGGGTCTATCACAGAAAAGAGGAGGAAAATAACTATCATCAACAAATTCAGGAGCACATGGAAAACAGACCCATACCTATGCCAAGATGAAGGTAAAAGGTATCATAGAAGAGGGGGACATGAAAATAAATTACAGAAGCTTCAAAACAATTTAGAGCATGCTTACAAAAAAGTAGTATAAAAATCAAAGTATCTTTTATTGGTTTAAAAGTTCCAAAAGGCCATTAAAGACTAGGCAAGCAATACTCCATATTTGTCCCTAAAAACCCATTTAATGGTCCAATGACAGTGAATCCTCCTTGGTATGAGTTGAAACTTCAGAATGTGAGGGGTGATAGTTTGATATGAGTTGAAACTTCAGAATGTGAAAGTCATCCTTGGTAATTTCAAAGCACGAAATGATACACCGACTTATTCTAATAGACCCCATAAAAAGTTTGGTTTGTTCGTGCGCGCGCGCGTGTGTGTGTGTGTGTGTAAGGGGAAAAATGGAAGAGGAGAGGGTAGATGTGTCAATTTTAAATACATCCAAACAGTACAGCTTTACTTCAAGAGACATAAAAATGGAATGAGTGGCAAATGAATTATTCATTTATTATATAAAACAGAGTTGAAAATTCAGAATATGAAAGTGCTCATTGGGAATTTCGCACTATGATATGATGATAAAACCTAATCCAATATAGCCTAATCAAAAAGAAAGATTTGTTGTAGACTAAAAGCAGAAATTTGATTAAAATGACCTTAAACATGTATATGGTTTCTCATATGCCCGGCCATGTTGTGGACTATATGGTGTGAGAGAAATAGAAGAGAATTCAGTGACCAATTCAGCAGTGCTAATGAACTATTGAAGAATACATTCAGATGGGTGGAAGAGTGGGGACGAGCTGCTGGTATTCTGATTGATGGTAGCTCTGTTATCTTTGACAAAGCCATATTGTGGAGGAAGCTGATCTCTTGATGATATCTTCTTTTGTAACCCTGTTTTATCTTCTTGATAAAACAGTTTATGTTAGGTTCTTTTTAAACTTTTGTGTTTTAGTTTTCCAATTGGATAGGGGAGTGTCCTATCCAGGTGGACTGAGATGTGAGCTTGATATGAGGGGTGATATCTTTTCTTTTGGAAAGAGGAATAATAGAAAAAAAAATCCACAAGATAGAACTCAAGATAGAAGCACGAAGACAACCCACAAGATAGAACTCAAGATAGAACTCAAGATAGAAGCATGAAGACAACCCACAAGATAGAACTCAAGATAGAAGCATGAAGACAACCCACAAGATAGAACTCAACATAGAAGTATGAAGACAACCCACAAGATAGAACTCAACATAGAAGCATGAAGACAACCCACAAGATAGAACTCAGAAGATAGAAGCATGAAAACAACCCACAATATGTCACACAAACAACACGTAGGAGAAGATGAAAAGTAACACAGAGGGCGTTCAGAGGAATCGGTTAATCCAGGCAGATAGCTTGGCTGACGAAGGCTCAGAGTTGGAACCAGATGAGGAAGCGTTCAAAGGGCGCTCCTCCCTACAGGCACGAACACTTGCGCACTTCCCCTCCTCCAAGTTGTGCATCGCTCGCAAGGTAGGATTTTGCCTCAGAGGGGTACAAATAGGAGAAGGTGGGTATTGTTTATAGCGTTCAAAGGAGAAGGGAGCGTCAAAACGATGGGAACCATCATTGCAAAAGGGAACCATCACTTCCTTCACCCCCGTGAAGCCTATTAGGAGAAGAGAAAGGACGCATGGAGGCCTAGATCGGCTGGAAGTTTGACCTAAATCCTAAACCCGATGGTGGAAGAAATCGCAAACTAGTGGATTAGGGCAAGCGCAAGGTCTGGATGGCGTCATGGACGTCCCTAGAGCATTTGGCGCAGCAGAGGGAGTCGGTAGGGCCAGGCGAGGACGAAGGAGGCGGCAGTGGGCAGCAGAGGCAGGGCCAGGCGAGGACGAAGAAGGCGGCGAACCAGGCACCTTTCGCAGCGGCACGGGCGACGATGTGCTGTTGTCCCGTCCTACCCCTCGCAAAAATGATTGGAATAAGGAATTCGAGGGGTTCCTGCCGAATTGGGTATTCGGCTTATTCCGCAGATAAGCAATCCTGCGGGTGGGGCCCACCGAATAACCCATTCGGCTCATCAAAGTAGAATAAGCCTTATTCACAGAATAACACTTCCTTATTCCACGTTATTCTGCAAACAAAGTGACGCTATGAGAAAGAGAAGTGTTTTGATAATTCTCTTTGGAAATTGATCATAATAGATAGATTATTATTCTTTGAGGTTTAGAGGTCGTGGGGAAAACTTTAGATCACAAGTAAATTGAGATTGAAGTGGTAGAAGGTGATTAAAAGGTATTAGATGAGAGTGTTCTTTATATTCTTAAGATAGGTGATGATAACTCATTAAATAATATTTTTTATTAATATAAAAATTTTATTTTAATTTTCAAAAGTAATCAAATATGATTTTTAAAATAATATTCTATACATATATGATATCAGTTTTCACTTTATTTCATCAAATTTTTATCAAATTCAGGAAATATGCAAGTTCAAAAAGTCTTGTTTAAAAGGCGTCGACCTTAGTGGATCCCTATTAGAATGCATTGCCGCGACCCGATGCGATTTAAAAATGTGTCAATTGTCTCCGGCGTCATTCTTACTTAAATATTAATAGGTCATAAGCCTATGCTATGGTTATGAGTACATTTGGCTATGGTTATTGGGGTCTTTTGCTATAGTTTTCAGAACCTCTGACCAATTTTCAACTTAAACTTAAATTGACCATAACTCCTTTGTTCCTTGATCGATTGATTTGAAATTTTGAACACACTTTGATTTTGACTTGTTATACATGCTGGTAAAATCTTATAAATTTAGATTTTATTTGTCTATTATTCTACTATTTATTCGATTGGCTCAATTTGACTTTAGTTTTTTATATGTTATTTGATGTTCTAAATCATTCATTTGATTTCTGAATTATATAAAACTTTGTCCATATGATTCTTGATTTTTTGGACATGTTCGTCAAGTTTGATTAATTTATGAATATGTTTACTATTTTCGGCCTTATTTATTGATTTTTTTAACTTTAAAAAATAGTCTTATTGGCCGAAAATTATAATTCTTTGTCTGAAATTTCTGAAAAAATTTCAGTAGCATATTTTTCTATCTATCAACTTGTTTGTATCAACTACACTCTAATTTTCTGTATATATGACCTATTTGACTCTTAAATAGTTATTTTGTATGTAAAAGAAGTATATTTTGACTCATATGTATACGTATCATTTTGTCTATTAGATTTTTAGATCCATAATAAGTTTGAAATATGTGCAAATATGATTGTGTCATATTTGTTTGATATATGTTTGGACATTACCATCTTAAGGAGATTGGGGCTCATTCTATAAGCGTCCGTGAATGAGTTCTGTCCATGGGCCACGAAAAAATCCTGTGTGTGTTTGTTTATAGTCATCCGAGGTGGGACAATAGATTCTTCGGCTATATATGTGTCAAGACCGTACCTGCCTATATACTGTGGTATTTATTTGTTCAACTCCTTATATGATGGTTGGATGCGTGTCTCTTTGATATGTTTGGATTAAGTTGTTTGATATCTAATTATGAAACATAACTTGTTATTTAGATCCATTTGATTCATCTTATAATCTACTTAGTTTGTTCTTATGACATCTATACTCAATTATTTTGATCTAAGCTTATTCAATTATGAATCTATATTCATTCTGATTAGCTGTTCTGATAATATGAACTCTGATTTAATAAACTATCATGTCATGATAAATTTGCTAGATGTTTAATTTGATATATTTAGTTTGATATGTGATATGTTCGTATTATGACTAGTAGACTTATTTAGTTAGATAAGAATCTGATCATGTCTTAAATGTTATAAGTTAGTTCGATTTATTCCTACTATTAAAAAACATATGTAATTTGGTAAATCTATATTTGACCATGTTTGTATCATGATCTTATTTTTGAGCTATATGCAGAACTGTGAATCATATGCATATTTGATATCGTCACTTTTCAATTATTATTAGCATTTGGTGTGTTTGTTTTGCTCACTGAGTAGTTATACTCATAAACCCTACTAACATTTTCAGAGACCGAAGAGGAAGAATTAGCTGAGGAAGAGGACTTTGCTTAAGAAATTTGATTCAGACTCACTTGAAGGTTATCTAGGATAATATTTACTATTTTCTTAGATTTGATGTAGTAGAAAATTGAGAGAGTATATGTACTTTTATATTTTTTTAGTGCGTTGAGAGATTTTATTTTTGTTGTATATTTAATGAAATATGAGGATACTGGTTATGATAATATAATGAAATATTTAGATTTAATGATAATAAATGACATGTTGCTTATTTGGTTATTTATCTCTCATCATTCAACTTAGATTTATATGTTATTTGGTTCCGTAAATATGTAGCTTGAATCCGAAGTGAATCTGAATGACTAAATTGGATCAAGGACGACATAACACCCTTACATTGTGATAAAACTAGTACAATTAACTTGACTAAACGATTTCGTCTAGCATTCTAAAACTGAGCATAGTAAGATTTAACATGATTTCATGATAAAGTATATTTTGCAATAATTATATTGACTTGAAATTTATCATAATTAAGCATTAGAGATTACTAATATTTTTGTAAAATCTTTATCCGAAGAGAGATTTGCTACCATTAGATGTTTCTGGGTACATACATAGAATTTCTTAGTTGTTAAATATCTATATTGATTTGTGATCTTATTATTTCTCCCAATGGAAAGAGATTGCCATATAGTGAAAAATGATCTTATTAAGAGTCCCAATATATAGATCACTGAGGAATAACTAAGGTCTAATAAAATCTAGGTGAGAAAAATTAGATGAAAGATAACTTGAACCTTGGACAATAGAGGAAGCTACTCTTGTGAAAGACATTAGCTAGGTGATATTCTATAGTCTTAGACATAACCTCCCAGGAACTAACGAGTAATGCTTGCTACACTGCGTGCAAGGTAAGTTGAGTCATCTTGAAATGCAAGATGTCATTGGTCCACATAAGTAGAAGTCACATGGGTTGAGCAACTTTTTTCACAAGTGGTGTAAGGACTGAGGTTTCGGGTTCAGTGTTCGGGTCGGTTTCGGGTCGGATTCCCCGGTTTGGACCCTGAGGGGTCTTGAGAATTTCTTATGAATGACGTCTGTCCTGCACGACGCCTTTCAAACGGCGTCTTGCTGAGTGGACGCCATTTAGGTCTGTTGTTGATGTGTCACGTAGGCGGGTTTCGGGCCGCGAGAGTACGACCCTTGTCTTGTCGTCTGAACGGCGTCCGTGATGGACGACGCCATTCAGACTGCGACCCTGCGATGTCAGTATACGGTGCCTGTCTTGTCGTCTGAACGGCGTCGGTGGTGAGCGACGCGTTTCAGACCTTCTGTCAGTACGGCCCGTCCTGTCATCTGATAGGCGTCTGTCTCGGACGACGCGTTTTACCATCTTTCGGATTGACCCCGCGAGCCTTCCCTTCTTTCCCTCATTCTCACCCTCTCACTCTCTCTCCTCCCCCTCTCCGCCTCCTCCGATCCCTCTCTTCCCCTTTCCCTTCTTCTTCTTCCTCTTCCACCACTCCAACTCCTCTCTACCTCTCACCACTACCACCACCACTTCCTTCGCGGCGTTTCCTTCTCCGGGCGGCGGCCGACGTCCCGGCGGAGTAGCGACGTCCTCGGGGGTACCGGCGGTGGTCTGCGGTGCGGCGGTTCGGCGGCACGGAGCCAGGAGGAGTTCAAGTAACTGGTAGGGGGACGAACCTTGCATGGATTGTAGTTGTTTTATCCATGTTTTTCGTGTAAATCATGATGCGTGTGGGGGTTTTCTTTGGGGTAGAACGAGCATGTTAGGAGCTTTTCTTGATGGGAATGGGGGTTTCTACGAATATGGATTTGAGGGTTCCTTGTGATGGCTTAGTTTGCCCCTCTTCCTCCTCTGTTTTTGTATGATTTTGGAGTGAAAAGGGAGCCCTCGAGCAGAATGCAGAACCTGATTTCTGGCGCTAAAAGACGTCGTGCCTGGACGACGCCATTTAGAATGGCGACGGGTAAGCACGACGCCATTTAGGCAGAAATCGCCCTGTGTGAGGTTCTGTCAGTTCGGGGTTTCTGGCACAAAAAGACGTCGTGCCTGGACGACGCCATTTAGAATGGCGACGGGCAAGCACGACGCCATTTAGGCAGAAATCACCCCGATTAAGATTCTGCAAGTTTCGGATTCTGGTGTGAATGGCGTCTGAGGACAGCGACGCCTTTTGAAAAGGCGGCTTCCCAGGACGACGCGTTTTAAGGGAATCAACCGTGGCCTGTCCCTGCTTCTGTCACTGTTAAGCGACGAGGGATAGTGACGCGTTTTAAAAGGTGGCTACCTGTAGCGACGTCTTTTAGGCCATATTATGGCGTCGGCCTTGGGCGACGCGATTCAAGATAGAACCACACTAATCCATGCCAGTAAAACATTGCTAGATAGTTGGTTAAATGCATGCTTTAAATACACTCGATGATGATGGATTCTTCGTGACCGGATGGCACTGCGTTGTGTGTCGTGCGACCGTGAACTTCTCACGTGACCGGATCGCACCGTGCCATGTTTTGTGTTACTGTGGACCTAGAGTGACAGTTGTAGCGCTTGACACCCTGTGTCGGTGAGGTTGGGATACAGCGCTGATGGAAGCAGTGGCGGGGTGACGCCTAGTGAGAGAGGGTCACCTGGTGAACCCCGGGGTTAACTAGTACCGGTGTCGGAGTGGTACATGTGGAGTGTCACTCGTGCTGGGAGAAGGAGTAACCACCTGAGCCAGTTGGGCCGGAGTAGCCAGCGTGCTATCCGAGGGGTTACTGTTTGGTCTCAACGGGTCGGTGTTTGCTAGAGGAAGGAGTAACCGTCGGTGTAACTAGCGTGCCTAGAAAATGTGTCAACTCTACTATTTGTGTACATATCTTTTGGCGTGACAAATATTTTATAGACTTGACAAATACTTCATAAGCATGACAAATAGTATTTATCACATCTACGAAGTATTTGTGACACTTGAAAAATATTTGTCATCCCTACGCGTGCATGACAAATACTTTTCAAGTGGTATCTACTCGCGTAGCGCAGTGGTACGCCCCTCCCATGCGGAGAGGTCGCGGAGTCGAATCCGCTCGCGTTATGTGCGGGCGGGGATCTTCCCTTGAAGTTATCGCTCCTTGAGCGGAAAAAAGCGCTTGTTTGAGTGTATTGGTAGATTCGAACTTAGCTCTTCGAGCTGAATATTTGGCCTAGTAACCATTGAGCCACTTTGACCAAAAAAAAAATACTTTTCAAGTGTGACAAATATTTTGTGAACTCACAAATAGTATCTGTTATGGTCACGAAGTATTTGTCACGCGTACATATATTTCAGGTCAGAGTTCTATACCCAGATTTAATGCTTGTCAGATCATTTGTGGAAAAAGTTTCTTTGACTTTGTGATTTATGTCTAAGTAGACTAATGACATCTTGCATACAAAATGGCTAGGTTTGTTGCAATTCCTTGCATTGCAACAAACATTACTTGGGAACGAACATGAAGGGGAGAAAACTGCATGAATGGGAGATTTTCTTGAGGAAGGAGAGATTCTTCACACTTGGAGGAATACCGACATATAGAACCAAATTATCCGATCATTTGAATGTTGGACTCTTGTTAAAACTATCTATGATGTCTGTCCGATCATTTATTTGAAGGCTCATGTTTGATGCACCTTTGACATAACTTCTTTTGCAACTGTTCTATAATGAAAATAAACAAAAAGAATGCGATAAAAGGGTATGGCACCAGAAGTGAAGGAACAATGAGGTGAAGATTATTCACACCGAACTGAAGAACTACCATGTTGGGAATAAAGAGGAGTCATGCATGCCTCAAGTGTTAAGAGGAATCCATGCCCAAAGTGGTGTTTTCTACCCCTCTCACTGTTCTTCCACACACAGCCTTCCTGAAGGACCAGACTACGTACATACTATGCATGAAGGGGATCAGCTTCGTTGCAATATGAGATCCCCGTCCTTTACACCACTTCTATAAGATGGTGGTGATACTACTTCACGACGGGAAATTAATTCTTCCCATCTACTTTCCCTCCCCGTTAAGTCTGTCTTCTTGTTAACCGAGTCAAAAAAAAAGAAGAAGCTACCGTGACCTAGCAGAGCTCAAAGCCGGTGTGCATCGTCGGCATGCGGATCCCCGGGGGGCCAAACGTCCTCCGCCTCGGGGAGGTGAGGGCGCTCGTCCATGAGCACATGGGCATCGCGCCCGACTGTCAGGTGCTCGTCTACAACGGCCGCCTGCTGCTCGGCAGCGGCAGCGAATTCGTGGCAGAACAAGGCCAGGACATTGAGGTGGAGGCCTACCACCGTCCGGCGACAGAGGAGACCATCACCGTGAGGATCACTTTCGGTGGGGAGGCCGTCATCACTTTATGCCGCGGCGACGCGCCCGTCTCGGACCTGACGAGGTTGCTGGCGAGGAGGTACCAGCTGGCCCCCTGCCGCCAGGTGCTCACCACGCTGGGGGTCTCCATGGAGGAGGAGGACCCGCTGGGCGCCTATGCGGCGCGGGACCCCATCGTGATCTCAGTGGCCGTGAGAAACGTCGACGAGGAGTGGCCGGCGCAGCCGGTCTGGATGTGGGTGTGCCGCAGGAGTTGGAGGGGGGGCGTCACGTTCATCATGGATGCCCGGGACACCTTCGACGTGCTGGTGGGCGAATTGGAGAAGGCGCGCATGGTGGCCGAAGGGGACGATGTGACCTTTTTCTCCGGCACCACGGTGTTCCAGAACTGGAGGACCTTGGGCGATTACCAGCTGCCGTCGTTTCCGAAGCTGGTGCCAGTTCGTATATTGAATCGAGGCAGAGTTTAATTTGTCTGGACATATATATATATATATATATATATAGAGAGAGAGAGAGAGAGGAGGTTTGTTGAGTTGGGATTTACTCTACTGTATCGATGCTAGGGGCAGCTTAGGTAGCAACAGTTGGATTGAGATCATCTGGACTCTCCTCCCTAGATCGATCCTTGAGTTTTTAAATCTCATTGATGAGAAAAGTATATTTATTTATAGAGTAAAACTGTTAACAAATTACATTTTTCTATCACTGAGATTTAAGGATCCAAGAAAAAAGTCTGGAGATGAGGATGTGGAATAGGAAAAGTGTAGTGTGGGGCTATTTTGAAATTCTCCCCTCTCTACACTTTTACTGAGTTGCATCGTCCTTTGCCCTTAAGAGGATCTTGACTCAGGTAATAATGGTGAGTCTGGTTTGTGGAACTGGTGATATGATGTACGGTAATAATAGTAGGGTAGGTAGTGGTACTAGTATGAGCTAGATTCTTACACATGTAGGACAACTATAGTCACTTGGTTTTGGATAATCATGCTACGTAATGGTCGTTCTATGAAACTAATTAGTTCGTTTATTTATGTTGGTTTGTTGTGAATTAACCCACGATAATCCACTCATCGTTAATGGGGTGAAGTGAGGTTTATATCATTATTTTTTTTAATCGCCTATTGTTATCGCTTATAGTCATCATAATACAACCACTAACATATTAATTCTATTATAATTTTTTGGAGTGCGAAGTGATCCATATGTTCCGGTAAAGAAAAATCTACCTTTGATTTGCAATAATTCTTTGTGAAACATAAATCTATATAATGCCTCAAATACATATAACTCTTGATTTTCGATTTCCATTATTTTGATCAATTTAAACAAATTGTTTTAAAGTTTCACTATTTTAGGACGTCATTCGAAACGAGGCAAACCTTAAAATTTCTGTATTCTCTATCTGTATTCTCTATCATTAGAATAATACTTCTATCATCAGAGGCTCATAAACGAATATTTTGAGTATAATTGGTACCAATGTTTTGAAAATAGCAAAGTCTAGAAATATGTTGGATCAACGACATGAGTCAATCTCTGTGAAAATGAGCTTATTTTTCTAATTTGTCGAAGTTCAAGGATTATTCGATACTACCGGACCATCAATAAAATAACATTCGTAAAATAAAAATAAAGAATCGCAGTTATATGTGACCCAATTACTCAGATCGTCCAAGAGCAGGAATACGAAATGAGCTGCATGTTGCAGCAAATATATTACTTCCTAATGGACTATAAAATAAATGGAGTTTTTACTATTTTCTTTCTTGCAATCTTTCAATTTCCCGTGTTCATCATTTATATTTAAATCTCTTGCAATTTTTGAACCCTCGCCCTAAAAGTCTCCCCTAATTAGACACCATTGAAAAATGAATATATTAGGAAGATTCACAGAATATTCCTAATGTATTTTAGAAGAAATATGACATGTGGAAGGAATATTTCATGAATAATAATTTCTTTTGATGATTGTAACTATAGGGACATTTTAAGGAATGTTCAAAGATTGTAAGGGGTTTAAAGTAAATGTAAATATTATAGGGATAATATGGAGTATTAAAGGATTTAAGGGATCTAAAAATAAAAAATCCTAAAAAATCCGACCATAATTCAATGAAGAACATAAGCAGCATTTCATCAAATGAGCTTCATGAACAGACTATCCCTTGACCATGTGACAAAGTAAGAAGAGTTGGATGATACATTAGAAGATCTTGTTGGGGATCTCCCACATCCAAAATCCAAAACAGAACAA
Organism: Zantedeschia hybrid cultivar; assembly: GCA_030544215.1. Lineage (NCBI taxonomy): Eukaryota > Viridiplantae > Streptophyta > Magnoliopsida > Alismatales > Araceae > Zantedeschia > Zantedeschia hybrid cultivar. The sequence continues at coordinate 59,587,055 of JARZZO010000009.1, read as the reverse complement.
GTTTCATGCTTGAACTGTCTTGTAATTGTAATTATTTGAAATTATAGATGTTTTCCGATTCTTTCTTCTAAATTTGAAATTTTCCCACTCCTTGGCGCATGCTACGGGTCAAGGAGTAAGAGCCCAATAGTTATTCAGATGGTCATCATGGGAATCCGAGTCAGGCCGGCTCTTTGAGTCGGCAAACCTTGACCAAAAGTAAAATTGAAATGGAACGAGATTTTCTTGATGTTTTTTTTTTGGACTGTCACTACTGGAAAGTTAGTTTATGCCAAGAGATTTTACCTACCATAGGAAATAGAGACTTTTAAAAAAAATAAAAACAAAAGTATGCACTTGAAAGAGGAAAATCTCGCCTGTCCTGGATAGCTCATTGTGTGGCCCAGTTACTCACCCAATAATACTAAAGGGATCTACTATAGTGGCCCACATGTTGGTGGGACAGGCCGAGATTGTCAGGCCTTGGCCTTAGCCTGCGTTTTAACTCCTTAACATCTTTCAAGCTATCAAAACAAGATTTCTTTTAGTGAAAAACGTGAATAAATTTGAGAAACATAGATAATTAGTAATTTGTTTAGAGCGTGAATAAGTACTGAAACAAGGTAAAACAAGGGATCCTGATCATAGAATCTATTTATGACATGGGAGGTGAACAAATTCCTAGAATAAACAAACAATAGGGTTTAACATGATAGCAAGACAATTTATAGATTATTAACATCACAGGAAATAGAATTAAACGATAATCAAAATTTTAGAAGTTTTGTGAAGATCATATATTTAAAATAAGTCGTTTACTAGTCAGAATTAGGACATCCTTAGACAGAAAAGAAATATATCATATTTTTTTATTCGTAGCACTCAAGACAGTAGGTCAATAAAATAAGGATAACTTTTTGTACAAACGTACAAAAATGGTGATATTAGTGGCATTGGAAAGGTAATAAAAAGTTATAAAATTTAGTAGAAGAGATTTTCATAATTAGAATGTTAAATGGATCAAATTTAAAGATTTTTAAAATAAAAATTACAGGTTGCGTGAATAGAGTCTGATTTACACTGAGAACTCACTTTGACTTGGAGATTAAGTCATGAAGAGTAGGAATTCGACTGTAGCAAAGAAATGAGGTGTTAGTAGTTGTATTAATAAGGAAAATAAGTATAAATAGAATCTTGGAGTTGTGCATGTAGCTCCAAGTTTAAGGTAAATTATGTCGTTCTTTGAAGAGAAAGATGATATTTCTTAGTTGATTTTTTTTAGAATTTGATTATAATCAATGCTTTATGTTATTGAAGGCTTACAGAGCATAGGATAGAGCTTAGAGAATGTGGAAAAGAACATGGAACAGGAAGAAACCATAGATAGAGAGTAAGAAAGCCAAAAAAGAACTAAGAACCGATCTTTCTTCAAGAGGTAGGAAAATATACCATAGTTGTATGGTAGACAGTTAGGGAGAGAAAGAATGAACAAGAGGGGACGAATTCTCTTCTATTTAATAAGTATTAGGGCCTAAGGGTTATTTTCATCTTCCGACTTTATTTTTTACTATTCGATCATAAAAGTTAATCATAACGGTTCGATCAAACACGCATTAAAAGTATTATCAAAAAATATTTTAAAATAAAAGATAAGGTTAATCAGATAACATTTACTTTTAGAAATGTTCTTTTTCTTCGTAACTTTAGTTATGACCCCAACGAAGGATGTATATAATGGACGATTGCAATTACCTTTTTTATTATGTGGTAAAAAGTAAACCACAATGAATGAAAATAAGCCGAAAGAGGGATAATTGAATATTTATTTTTTTATTTTTATCTCATTTATCCTAAAGGTGAGGGCTTTGATGTGTCTCGAGATGCAAAGAGATCCTCTAAGTGCATTTTTGAATCGGACTTAGTCAGTAAAATGACTTAGTCGTACTTTACAATCTTTGGTCAAATTCTTATTAAGAAATATGAGAGAGGAATCACATCTTTATGTGTGATATGAAGATTGAATGATTCTTTCTGCATTTACATTTACATGGATGAACAACTTTTTCGCATAATTATTTTAGTCTGAGAGGACCCACCACAAAAAAAAATAGTTCTCTCCATAAGCCCCGTCTCGTGAAACAAGTGTTTGGCAGAAATCCCTAGTAAATGATGAGTTAGTTTTTACCACCTCACCTGGACGTAAAAAATTGAACTCAACTTCAGCAAAGGAAGGCTGCTGAGCAGGTGTTGTCGCTATTTATTGTATGCATATATGCGCCAAAAGTATTTTTGTTCAAATGTAAATAATGATGGGTGGCCATCGTTTCCTGTACGGTGACATGAAAAACGTGACGAAGATAGAGAAAGGTCTATTGTACAAGGATAACCATGTGGATCAACCTACAGCTCGCTAATGTGGCTTCTTGTTGTGGGTGGCCTATTTCAGTACTAAATAGTCTCTTCGTAGGAATGATCTCTTTTCGATGGTGTTCTATTTCATCGAGCTGCGCCAATACCATGGTTCGCCGTACCAGATTGACTCAGACCAATTCGACTCGTATCGTTTCACTGCGAACCCGAGCTTGTGTGAATTGGTCGAGTCTGTGAGAGTCATTTATGTGACTTGGCCGAATCAATGCTGACTTAGACAACTCGTATTGGGTCATGGGAGATACGAGTCAGGTTGACTCTTCGAGTCGGCAAACCTTGACTAAAAGTAAATCTGAAAGGGAACGAGATTTATGGATGTTTTTTTCTTGGACTGTCACTACGAGAAAGTTGATTTATGCCAAAAAATCACTACAAAAAAGTATAGTTTTTGTGGCGACAATTGTTGTCATCACAAACTCTTAAGTCGTCACGAAATTTCTTTTATAGCGACAAAAGTAGTCGTCACGTTTTGTGGTATAACAATAGGTATATTGTGACGAAATTAAAAAGTCGCCACAAATTCACATTTATGACGACTTGTATCTGTCACAAACGTTACAACTCTGTCATTTTTTTAATGGTGACAAATAAATTGTCACAAATAAACCTTTTTTCTTGCGGTGGATTTTACCTACCAAAGGAAATAGAGAAATTTACTCACTTTTCTAAAAAGTAAATACAAAAGCATGCACTTGAAAGCGGAAAATCTCGCCCAACTTGGATTGCTTATTGTGTGGCCCAGTTATTCACCCAATAATACTAAAGGGATTTTCTATAGTAGCCCACACGTTGACGGGACAGGCCGAGACCATTATGCCTTGGCCTTGGCCTAAGTTTTAACTCCTTAACATCCTTCAAGCTGTCAAGATAAGATTTCTTTCAGTGAAAAAGATAAATAAATTTCAGAATCACATATAATTAGTAATTTGTTTAGAGCGTCAATAATTACAGAAACAAGGTAAAACAAGAGATCCTAATCATCGAATCTATTTATGACATGGGAAGTGAATAGATTCCTCGCGAATAAACAAAGAATAGAATTTAACATGATAGCAAGGCAGTCTATAGATTATCAACATAAGTCTATAGATTATCAACATAACAGGGAATAGAATTAAGCGATAATCAAAATTTTAGAAGTTTTATGAAGATCATATCTTTAAAATAAGTCATTTATTACTTAGAATGAGGACAACTTTGGATGGGAATAAAATATGTCATATTTTTTGGTTCGTAGTACTCAAGACTGTAGGTCAACAAAATAAGAATAACGTTTTGTACAAATGTACAAAAATGGTGATATTGGTGGCATTGGAAAGGTAATAAAAAGTTACAAAAATTTAGTAGAAGAGATATTTTCATAATTATAATGTTTAAGGGATCAAATTTAAAGATTTTTAGAAATAAAAACTACAGGTTGTGTGAACAAAGTCTGATTTGCACAAAGAAATGACTTTGACTTGGAGATTAAGTAATGAAGTGTTAGGAAAGGATACCGTGGCAATATGGTAGACAGTTGGGAAGAGAAAGAATGAACAAGAGGGGGCGAATTCTCTTCTATTTAATAAGTATTAGGGCCAAAGGGTTACTTTCATCTTCCGACTTCATTTTCTACTATTCGATCATAAAAGTTATTACATAACGATTCGATCAAACATGCATTAAAAAATATTATCAAAAAATATTTTAAAATAAAAGAAAAATTTAATCAGGTAACATTTAATTTTAGAAATGTTCTTTTTCTTTAGAACTTTAGTGATGACCCCAACGAAGGATGTACTTAGTTGGACAATTACAATTACCTTTTTTATTATATGGTAAAAAGTAAACCACAATGAATGAAAATAAGTCTAAAGAGGGATAATTGAATATTTATTTTTTTATTTTTATCTCATATCCTAAAGGTGAGCGCTTTGATGTGTCTTGGGATGCAAAGGGATCCTCTAAGTGCATCTTTGAATCGGACTTAGTTAGTACAAGAGGAAAATGAATCAAAAAAGTGCATTTTGGAACAAGCTTGGTTAGTACATCAAGGAAAGAAAAAAATTTGTGAGTCTAGACCAAACTTGCACTAGAGGATCCCTTCTCTTTCAATAATGTATGTCCATTAGGAGGTAAGTATATCTATATATAAGCAAACATAAAAACAGGATTATCATATAACGTTTATGATAATTCCATTCCAATTTTCTTAAGTTGCATCCAAATAGGGCTATATTGCGACATCGAAGATCTATCATTTCTGCAATACATCCATCTACATTTATGGGCCTCCTTCAAGGATCCTAAATGAAAAGGAGGGTTGGGATTTAAAGACATGAGGTCATCGAATAAGGCGGACATTATGAGGTTAACATGGAGATTTCTCAAACAATGATTCAACCTTATGGGCTGCGATCTTGCATGCTAAATATTCGAAAAGAAACTTTTTTCTGGATGCTCCCCCGTTGAAATGAGACATTAATGCACATGTTTGGTATGTCTTACATAATTTTAAGAGAGTCGTCAACTTTGCTAATCTCTCTCAAAATAAAAATACCTGGAAGCTTTTTTTGTCCTTTTTTTCTAGAGAATTTATTGCATCGGACTCCCTATCCTAGCATTATCTAGGCTATCTTTGGCATTCATCTTTGGATATTATTTTTCTTTCCTCATTATAGAAAGTGAAAGGGCATTCTCCCATTCCCTATTCTTATAATAAAGGCACATATTTGACTACCTTTTTTCAACTTGTGTAAAAGTGCCTTTCTTAAAATAATGTTAATTTTAAAAGAAGTAATATTTTTTTGAGGGAAGACCTTATGAGTATAGGAAGTGGCCTCAGAGTCATTTCTCTATAGTGGCACCTTATTTCACGGAAGGTTTTCCTGGATTTATTAAAGACATTTAAACGGATAGATGCCTCATTTTAAATGAGAATGAGTTTCCAAGTAAGGATGCCGAAGACTACCATAGTCTTCCTCATGTCACCTAGAGAATGAATAGAGAATGGACGTCTTGTTCCTGCACACATTATCTTCTCTTCGATGTGTGACAGTGTCTTCCAAATCATCGGGTGTGGTCTTCCTCCTCAAATCTACATAGGCATAAACTTCCCGGGATATATGTTGTCTTCTTGATGCAATGTGGATGGTAGTGGCGCGACTAAAGCATCATCGATCAGTGCAAGATCAGGGATGGCCATATTTTTTGAGGGGAATTTGTATGCGCTCTATTCAAATGACCATAATTTGTATAGAGGGTTGAGAATAATTTGTTTCTGGCCAAACGTTCATCATTTTTCCTTTTGTATAGCTACAAGAAGATTTCTTTTGCTATTTTAGAAAGTTAATAACTCGATCGGCTTGTTCACAAAATTAGGAATTAAATTAGAAGTTGTGTTATTTATGAAAATTACATAGGATTATTTGTTCCTTCAAGTTTTGGCGATTAGTTGTCATCACTAGTGTATAATTGTACATGTAGAATTCAACGGACTTTGAGAATTCATGGGTTCAATTAGAATACATTGTTCTTCTGATGTTTTCTTTCTTCTTCCTATTTTTTGAACTTAGATTTCTCTTCCTCTCAAACTGCTTTGCGGCCACTGACCTAAATCATTTCCTCATCATTAAAGACGTGCATCCGGTGACTAGCCTGCCGATGTCATGCATCTAGGCTTTCCTCCATGAAAGAATTATAATTTTGTCATTCTATCTCGATCGCATGCATGTCTTCCCTAGATGCTGATGAGAAATCGAGGTTCCTTGTCCTATCCAAAATTGCGTGTGTCTGGATACAGATATATTCAGTCGGGATACGTATGTCAACTAAGAGAGACTGCGGGGAAGATGGCATATATATAGATAGATAGAACACCACATATAATCCAGTACTCATGAACGTACGGTAGAGACATAGATGCTTGATAGTTGACACACAACATATCATCTGGTGGCGTTGGTACAGGATAGCTGCAGGTGCAACTTTATTTATTTGTAATACATGCAGTTGCATAATTAAGAGTGGAGAGCTCCGGTCATGCGTTGGGATACCATGGATGGCTGTGGCACCCTAATGAACTCAAGGGCCATGGGCTCATTGGATTGGCCCAGTAGGGCTTGTGCATTCCACACTTTTCCTAGGGTCATGCAGAGAATAGCAGGCTCTGGGCACCACCAGTGGCGGACGCAGTGTACAACCAGTGGGGTCCCAGGACCAGTGTCGGACGCAGAAATTTGGTCCAGTGGGGTCCCAGATTGAGTACTGTAGACCAAGTTGAAGGTGAGACAACCAAAGATGCAAACGGGTCGGATTCGGTGCGGATCTAAGATAGATACATGACCGTATCCATTAAGTTATCGGTTTAAAAATATTATCCATTAACGATCCTATAAGTTAATAATCGATCGGATAATTAAATCTGAGTGTATCATATATATTCTGTAAAAAATAATGTGTACTCATTATCTTATCCACTATGAATATCGATTTGAAAAGATAATTTGTTAATTGACCTATAAACTAATGATCGGTCAAATATTTAGATTATCGATCAACTACCATTTGCATCGCTAGGACAACAATATAGTTTACTTAGACTGAGCGATTCATTTGAAAGATACATTCACTACAAACAGAAAATAGTACACTTCAATAAAAAAAGTACATACAATTTTTTCAAAGAAATACATTCAACACGAATGTCAGCAAGAGTACACTTCAAAAAAAAAATAGTACATTTCATTACAAAGTTTCCTTACAATTGCACTCGACGAGTCTTCATATTTTGAAACATTTTAATAATAGACTCATTGCTCACATTCTCAAACAAATCTTTTTCAATATATGTTACTAAACAATCATTCATCCATTCATCACACATGCGATTCCGCAATTTACTCTTCACATAAGTCATTGCTGAAAATACTCTTTCAACACTTGCAGTGGCCACTGGTAGAAGCAATGCTAACTTGATGAGTAAATATACCTTTGGATACACAACATGCTTCTTTGTCTCTACTAATTTTCTTGAAAGGTCACCAATGCCTTTTAAATTTGAAAATCTCTCATCTGATGTCACATCAAAAATATAATTTTCAAGTTGATTGTGAAGTATCATGAGATCAGTAATGTTAGGAAACTCAGTTGAATAAAGTCCAGCTAGCTTAACCAATTTTTCCTTGTCAAAAGTTGAAAATGATTCACAAGGACTTAAGCAAACTACACAAAGAAGTAGTTCAGTATTTGTTTCATTGAAACGGCTGTTCAATTCTTGTAATTGCATATCCAGCACAGTGTAGAATAATTCAACCTGATAATGATGCAGATTTGTGATGCATGGAGCTTTACGTCGAGATCTTCCAGGAAAAAAATATTGATGGTCCATAGTAGGAATATGAATATCTTCTTTGTTACAAAATGAACAAACTTCTTGTAAAAGATCATTCCACCCTTCATCCCTCATAACTTGCAACCGTTGTTTAGAAATCTTCACAAGTGACATGGCGTTAACTATATCTTGATCTTTTCTTTGCAATGCTATTGACAACTCATTTGTGATAGCCAGTACTTTCATCATCAAGTGTAAAAGAAAGGCGAAATCAAAACTTCTCATTGCAAACAATAAGGCACGTGCTTCACCTTTTTGTTCCAAGGTTCCTTCTTGATAGATAATATTTAGTACCTCCATTACAGAAGAAAACATAGCAATCAAGTTGATGAGACTTCCATAATGAGAACCCCAACGGGTATCACCAGCTCTTTTGAGACTCGTTTCTTGATTCAAACCTCTACCACTATAAAGCTCACCGTTATTCAAGGCTTCTATAACACTAGCAGCTTGTTTTTCTCGAAGAGTATCTCGACGTTTGCAAGAAGATCCAACCACATTTATAATTTGAGCAACAACGGTAAAAAGCCAAGACACATCACCATGACTTTTAGCAACAGCTACAAGTGTCAATTGAAGTTGATGAGCAAAACAATGAATATAATATGCTGAACTATTCTCTCTCATAATCAAAGCTTTAAGACCATTAAATTCGCCCTGCATATTGCTAGCTCCATCATAACCTTGTCCCCGTATTCTTGATATACATAATCCATATTTCACAAGAATACATTCAATTGCAGCCTTAAGTGACATAGCAGTAGTATCAATAACGTGAACAATACCCATAAATCTTTCAACAATAAAACCCCTCTGATCAAGATAGCGTAAAACCAAAGCCATTTGCTCCTTACCAGATACATCACGAGCCTCATCAACTATTATCGAAAACAAATCATCTCCACATTCTCTAATGATTTCATTTGTTGTTTCAATTGCACATGCACTTACAATGTCCTTTTGTATATGAGGAGCAATCATCTGGACATTCTTAGGAGCATTGTGCAATACAACATCATTTAGAGATTCATTATGATCTGCAAGAAATCTCAAAAGCTCAAGAAAATTTCCTTTGTTACATGAATGCTCAGATTCATCATGTCCACGAAATGCTAATCCTTGACGCCAAAGAAATCTTATGCAATCTATTGAAGCTTGTAAACGCATTCGATAATCAGTCTTCATTTGTTCTGATTGTTTAGAAAAAGCCACTTGAATACTTTGTTTCTGTCTCATCAAATCATCGCATTTCTTTACAGCTATGTTATGTGAGCTATTAGGACCACCAATATGAACATCTAACCTTTCTTTCTTGTTACAAGCTGAAAAACCCTCACTGATAAAGAGTCGCCACCAGATTGCTTTCCATAATCAAGTTTGAACAAATAACAAGATAAACAGAATACAACATCCTTTGCTATACTATATTCCAACCAAGATTTATGCTCATCAAACCAAGAAGGAACAAATCTGCGTATTTTTCCACCTATAAATTTCGAAGGAAACTTATGGTTACGAGGTTGACAAGGACCTCTCAGGATATATGCTCTTCTCACTTCATCTTGCAATTTAGGATGATACTCTGATATCTTTTTTCTTAATCCTGGATCTGGTTCTAAAGAAGTCAAATCAAATGACTCTTCTAGTTGTGCTTGACTAATAATTGGATTTTGTTCTTGCACTTGATCAGCAGAAGAAGATTCTTGCTAGTTATGCCGTGAAATTTTAGAGCTACTCGAACTTCCTGCATTGTCTTGATCTTGACTTAATTTTACCAAAAACCGTCTCATCCTAATAAACAAAATAATAATTTGTATGGATTACAAACATTAACATCTATGAAAGGCAAAATAAAATATAAATGAGCCACCACCCAGGCTCACTGGATCACAAACATTTAACATTAAATAAAGAAATAATAATATATAAATGAGCCACCTCCCAGACTCGCTGGATCACAAAAGAGAGAATGTCCACCATAGAAAAGTGGCTGGAAACCAGACAAAACCAAGAAGAGATCAAACCAGGGCACTGAATCAGAAGTCCACCACCTCTGGACAAGTCAAACCAAACCATCAATTGCCTGGCCAAGAAATTGAGGTGAGTTGTCAAGAGAATAGTGGGAGAATTGTCCAAGTCATAGTAATTATCTTTTGACTATCTGCGAACTGGACACCATTTCTTAGAGTGTCCACTGTTGCATATTTGTAGAGACATATAAAGAGAGAATGTCCTTCCAGAGTCCACAAAATCTCATCTATATTTCCAACATCTGGTTCTTGCTATCACAAAAATAAATGAGCCACCTCCCAGGCTCGCTGGATCACAAAAATTAACATCTATGAAAGGCAAAATAAAATATAAATGAGCCACCACCCAGGCTCACTGGATCACAAACATTTAACATTAAATAAATAAATAATAATATATAAATGAGCCACCTCCCAGGCTCGCTGGATCACAAAAATTAACATCTATGAAAAGCAAAATAAAATATAAATGAGCCACCACCCAGGCTCGCTGGATCACAAAAATTAACATCTATGAAAGACAAAATAAAATATAAATGAGCCACCACCCAGGCTCACTGGATTACAAACATTTAACATTAAATAAATAATAATAATATATAAATGAGCCACCTCCCAGGCTCGCTGGATCACAAAAATTAACATCTATGAAAGGCAAAATAAAATATAAATGAGCCACCACCCAGGCTCACTGGATCACAAACATTTAACATTAAATAAATAAATAATAATATATAAATGAGCCACCTCCCAGGCTCACTGGATCACAAAAATTAACATCTATGAAAAGCAAAATAAAATATAAATGAAGAAAATCTTATGTAGATTTGTACCTGAATTGGCCACTTCACGATGTCAGCAATCTTTTGCAACCTATAGATATTGACAATCTACAAAGGAAGATAAACTTTCCAAAATTAATAGAAGTTTCTTCTCAACATATGAGCCTATTTAAATAAGTTGTTTACAATGGTTTTAAATCACAAATAACAAGAAAGACCTGAAGTGGATAATGCCTACTTATTTAGACCTGAAGTAGATAAAAGATAGAACAGATGAGCAAAATGTCCTCCTTATTTTAGCATGGATAAAATATATATATATATATATATATATATATATATATATATATATATATATTAAATGTGCATAAAAGTTAGAATACAGATCCAACTCTTATTCTCGTTTGAGTGAGATCGGAATTTTTAAAGTAATCCATAAAATCTGAATTCCTTTTCGACTATTAATTTTATATTTATCGGTAGTCTTTTTGTGCGATTTCATTACAAGAAACTAAAATTCAAGGGTTTTAAAACTAATGGTTTTAAAATTTGAGGATTATGATGTTTTTGTTTTCACTAATTTGAGAACCAGCATTTTTTTCTAGTTTTATGTTAAACTAAATAACTTTTATAAGATGAAGTGGATCGTTTGCGGCCCAGGATGAACTGGACGCGGTAGGTGCCCACTTAGAACCGAACATTGATCTTATTATATGAGCCAGTTTTCTTAAAAATATGAACTAGACGTCCTATTTGGTACTTTGATAGCACTTAAATAGGCAAATCAACGAAAAATAAATGCATTGACTACGTCAAAATCCTAATTTTGACGTCCTATTTGGCAGCCAGTCGGGTGCCGTTTTCAAAGAAGAACCTGACAGATTTCATTTTGCAGTTTATACAAGTAACTTCCTACAAGATTCAAAACATTCAAGTATTTGTCTTTCAATAATACATATGAATGTTCTCATTTTCATTTTTCTCGTAAATTAATTTCCTTAGAAAAAAATTTAACCTTACCTTGTTCTGATTCTGCAACGGAGGGAGGCGGACAGGGCGGAGGGCGGAGGGCGGAGGCCGGAGGGGTCTGCCGGTCTGGGCCGTCTGGCCTGGACTGGATGGAGCCTGGAGGGCAGCGGCCAAAGCCAAAGGGCCGCCGGCGCTGGCTGCGGCGGCGCTGGGCAGATCCGCAGAGCGGCAGAGCCGCAGAGGGGGGGTGAAGGGAGGGAGGCGGCCGGGGCGGAGCCGCGGAGGCCGGAGGGGGCCGGTGGCGCCGTGGCGGTGGCCGCTTGCTGGAATGCTGGGCTGGGCTGGGCTGGGGGTCCGGCCGTCCGGGCGGAGCCGCAGCGGAGGGGTCTGGCCTGGCCTGGACTGGAGCCTGGAGCTGGAGGGCACGCTGGCAGCGGCCAAAGCCAAAGGGCCGCCGGCGCTGGCTGCGGCGGCGCTGGGCAGAATCGGCAGATCCGCAGATGAGCGGCAGAGCTGCAGAGGGCCAGAGGGGTGAAGGAAGGGAGGCCGGAGGCGGACGGGGCAGAGGCTCGGAGTCGGAGCCGCGGAGGCCGGAGGCGAAGCCGCGGAGGCCGGAGGGGTCACGATGCTGGGTTGCCTTTGCGGCTTTGCCGACGCCGAGGCCCGAGGGGCTAGGGTGAAGGAAGGGAGGCCGGAGGCGGACGGGGCAGAGGCTCGGAGTCGGAGCCGCGGAGGCCGGAGGGTACATAAATTGAGGCGAAGTTTAAAATGCGTCTGGGTACAGCGACGCGATTCAGGGTGCATAAATTGAGGCGGCAAGGCCAGTTGTTTGAAATTTGTAAAAGACGTCTTGACAGGGCAATGCATTTCAGTTTAAACCGCCAATTCTGGTCAGAACAGTACAAGGCATAATGATGAAAGGCGTCCACACATAACGACGCGTTTCAGTGAATTAATCGCAGGATTAATGGTGGAATTCTGAAGAAAAGTAAGAGAGAGAATTGAAAGGCATCTGGTCGTGTGGACGCGTTTTAAGGTTAATTCGGGATTTTGAGGATTAAAGGCTGATTTTTGAAAAATGAATTATGGTTAAAAGGCATCTTACTGAGTGGACGCGTTTTGCTTTAGTTATACCCGAACTGCTATATTTTAAGGAAAAATCAAGTTTTCACTTATGGAAAAATTATGGACAAGTCACAGTAGATTAAGGAAAGATTTCGAAACATGAAGGAATGATTCTTTATTGAAATAAATTCTTTATTACATCAGAAAAGAAAAAAGAGAACGTTCAAGGAAGAAATTCCCGAAGTCCTAGTATATATGGAACATTTAATCCTCTGTCTCTATTTTTAGAGGATTTTACATGATGACTAAAGCTAATATTCCATAAAGTGGCAATGAGTTTTGTAGCTTCGTAGTCTTCATCAGATTCCAAAGCACGCCTCTTGATTGGAGATGTATGGGAGAATTCGGAGAATTCATAGCGAGGCAGGCTGAGTTGAGTAAGGCATCGATAAGGGTTGTATAACACGAACTCAGTATCCCCAATCAGTTTAAGCTCCACACCGGATGTACGGCGTACTCGAATAGGTTTTCCTACCAGAGCAAGTGGAGAAGGGTCGAACCTGTTGGATGACATGCTTCTCAGATATTCCCTCCAGTCAGCTCGAGTCTTGAGCTTTGGCACTCGATTGATCATCCTCTCATTGAATTTCACGATGTTGGAAATAGGGAAGATCGGGCTATTCAAGTAGATTTTGGACGGTCTTGCTGAGTTCCTCGTGTGATATTCAAATTTGAAGTGCAACTCGACCCATAAAGCAAAGAGCAGCATGCACCCATAAGGAGGTTGACCTGTGGACGCTACAGAGAGCCCACTGTAGAGATAAGCCAGGATCGCAGTGCTGATGTATTTTCCCTCAAAGATTGCGCAGATCGCGCTGACTTGATCATCTTCAAGGATGTTGTCTTGCGCAGGAAAGAATAGAGCCCCGGCAAGGCACGTGACGAAAGCCTTCGTCACGTCCTTAGCGTCATCCTCTCAGATCATCAATCTCGTACAAAGTCCACTCTGCGAGGTTAGCAAGGTTGATCCCTCTATTGGTAAGGCACCCTTTGACCTTTGTGGGGTCCTTCATGATCGTCATCAACAACTGTTGACCAGTGATCCTTTCCCTCATTAAAGCCATCTTATCCTTGATTTTTGAAAGACCCAACAAAAGCTCGACCTCCTCTAGAAGGATAGTACATTCAAAATCCGGGAAAAGAAAGGTATGGGTTTGAGGATGTCATTGCTCAATCAAAGCACCCATAGCCGCCCAATCCACATTTGGGCTCTTGTAATGCTTAGCGTGGACCACTAAGTCTTGGAGATTCTACTTGGAGATAAAAGTTTGCATGGAGAGTTTGGTACTTTTAGCGGGCTTTTGGATCCAAGGGAGAGAGGTAAATTTCCTTAGACCGGGAAACATAAGGTACGCCTAGAAAAATAAAAGAGAGGATCAATTGAAGAACTTGAAGAAAACATGAAGAACATGGAAGAAAAAGAGGAAATTGAAGAAGAAGGATTGAAGAAAAGATGATTAAACTTACTTAGAGGTTAGGATCTCTCCCGCTTAGATGATTCTCCACATCGGAGAGCTTCTCCAGCGTCTTCTTCATCCTCTTGCTTGAAGAACCCATCTTGTTTTCGAGTTTTTCCATCTTGAAGCCTTGTAGCCTTAAAAAACCTTGGAAATCCCTTGAACTTTGAAGAAAAACTCTACTTTGATCTCTAGATTGTGTTGGGATAGTGTTGAAACAAGTTAATGAAGTTTATATAGAAGGAATTGCGATCCTAAGAAGGCTTTTCCGGATTGGAAAAGGGATAAGCATGGGAAGAGTTGGAATCCGGGTGGGAATCAGCCAGAACCTGTTTCTGCGACTGAAAAGACGTCGTTGAACAGCGACGCGGTTTAGGTGACTTAAGGGCGTCGGCGCAACACGACGCATTTCAGGCTTTTCTGTTATTTACCCGAAACTCATATTTTGATGCTTAATTCAACGCTTGCTTGAAGTTATTTTGAGTGCAGGAAAATCAGGAAAACTCAAATGAAGCTGAAAAATATCAAGAAGATCCCACTGCGTGAGTTTATAAGTCCCGACCGTAGCTAAAAAGACGGTTATCTCTATCCTTGTACTATTTCGTGTAATTGATTTGCATAATCCTCATTACTATATGTTAAATATTCATTAGAGTATATCAAGGACCTTGTGGGTTTGATGAAACTGGAATTTGAGTTCCCCTTCAACAAAAACGGTGATAAATCCAGAGAATTCTTAATCGCACGGATAGGCCGTTGGATTGTTAATTAGTGAGGACGATGGTTCCACTTTTGTGAAACAGTGCACGGATAAACAAGCTTCGGCTTAGCACTGAATTGCAAGAATTGGTATCTTGACTCATTAATGACAATTTAACAATATTATCTTTGATTAATTTATATTTCATTTGACTTTATATTTTTCTTTTAGCCCAGTATACATCATATAGGACTTTGATATAATTGTGATAAGAATTAATTATTGATTAAGTTTCAGACCATTGATCAAATAATTCCCAACATGATATGAAATATTCCATTCTGAATTGAGTATCTTGATTATCTTTGAGGTTCGCTTAAAGATATCCTTGGAATTCTATCCTTTCTTGGACTCTTTATCTAATATTTTTTGTTTTCTTTTAATATCCATTATGGCTGCAGCACGTCCACATTGGCTGGTAAACATTCCCCTTGATGAAACCTGCAGTGTCTATGACCTGAGGTACTTCCTAATCCATAGAGGTTGATCGACCTTATTTTATTTCCTTGTCTACCTCATCCAGACAGGATTGATTCCATTGATCTCCTTGAGTTATCTTCATTGATGATTTTGAGAAAAATTTCAATCATGTGATGTTGAGAGCATGTCTCATCACACCTTGGCATCACCTTTTCAGTACATTCCATTTCATTTCACTCCCTTGCAAAGACGATGCTAAGGTGAGGCAGCTATAGACACACTAATTTTGACATCATTTTGAGTAAATTTCATATCATATAATAATGCCTCAAAATGGTCTGATATTTAATCATTAGTTAACTTTTATTGATCTTTTGAATTAATTATCTAAATAGTATCGGGTCAGACAAACATGATTTAAGTTAATTAATTAAATTGATTTTAACTCAAATTTTAATTAAAATATGACAGAGTCTAAAAGACGTCGACATGTGTAGACGTCATTTAGAGTTTATTCATATTTTAATATTTAAATTTGAATTTTAATTAATTGATTAATTAGTTAAAAGACGTTTGCCAGGAACGACGTCATTTAGGTTTCCTAAGTTGTTTCTGTCTCTTTTTCCGGATGTTTATCCTTATCTTAATTAGTCTAAAAGGTGTCTTCCGAGGGCGACACGTTTTAGATAATTACAGATAAAGATGAATTAGTCTGTGTTAATCTGTTTATTAAGCTGGATAGACTTCAAAATTTCTTCATGTTAATCAATTAAAAACCGCGGATGTAAAATCTATAAATACCCAGCCCCTTGGTCATTGAAGAGTTAGTGATAATGATTAAGAGTGATAATTCTGAGTGATCCAAGAAGAAGTCGACGTCCAAACGTTGAAGGATCGAGGTGCTGCTTCCAGGAGTTCTTCGTCCATTCTTTGTCCTTTCAAGATCCATTCAAGACCAAGGCTTTCCAAGGGCCATTTAACTTAGTTCCCCCATTTTCATTATATCGATTTCATCATATTAGTTCAAATCCCACTCATCACATCACTTCATGCAACACACACTCACAATCATAATTTCAAATCTATTTGTTAAAGGGTTTAAAAGACCATCAAAACAAGTGAGTTCAATTTGTCTAGTTGCATGCTCAGAATTTCTACTAGAATAGATACTACGTCTATTTGAGTTCTTATTGTTTTTCCCTCTTTCTTTATTTCCACTTTGTTGCAAGGTACAAAAGGAGATCAAGAGGATAGAATCAACAAGGAAAAGGAATCTAGATGATCCTCAAAGTCCAATAAGCAGCCAAAGCAAGAACAAAGGTAGAAATTGCTCTCTTTCTTCAGCCGGCTAAAGGAGGGGAATCAAGGACTCGAATATCTCCCACATCCAAAACAGGTAGGCGATCAAACTCTTTCTTTTGGAACTTTGTAGTTAAAAGTTTCTGACGATCACATTCACCTAGTTTCTTTTTAATAGATTTATTTTTCACATAAACAACATAATTTTCATGATAATCACACAACTAATTTAAGCACTCACAACTGACAAACTAGGGTCGTACTCTAAATAGCGTCGTCCATCCAAGACGCCATTCAGACGATAAGACCGGAGCCGTACTCTCGCGCCCCAAAGCCAGCCCACATGGTGCCCACGTGGCACAGCCTAAAATACGTCCACATTGATGGATGCCGTTTAAACCGCGTCGAGCAAGCTTGACGCGAAAATGAAACTAAGTCTCAGCCCCACTAGGGCCCAAACTAAGGGATCCGACCCGAAACTGACCCGATAACCGGATTCGAAACCTCAATCCTTACAGTAGTACTCCAGCTAAGCATGTGGTGAACGCCTTCATCACGTTCTCTGTATCTTCTTCTTTGAGATTTTCTATCCTTTTCAAGGTCCATTCAGCTAATTTTGCAAGATTAATTCCCTTCTAAGTAAAACAACCTTGAATTTCTTTTGGATTCTTCATAACCTTCTCCAACAATTGTTGACTTGCGATCTTTTCCCTCATGAGCATCATCTCAGTTAAATCAGGATCATCATTGTTGACCTTAAGCTTAGGAAGATCCAATAGGAGTTCAACTTCTTCTAAGAGGATAGTGACTTCGAACGTAAAAAAGAGAAAAGTATAAGTTTGAGGGTGCCACAATTCAATTAAAACGCCCATTGAAGCCCAATCCATGCATGCACTCTTATAATGTTTGGCATGACTAACCAACCCTTGGATATACCATTTGGATATGTAAGATTGCATGGAGAGATTGATCTTGTTTACAAGCTTTTGGATCCATAGAAGTGAAGAGAATCTTCTTGGACCGGAGAAGAAAGGATATCCCTTGAAAAGAAAATAGCATAGTTCTATCATATTGGAGAGAATTTGGGAACATGGAAAATTTATAAAGAAAAGAATAACAATTGAATATAATAGGGAGAGTAATTTACTTGTAGGTTAGGATCTCTCCCATTTAGATGGCCGTCCACATCGGAGAGTCTATTAATCATCTTCCTTACCCTCTTGTTTGAAGAATCCTTAATAAAGATAACCATCTCCTTTGAATAAAATTGATTTCCTCTTTGATTGCTTGATTTCTTCCTCTTTCTTCTCTCTTTCCCTTGAATCTTGAAGAGAATTCTCTAGCTTTCCCTCTTGATTGTTAGTTGTATTACTTTGAATTGAAGAGAGGGAGGTTATATAGAGTGATTTGCGAAGTTGAGGAGCCTTTTTCGAGTTGGAAGAGGGAGTCTGAGGGAGGAAAGAAGAGTCCAGATTGGAGTCAGAGCAGCCTGTTTTGGTAAGTTAAATCGCGTCTGGATGGGGTGACGTCATTAAAATTACGTCGACTCAGGGCGACGCCTTTTAGGCTTTTTCTGATATTCTTCGAAACTCCATGTTATTTGCTATTTATTCATGTTTATTCCTTTGCATGAAGTTACTGATGAATTATAAATTCAGGAAAATTCAAGGAAAAGAAAATGACACCGAAGTTTCTAATAAAGGTCCCACTGTGGGAGTTCATGAGTTCCAACTGTGACTAAAAAGATGGTTATCTCTATCTTTGTATTCTTTTATATAATTAATATGCATTATCATTATTATATGATAAATATTTATTAGAGTATATCAAGGACCTTGTAGGAATCTGATGAAACTAAAATTTGAGTTCTCCTTCAACGAAAACAGTGATAATTCTAGAAAATTCTTAATCGCATGAATAAGCCGTTAGATTGTCAATTGATGGGGACGATAGTTCCGTTTTTGTGAAACAGTGTGTGGAGAAACAAGCTTCGGCTTAGCACTAAATTGCAAAATTGGTGTCTTGACTCATCAATGATAATTTAATGATATTACCCTTGATTAATTTATATTTTATTTCATTTTAATTTTTCTTTTAGCCTAGAATGCATCATGTAGGACTTTGAAATCATTGTGATAAGAATTAGTTATTGATTAAATTTCAGACCATTGTTCAAATAAATCTCAACGTAATATGAAATATTCCATTCCGAATTGATCTCTCAATTATCTTTAAGGTTTTCTTGAAGATATCCTTGGATCCTATCCTTATTTTGATTCTTTATCCCATATTTTCTTGTTTCATTTTAAGATCCATCATGGTTGTAGCACGTCCACATTGGCTGATAATTGCTCTCTATGATGAAACCTGCAGGGTTTGTGACCTAAGATACTTCCCAATCGTGGAAGTTGACTGGCTTTATTTTATTTCCTTGTCTCTTTCATCCAGACATAATTGATTTCATTGATCTCTTTGAGTTATTTTACTGATTATTTTGAGAAAGATTCTCATCATATGATGTTGAGAGTGTATCACATCATACCTTGACATCACCTTTTCAGTTAATTCCATTCTATTTCAATCCCTTGTAAAGTCAATGCCAAGATGGGACAGCTGTAGACACGCTAATTTTAACCTCATATTGAGTAAATTTCATGTCACACAAATAATGCCCCAGAATAGTTTGATATTTAATCATTAATTAATTTTTATTGATTTTTGTCGAATTTCGTTGATTAACATCGACCACGGTCGACGCTATTTAGATTTATAGCAGAAATCAGTTCGGAATTAAAATTGCTAAATTTAGATAGTATTAACTTAATGACGTCGCCCATGGTCGACGCCGTTTAGATCCTAATCCGTCTGAGTTTCCGAATTTTAATTTCGAATTAGTTTCCTAATTATCTAAATCACGACTCCCATGGTCGACGCGTTTTAGCTTTCATAATGTTTTTCAATTTCCTTAACGAATTTCTTTCTATGTTGGCCCCTCCTAATTAGCTAATGGTGTCTCGTGATCGCGACGCATTTCAATCAGTTTCCTGATAAGCTTGATTTGGTCGAGATAATCCAATTCTAGAGGTTGGAAGGATTTCCAACTCCTTCCATGTCTATCTAGGGCAAGTCAGTCCTTTTGAAGGCCAAACAACTCTAATTGAAGTCTATATATATACAATACCGTTTGGACCTTTGAAAAAGGTTGGCCATTGGTGTTTTGGAGTTAAAAGCAAGGTGAAATGGAGCCCTCTACTGCAGAAAACGTGGAAGAGATTTGAAGGCTTCTTCTTCCTCCTTTTCTTTCTTCATTGATGCTTAAGAAAACCAAGACTATGGAGGGGCCAACCAACCATGTTTTTCTATAGTTTTTCATTGTTTCTTTATTGATTTCATATAGTTTCATTGCTATTTTTTATACAATTTTTCATCATATCACTCCATCATACACACACTCACTTCATCTTTTTCCCAAACTCATGTCCATGATA
The DNA here is from genome assembly GCA_030544215.1 of Zantedeschia hybrid cultivar. Lineage (NCBI taxonomy): Eukaryota > Viridiplantae > Streptophyta > Magnoliopsida > Alismatales > Araceae > Zantedeschia > Zantedeschia hybrid cultivar. The sequence continues at coordinate 59,566,945 of JARZZO010000009.1, read as the reverse complement.
GGGGTTTAAAAGAAAACTATAAAAGTGAGTGATTTTAGTTTAGTTGTATGTCTAGATTAATATTTAAAATAGTTACTACACTATCATATCTCTAATCCATTTTTTTTTCTTTTTCTTGTTTGATCCTTTTACAAGGTTTGAAGACTTTGGAAACTAGGGGAAAGAAGAAAAGCTACAATAAAAACAAAACAAGAGTAAACAAAGAAGAGGCTCTTCTTTTTCGGCCGGCTAAAAGAGTGGAACAAAGAACTCAATCTCCTAGTTTTTACAAGGTGAGTAAAGCGATCAACTCATTCTTTTGAAACCATTGGTTTTTGACGATCACGATTTAGATTAGATTTGTTAATTAGTTAACACATAATATCATGATGATCGCACACACGATTTGAGCACCTACACTATACTTGTTACCGTTAGTTAGAAGAAAGGATCCATGTGATAATTATTAACTACATTTGTAATTAGTTCTTAATTGCGATTCTTTTGTTAACTACATTTGCAATTAGTTCTTAATCATAAGTTTTAAATGATCTATGTGATATATAATTGTGATATTTTTTTAATCATGTTTTTAGCATGATTTTGTTAGAATTGTCCTACATCAAAAAAATGACAAAATGAAAAAGTGTTTAATAAATGGTGCCTACTCCACTCATAGCCTTAAGGTTTTTAGTTGGATGGCCCAATAACTTCAACATGGTATCAGAGCCTATGGTCATGAACCGGACCACGCACCACATATTTGTAGTCTACGTGACAGAGCCTAAAATCGGCCTACACGTGAGGGCGTATGCTAGAATAGTCCTACATCGAAAAAAGGACAAAATCAAAAAGTGTTTAATAGATGGTGCCTACTCCACTCATAGTCTTAAGGTTTTGTGTTGGATGGCCCAATAACTTCAACATATTTTAGAAAAGCAATTTTATAGAAATTTGTTAAAATTTTTCTCAATAATCATGCTCATGTTAAGTTTTTATATCCATCACTATGAACCATTGGATATTTTCTTTCTCCGTGCACCTTTATTTCAGTACATCCTCAATTATGTTGATCCATAATCATATATTTCACTAATCACTTTTAAACAATAAGATCACCTTGGCTATAGACCTTGGTACCACTTCTCGATGCACTAATAAGCATCACTTCCCATTAGACTGAAGTGGGGCTTTTCCTTAACGAACAGACTATCCCTTCGCCATGTGACGAAGTGAGAAGAGTTGGATGATACAATAGAAGATCTTGTCAGGGATCTTCCACATCCAAAATCAAAAACATAACAAGTTTCATGCCTGAACTGTCTTGTAATTGTAATTATTCGAAATTATAGTTGTTTACAGATTCTTTCTTCTAAATTTGAAATTTTCCCACTCCTTGGCGCATGCTACGGGTCAAGGAGTAGGAGCCCAATAGTTATTCAGATGGTTATCATGACCATCATTATGAAGGGAGGGGGGTCAGGCAATATGCAACGTTCATATTTCGAAGGGCCACCCGACCACCTCCGTCAAGCTTGAGATATTTTCAAATGATGGATGCTTTTCCCACCACGAGAAGCGTCAGTTCTCTCTTCCTTTGACTCGTATGTCCAGTCACGTCTGATTGAACTTCTTGTGCCGTCGCGGATATACTCTGTTAGGACAGGCTCTTACATAGCCTACGAAGCCATGTTCAAAGTGGGTTCCAGCTTCCATTGCCTCCTTTTATCAGCCATTTGTTGAGGCGGCTCCAAGTCACCTCTGCGTAGTTGATGCCGAACGCATGGAGGTTAGTGCACACGTTCACCATCTTGGTCCGGGGCAAACAATATCCGGCAATGATGGCGGAGATATTCTTAAGCCTTTACAAGACCAAATGGGGTAGGCTTCAGAATGGACGGTTCATGAACTTTAGGGGGCGCGACAAGAAGCCCACGGGAAGGCTTGGAAGGACACCTTCGTCTAGATGGTGGAATGCCCACGGGGTGGTGGCCTTTTCCCGTTACCTTCTGGGGCCTGTCTTTCGAAGGCTCTATGAATAAGTAGGTCTTGACGATACCCGCCTACGACTAGGAGACAGTAGACGCCATAGCGGGGGAGAGCTACTAACGCTAATGTGCTGGTCGGCGAGGAAGCCATGCGACAGGTGGGCCTATGCGGGCTCCCAGTTTCCCGTAGGCATACTTATTCAAGGTCTTTCACATTCCTACGGCCCTGAGTCTTTGGATCTTAACAAGGGGTTTTCCTCCTGATCTTTGTAGACACGCTAATTTTGACGTCATTTCGAGTAAATTTCATATCATATAATAATGCCTCAGAATGGTTTGATATTTAATCATTAACTAATTTTTATTAATATTTTTGAGTGTCGGGTTTAACAGACATGTTTAAGTTAATCAATTAAATTGATTTTAGCTCAAATTTCAGTTAAAATATGAAGAAGTCTAAAAGACGTCGACCTATGTGGACGCGATTTAGAGTTTATTCCTGTTTTAGCGTTTAAATTTGAATTTTAATCAATTGATTAATTAGCTAAAAGGTGTTTGTGAAGGCTGACGCTTTTTAGGTTTCCTAAGCTATTTTAACTTCTCTTCCGGATGTTTATCCTTATCTTAATTAGTGTAAAAGACGTCTACACACGTTGACGCGTTTTAGCTGATAAAGATAAAGATAAGTTTTCCCGGATATTTATCCTTATCTTAATTAATCTGAAAGGCGTCAGCCATGATGGACGTGTTTTAGATAATTACAGATAAAGATGAATTAATTAGTATTTATCTGTCGGTTAAAATAGATAAATCCTAGATTTTTCTATGTTAATCGCGAACGCAGAAAAAACCTATAAATACCTTGCATCTCGAAGAGTAAAAAAGTGTGAAGCGTAATCTTGAGTTAATTGAGCGATAGCGAGTTGAAGATCGGAGCAACAACGTCGGAACGCCGGAGCGCTGCCATTCCCAGAAGTCGGCGTTCCTTTCAAGAATCTTCATCCTTTCAAGGCTTCATCCCATTGGGCATAAGTGTTTCATTTCTGCATTTTTCATTCTACATCTTCATTAATTTCATTCTTCATAATCACTTCATGCAACACACACAACAACATAATCTTTCAAAACCTATTTGATTTAAGGGGTTTTAAAAGCCATTAAACAAGTAAGTTTGCTGTTCAATCATATGCTTAAAATCATGATCAGTTTAGATATTGCTTCCATTTAAATTCTCATCATCATTGTTTCTTTATTTTCTTTCTCTGTCTCTGCTGCACTCAACAACAACAAGAGAATCAAAAGGGGAAATCAAGCACCAAGCCAGAAGGACTTCTGGACGATCCTCAACCTCAAACTCAACAGCAAGAACAAAAGAACAAAGAAAGGGCTCTCTTTCTTCAGCCGGCTGAAGGAGGGGAATCAAGGACTCAACATCTTCCGCGTTCAAACAGGTAGGCGATCAAAACTCTCTTTTGAAACTTTTAAGTCAAAAGTTTCTGGCGATCACTGCACTTAGTTGCTATTTTTAATAGGTTAGTTTACACTAAACAACATAGATTTTTCATGTTAATCACACGAGCATTTTCAGCACCTACAGCTCTTTTGGCGATCACGGTGGGACTTGGTCTCGCCATCTTTTAGTTTCTTTTTGTTCTTGCTATCATCAACCGGGCACCCACGGTGCACAACTTGTGTCTCTCGATACGTCCTCACCAATTGGTGAGTGTTTTAGTTTAATTAATTTCCCTCGTGCACCACGTGCACACCCCAGTGGCAAGATCTTGCCCTCCCCTTGATTAGTTCAAAAAGCTGTTTTTGTGATAAAAATGATGTGTGATTGATTGATTTCCTAGTTGTTTAGTTAGTAAAGCACCCTGTTAAAACCTGGAACTAAAAAAAATTGCATGAGTCGATTGTTTACTGCTTTTTATCCGGTTTGAGGAGGATTCAACCCAGAAAATCCTCCTGCAAAACTGTTTCTGCGAACTGAAAAGCGTCCAGGAGCACTGACGCGTTTCAAAACCGCGTCAACACCCCTAGACGCCTTTCAGTCTTCACATCTTCTCTGCTGTTTGCATCTGTTTCTGCGAAAAAATTAAGTTCTGTGTTGAATAGCGTCGACTACCATCGACGCGATTCAGACAGTTTCTTAGTTATTTTTCAGATCTGTTTCTGCGAAAAATTTAAGTTCTGTTTTGAATAGCGTCGACTATCATCGACGCGATTCAGACAGTTTCTTAATTATTTTTCAGTTTCCAGATTTCTGTGGTTTGAGTGCTAGCTATCCATTATTTATTAAGCATTAGAGGCCATCCAGGCCGTAGGGCATACGCATTGAGGCGAATACCCTCCTTTTCTTAGGAACACACTACTCGACGTCAGTAACTCTCTCTGATTGGGTTGGTCCCTTGATCAGACTAGAGAAGTTGACGTTGAGACCTCCATAAGTCCCCAAAATCAAGGTATTCCTCCTTGATCATCGGGCTGGTTGTACCAATTGAAGTCCCGGCTAGATTCCGAAAGCGTTGTGAGAGAGAACCCTAGAGAATAACGGTGGAAACTGAACTGAAACTAGGATCCTTTCCCTGAGCGAAATTGTGGTTTAATCCAATTCAAATAACTCAACAAGGAATCTTAAAATCACGTTAAACATCCACTTGTTTGATTAATCTTTGTACAACTTGTTTGTTAAATCTTTGAAAAGGGAATCTAACATCATGCTGCTGCGATCAGGCAGGGACTTGAGTATGGCTCAAGACGCCATCATCAACTACGAGGGAGATGCTAATGCCCCTCGCGATTCGGACTACAACTATGAGAACGGGAGAGATGCTGATGCCTCCCGTAATTCTGCCCCCATTCCATATCGACAAGATGGGAATGTCCGGACTCCTCTTTTTCATCCACAGGATCGATATCCTGATCTTCCCCCGCATGAATATGCGATCCCTAATCCCGATCTAGAGGGGGACATGAATCATAATGATCCCTCACCCTCTGATCCTTCGGATCTGGTCAACGCCCTGGGAGTTCTTGCCTCCCGACTGGACCCTCAGCAGTTCGAGGCCATCCAGTCTATTTTGAAGGGGAAGGCACCCGTACAGCCTGCTGAGCCGAACCCTATGGCTCCCCCTGTTGTTACTCAACAACCTCCTCTTCCTCCTCCTTATATCCATCAGGCCATGGAAGGCCTTCATATTACTTCTCGGCCAGTTGGGCCACAACTTTCATCATCTAGGCAACCGGCTAGACCGCAAACGCCTATTTATCAAAATGCCCTCGGGCATGGCGGAAGCTCTGCCGGACCTCCTCTTTATTGTCCTCCCTGTCCAACGTACTCTAGGCAACAGGCCTATCAAGTACTTCCACCTCCTCCTCCTCCCCAAGCAGATCTGACCACGCAAGCTTTGCTGGCCAAGATGGAGCGCATGGAAGAGCAGTTCAACAACCTCCAGAAGATGATGGGGGTTAAAGCTGTGCCCGAGATCAGTTTACCGAGCCTGCCAGTATTCCATCTGCCACCCTCTGAGATGCCAGTGTATCGGAAATATAACGGTACTGGTAACCCCTTCACACATCTGAAGGACTTTATGTACGAATCATCTTTCTGGCAGAACGACAAGAGGTCGTTGGCCTTTTTGTTCAGGAGATCTCTAGAGGGACCAGCCCTCGAGTGGTTCTTTTCTCTAGAACCCTCCGAAGTAGAGGATTACGGTATCGTTTCACGCAAATTTATCCAACAATACCAGGACAGAGTTGCACCCTCCTTGTCTATCACGGACCTCATTGCAGAAAAGATGAAACCTGATGAGGAGTTTGTCAGTTTTGCTGACAGGTGGCGGGGCCTGGCTGAAAAAGTGAAAGATCACTTGTCCGAGTCCGAGCAAGTGAAGATGTTAATTTCTAACGCCACGCCCCAGTTCAAGCTAGTCCTCTCCTTGAACAATTTGACTAACATGGCAGAGCTCTATGAAAGAGCACGGTACTGCCAGAATGCCTTCAAGGACGCTACGTTCTCTAGCGTCTTTGATCCTCACAGACCTAGCAGTCCTCCACCTCGGAAGCCTGCAGTGCCAAATTCTCCCAGCACAGGTCCGACTACTGAGGGCACGCTCTCTCACGAGCAAGTCAGTACCATGAATAATAATAATTCGCCCCAGTTCGTGAGGAACCAGCAGCAGTACCAGAAGCCACCACAGCCAAATCAACAAGGGTATAGGCAGCAGCAGAACCCCCATTATCAGCAGCAGTATCAGCGGCCCCAGCAGCCGAATCAGAACCAGCAACAACTACAACAACAGCCGCAACGGCAACAACAGTACCAGCAGCCCCAACAGCAGCAGTATCAGCAGCAGCAACAGCTACAGTACCAGCCGCGCGCACCGCCGGCGTACCATAATGTCCCTCCTCCTGGTGATAACAACCAGCAGAGAAGACCTCCAGGCCCGAAGAGGGCAGAATACCCGGCCCTCCCAGAATCCTTGGCAGATATCTTCAGCGCTCTAATGGCAGCTAATGCCTTAGTTTTGCCAAGGGAAAAGGCCGTCTGGCCTCAAAATGCCGACACGTCCAGGTATTGCTACTTCCATAGGCAACCTGGGCATACCATCGACACCTGCTTCCAGTTCAGATATTATATTCATGATCTCAATGAGCAGGGCGACATAGACTGGGAGGAGATAAAAAAGTACATATCAGCCCTGAAGGCGAGAAGACCACAGCAGCAGCAACAGCAGCAAGCAAGACCACCGGCACAAGCAGCAGCACCACCCAACATGGGCATAGTGCAGAATCCACTCCCGGAGCACCAGAACCAAAACCAAGTTGCTCCCATTTTAACGAACAGCCAGTCTGAGGCTGGTCGTGGGCAGCAGTGGAGAGTAGAGGACTCTTCCTCTCTTTGTTCAACGGGTCACGTTCCAAGTACCGCAGAGCGACCACCACGCCGCACCATCCACATACCTAGGACGCAACCCATTACCATCACCCCTCTACCGACACCCACATATCACTCGCCCGCACCCAATAACCCATTACCACTACCCGCCTTCCTTAAACCCATTACACCCCGCACTCCTACGCCTCCATCATATAACCCCCCGCAAATCAATAACGCGCCCCTTTTACCATCCAGGCCATTACTACTCATGCCATTTCCTACTTCACCCGCTACCACCACCACCTACCCAGATATCCCCTTACCATCCAAACCGCTATTACGCGTACCATTCCCCAGTTCACCAACCACTTACTCATCCACCATCCAACCCTCTAGGCCTCTAATCCGCACCGCGCCATCACCACCTAGCCCTACGCCATCACCTACATACCAACCCTCTACGCCATCCGCACCATCCAACCCTACGGTACTTAAAGTGTCACCCGGATCCTCCACGGTTGAGGAACATGCGCTCCGGAGTGGAAGGATTTTCAACAAAGTCTTTCCTCAGTCCACAGTTAGAGACGGCCCATCACAGCCGACTGAGGAAGCCCATAATGAAGAGAGTGCACCAGACACTCAATATGACTTGTTGAAACACCTGGATCGGACACCGGCACGGATCACCATACTTGAATTGATCAAAAGATCCAAGATTCACCAAGAAGCTTTAATGGAATATCTACAGAAGGTGATGGTCAATGAGGACGTGCCGGTAAAGAAAATTGCAGCACTACTAGTTCCTCAGGGGGATCAGCCCTCCATTACATTCCACACATCGGAACTAGCACTGCCGGCAGCCAGGAGCATGGCTCTGAGCATCACGGTCAATATCTGTAAGAAGGTCGTGGATGCATGCCTGGTTGATACAGGGGCTTCGATCAATGTTTTACCTCCGAAGACCCTGGAGCTGTGCGGTGTGCCCAAAGAAAAATGGCTGCCCAGCCCCATCTCTGTGACAGCATATGACAATTCTACCCGTTCCCCTCTGGGAATGGTTTATTTGAAGGTGGAGCTGGGCCCCGTAAGTCATGCAGAGGTCGAATTTCACATCTTGGAAATCGACCCTTCTATAAATGCCATTTTGGGTCGTCCTTATATTAAAACTCTTGAGGAGATTCCCTCTACGAATCACCAATGCCTCAAATTCCCTTACAAAGGACGAATTATTAAAGTGACGAGCATGCCGATCCTTGCTGCTGCTCATACCTTAAATATTAAATATGTTGTTTTACCTGGCCGACAACCTTTTCTGTCGGTATTACAGGTCTACCGTCCAGTGGCTGATCCTCTAAAAGCCGCCACTATTTCTCCATACCCATTAGATGCTATCAAAAAGGGGAAGTGCATGAGTACCCCAGGATGGAGGATTATGATGAAGAACGGCTACGAGCCTGGAAGAGGTCTGGGCACAAGGCAGGACCACTCCTGTCAGAAATCATCGAGCAGCACCTGGAAGTGGTCTGGGCTATAGGCCAATAAAACTGAAACAAGATCCGGTTCAGCAAGCAGAGATCGAAGAAGGTCCGAAAATCTGGGAGGCAATGTCTACACCACCCAAAGAAGGCCGAGATCCCCTAACATGGACCCTGTGTACGCACTTTGTGAAAGGGCCCATACTTAGTCACGATAACACGGTGGTCATTACTTCCTGTTTTGACTTCCATGATATATATGGGAGGGACTTGGCCAGACATTGCTCTGAACTACTTACGTACCAATCCTTGGAGGCTCTGCGGCCTATGAAAAGGAGGAAATTTCATGATCCTGAATGTGAGTGGTACAAGTGGTTTGATCTGAGAGACCTCTATATTGCACTGAACAGACTATTCCTAGATCCTGCAGAACCTAAGTGGCCACCGCAGATTGATGAGCTGATTGAAAGCCCTGGTGCCATATTTGACAAGCGGATACTGCTGTCTGAAGAGACTGATGAAGGGGAGCCAGATGACCCCTATGAAGCTGGTTACACTACAGATCTGCTCTGGAGGGGGACATATCCTTCACATGTCTTCATGCTCCATACTCTTTTTCGTACACTGCTCTTGACCCCGACTTGGTCGCGGGTCATTATTGAAGATATTCCACGGGCTCCGCCCGTTATGATTACTCTGTCCCCTCGGGACCATATTCCACAACTTCCTCTCGATCTAGAGAGGATGTATAATCTGATCTGGGACATATTGCTATATGATCCCCCTAATCCTCTGGCCTTGGTGCCACTTCCTCCGTCTGATTCTCCTCCCATTTTTATTCATTCCTGCTTTATGTTTAATTATTTTATTGTCAAAAAAAAAACGCCAATTTGGCAACAAATTCTTCCCATATCCTCATCGAGGAAACATCTTACTTGTCCGATTGCACCCCGCCGCGCGGGTCCTTCGGTCAAGATTCTCTCTTAGATTTACTCTGTCCCTCCCCACGGGAGGATTCTTCTGTATTTCCACTTGTATCCCAGGGTTTTCATCCTGCTTCGTCTTCATTAGGTTATGATAGTAAGTTTAGTGAAGTTAGGCAGTCTAGTTTTAAGCAGGTTAGGAAGTCTAGGAAGCCTAAGGGTAGGCGAATTCCAGATAGATACCTCCAGGACTTAGCTGATAAGTGCTTTTCTTGCTCTTTGATCCCTCAGTTTTTAGAAAATCCAATTCAGATGCCAGAAGATTGTAGGGATGATGAGTCCGTCAATTATGGGTACGGGGTATATGAGTTAGTACATGAAAAGGACCCCATTGTTGATGAGGAAGATGACGAGGACGCGGCTGAGGCATATGCCAGTGGAGTGAAGAGATTCGATGAACCCTCAGCTGCCGTAGAGGAGCCCACCAAAGAAATCAATTTAGGGACTGAAGACGAACCTAAGGTTGTCCTCGTCAGTAAAAATCTTTCTACAGAGGATGAGAAGGTAATGGTACAAGTACTAAAGGACTATAAGGACACTTTCGCCTGGAGTTATGAAGATATGCCAGGGTTAGACTCATCTTTAGTTGAACACAGATTAACATTAAAGGATGGAGCTAGCCCTGTCAAGCAGAAATTAAGGCGATTCCACCCACAAATGGCTCTAAAGATGAAGGAAGAGGTCGACAAGTTGCATAAAGCCAAATTTATTAGAGTTGTCCTTTATCCACAATGGGTGGCCAATATAGTCCCGGTTATGAAGAAGGACGGGAAGGTCAGAATTTGCATTGACTTCCGCGATCTGAACCGGGCATGTCCTAAAGATGATTTTTCATTGCCTCATATTGATGTACTCATCGATAATACTGCTGGCTATGAGACGTTATCATTTATGGACGGATTTTCAGGATACAATCAGATTAAGCTGGCAGAAGAAGATCAAGAGAAAACATCATTCACTATACCTTGGGGAACATACTGTTATGTCGTCATGCCATTTGGATTGAAGAATGCTGGAGCCACTTATCAAAGGGCCATGATGGCAATATTTCATGACATGATGCACATAGATCTGGAAGTGTACGTGGATGACTTATTAGTTAAATCTAAAACAAAGGCTGAGCACACCAAAGTTTTGGCAAGGGTATTAGAGAGATCGAGATAATATCAGTTAAAGATGAACCCCAAGAAATGTGTATTCGGGGTATCTTCAGAGAAATTGCTTGGATTTATTGTCAGCAAACGGGGAATTGAGATCGATCCCAATAAGGCGAAGGCTATCAGAGAAATGCCACCTCCTAAAAACTTGAAGGAGTTGAGAGGATTAATCGGGAGGTTACAATTTATTCGCCGTTTTGTCTCCCAGCATTCACGAAGGTGTAAGCCGTTTTACGAGCTTACCAAGCCGGGAGTCAAATTTGATTGGGACGATAAGTGTCAGGAGGCATTCGATGGATTAAAGAACTATTTAGCAAGTCCTCCTGTTTTGAGACCACCATCTCCAGGCAAACCATTGATACTTTACATTTCAGTCCTGGATGATGCAGTGGGGGCTGTTCTAGCACAAGAGGATGAAAAAGGAAAAGAGAGGGCAGCCTACTATCTCTCCAAACTTCTCAACCCCGCTGAACAGAGATATACGGCGATGGAGAAAACGTGTGCAGCATTGGTCTGGGTTGTGCAGAAATTAAAGCATTATTTTCTGGCCCATGAAGTCCATCTCATCGCTATGATGAATCCAATTAAATTCCTTCTGGAGAAATCTATTCTTACTGATAGGTTAGCGCGATGGCAAAGCTTTCTATCTCAATTCGATATCATTTATATTCAGCAGAAAGGGATCAAGGGCTATGCCATAGCAGAACATCTCGCTCATCATCCCCTTCCTAGATTTGATCCAGTGCGATCAGAGTTTCCGGATGAGGAACTGATGTCCGTAAATCAGATCAGAGATGATATGTGGACTCTGCATTTTGACGGAGCTCTGAATTCTCATGGAAAAGGGATTGGTATCGTTCTGTTATCACCTGAAGGTATCACTATTCCACAAGCCTTTCAGTTTGATTTTCCAGTCACTAACAATATAGCTGAATACGAGGCACTCCTTGCTGGGCTCGAGGCCACTCATTTCCATGGTGCCACCAAACTCAGGATTGTGGGTGATAGCCAACTAATTCTTCGCCAAGTGCTGACCAAGTATCGAACTCTTGATCCCAAGCTCAAGCCTTATCAAGAACTTACTTCTGCTTACTCAAAGCTTTTCACGAAATTGATCTTTGTCCATGTCCCTAGGAATCAAAACATCCTAGCTGACGCTCTAGCTTCACTTGCATCTTCTCTTGATTTTCCAATCAGCAAACAATCCGAATCAATCATAGTTCATAGGCGTCTTTCACCCGCCGTGAAAGATCCTTCATTCCTTAGAACTAAGGAGAAATTGCTAAAGAAAGTCAGGGACGGAGACATCATTGAAAAAAAAGAAATCATGTTAATGGAGCTGTTAGAAGAGATGGATGATGAACAGAAGCCATGGTATTATGAAATTGCAAAATATTGTGAAGATCAATCATATCCTGAGGAAGCTACAACTGAGGAGAAGAGAGCTATCAGGAGAGTTGCTCAACGATACACCCTAGTTGGAGGAGCATTATATAAGAGAAGTTTTGATGGAGTTCTTCTGAGATGTCTAGACGAAGATGAGCTTTGGAAGGTTATGGAAGGAGCTCATAGTGGAGTTTGTGGTGGCCATGTCAATGGACAGATGCTAGCAAAGAAGATCCTTAGACAAGGATTTTATTGGCCAACCATGGAAGAAGACTGCGTAGGATATGTCCGTAGGTGTGCTAAGTGTCAACTTCACGCCGACAAAATTGATTCTCCTGCATCTTCACTCCATCATGTTTCTTCCCCATGGCCTTTCTCCATGTGGGCTTTCGACATTATTGGACCTCTTGGTAATCCAGATTCCGGCATCAAGCAAAAATCTTTCATTCTCACGGCAACGGAATACTTCACCAAGTGGGCAGAAGCTGAAGCGTACGTGGAGATCAAAGCATCAACCGTCTGCAAGTTCATCATGAAGAACATCATCACTCGATTTGGAATTCCAAGCACCATCGTCACCGACAACGGACCGCAGTTCGTGTCACAAGAATTGAATGACCTCTGTAACAGGTATAGAATTGCATTGCATCATTCGTCTCCTTATTATCCGCAAGGCAATGGCCAAGCAGAGGCAACTAATAAGACTTTGATAAAAATTATCAAAAAGACGTGCAAATCTAACAAATTCGCAGATTGGCCAGAAAAATTGGTTGAGGCTTTATGGGCCTACCGAACTTCAATCCGCACACCTACTGGGCAAACTCCTTATTCCTTAACATTTGGAATGGAGGCGGTAGTTCCATATGAGATCCTCATACCGTCATTAAGAGTACAATTGAATAAGGAATTTTCCATTGATGAACATCGTTCAGCACTCCTTGCTCAATTGGAACTTTTAGACGAGAAAAGATGGTCAGCTGCTAATCATGCAAAAGTTTATCAAAATAGAATAGCACGTTTTTATCAAAAGAAAGTCATTGAACGTAAGTTCAAAGTCGGTGAAATGGTTGTTAAAAGAATTTTTGTAAAACCTGGTGGTCCGCGTTCTAAGCTCCAACCCAACTGAGAAAGACCTTATGTTGTATCGCACGCTTTTCCTGGTAATGCTTATCGTCTTGTTAATGCAGAAGGAGAAGAGCTAAAACATCCCTGGAATGGTTTACATCTTAAGAAATACTACCCTTAGGTTAAAGAGTCAATCAGTATGGTACAAAGACCAGTGGAATCAGAAAGTTTATAAACTCAGATTTCCTTATCAGTCTGGATAACTTAATTTCAAGCCCATTATTGCACACACTGACACGTTTGATTCGTGAGTAACAAGAGATACCAAGTCCTAAAGAATATCGAAAGCTTGACCGAAAGTGTAAAGTACAGATCATTCATTTTAAAAAAAAAAAAATTCTTTTTTATAATCGGCCCATGATGTCGGAACGAGACTTAGAATAGACTACCAAGAATACCCGCCATCTTAGTAGGAGGCCGTCATAAAAAAAAAGGGGGAGATCCGTCCCGAAGAAAAGAAAAGAATAGAAAAACAAAAGCAAAAAGGCAAAAGCCAAATGTCAAATCAAAAGGCCATTACATTACATACGTTACATCAAGGCCATGAAATGAAACGAAAGGGAACGCAAGGTCGATAAATACCCCGGAAAGAAAATGACCGAACCCCAACGGATATTAGGGTAGGAAAGGAACATCTTTTTAAGTCTCCGGAACCTTCTCATGGGCTTTCTAAACTTATTCTTCTTTTCTTTCTAAAGAGATGTACTCCAAACTTAAGGAATGGCTTACATTGACTAAGGGTCGAATCATTAAATGGGATTAAGAATGGAAACACAAGTTTAAACACGATGGGTTTAAGTTAAGTTGTTAAAGAACAATTTGGGAATTAAGTTAATAAATGAATATGATCTTTTGATCTGAGTACCATGCTGATCTTTATGTCAAAAAGCAAAAAAAAATACATATGTCAAAAATCCAAAAAAAAAATACATATGTCAAAAACCCAAAAAAATACATATGTCAAAAATCCCAAAAGAATATATATGTCAAAAATCCAAAAAAAAAATACATACAAAAATTCAAAATTAAAAAAAAAGCATATATTTCAAAACCCCAAACAAAAAAAATGAATATTTCAAAACAACAAAAATATTTCAATTAGCATTTGCTTGTTGCATTTGGTATGTCTCATTCCTTTTATTTTCAGTGAGTATCTGTCTGCTTGTATGTTGCATTTTGCTTAAGTTTGATTATTCTCATTACCTTTGTTAATAAAGGCTATGCCCCTTGACCCTTCTATCAAGGATATGATCAAGTAGTCGGTTACTTAACCAGGCAAGGGGCTAAGTCTAAACAGATACTTAACCTGTTTGTTCAAGTCATATACAAGACACAAGGCATGAAGAGTTGGAATCCGAATAGAGAATAGCCAGAAACCTGTTTCTGTGAGTGAAAGGCGTCGAGGAGCACTGACGCGTTTCAAAGTTGAATGGCGTCTGCTGGACACGACGCGTTTCAGCCTTTCTGTGATTTATTCGAAATTATGTGGATTTTGATTGGAACTAATAATTTTGATTGCAGAAAATTCAAGAAAACCTGAGCAAAGCTGGAAAATATCAAGAAGATCCCGCTGTGGGAATTCAAGAAGTCCTGACCGTGGCTAAAAAGACGATTATCTCTACCCCTGTATTATTTCATGTAATTATTGCATTCGCATTACTATATGTTAAGTATTTATTAGATCATATCAAGGACCTTGTAGTTTTGATGAAACTGGAATTTTAGTTCCCCTTCAACAAAAATAGTGATAATTCTAGAGGATTCTTAATCGCACGGATAGGCCGTTGGATTGTTAATTAGTGAGGACGATGGTTCCACTTTTGTGAAACGGTGCGTGGATAAACGAGCTTCGGCTTAGCACTGGATTACAAGAGTTGGTATCTTGACTCATTAATGACAATTTAACAATATTATCCTTGATTAATTTATATTTTATTTGACTTTATATTTTTCTTTTAGTCCAGCATGCATCATGTAGGACTTTGAAATCATTGTAATAAGAATTAATTATTGATTAAGTTTCAGACCATTAAATCAAATAACTCAAAACATGATATGAAATATTCCATTCTGAATTGAGTATCTTGATTATCTTTGAGGTTCGCTTGAAGATATCCTTGGAATTCTATCCTTTCTTGGATTCTTTATCCAATATTTCTTGTTTTCTTTTAAGATCCATCATGACTGTAGCACGTCCATATTGGCTGGCAAACGCTCCCCATGATGAAACCTGCAGTGTCTATGACCTGGGGTACTTCCCACTCCGTGGAGGTTGATTGACTTTATTTTATTTCCTTGTCTACCTCATCCAGACATGATTGATTCCATTGATTTCTTTGAATTATCTTCATTGATGATTTTGAAAAAAATTCCAATCATGTGATGTTAAGAGCGTGTCTCATCACACCTTGGCATCACCTTTTCAGTATATTCTATTTCATTTCACTCCCTTGCAAAGACGATGCCAAGGTGAGACAGCTGTAGACACGCTAATTTTGACGTCATTTCGAGTAAATTTCATATAATATAATAATGCCTCAGAATGGTTTGATATTTAATCATTGATTAATTTTTATTGATATTTTTGAGTGTCGGGTTTAACAGACATGTTTAAGTTAATCAATTAAATTGATTTTAGCTCAAATTTCAGTTAAAATATGAAGAAGTCTAAAAGACGTCGACCCATGTGGACGCGATTTAGAGTTTATTCATGTTTTAGCGTTTAAATTTGAATTTTAATCAATTGATTAATTAGTTAAAAGGCGTCTGTGAAGGCTGACGCTTTTTAGGTTTCCTAAGCTATTTTAACTTCTCTTCCGGATGTTTATCTTTATCTTAATTAGTGTAAAAGACGTCTACACACGTGGACGCGTTTTAGCTGATAAAGATAAAGATAAGTTTTCTCGGATATTTATCCTTATCTTAATTAATCTGAAAGGCGTCAGCCATGATGGACGTGTTTTAGATAATTACAGATAAAGATGAATTAATTAGTATTTATCTGTCGGTTAAAATAGATAAATCCTAGATTTTTCTATGTTAATCGCGAACGCAGAAAAAGCCTATAAATACCTTGCATCTCGAAGAGTAAAAAAATGTGAAGCGTAATCTTGAGTTAATTGAGCTATAGCGAGTTGAAGATCGGAGCAACAACGTCGGAACGCCGGAGCGCTGCCATTCCCAGAAGTCGGCGTTCCTTTCAAGAATCTTCATCCTTTCAAGGCTTCATCCCATTGGGCATAAGTGTTTCATTTCTGCATTTTTCATTCTACATCTTCATTAATTTCATTCTTCATAATCACTTCATGCAACACACACCACAGCATAATCTTTCAAAACCTATTTGATTTAAGGGGTTTTAAAAGCCATTAAACAAGTAAGTTTGCTGTTCAGTCATATGCTTAAAATCATGATCAGTTTAGATATTGCTTCCATTTAAATTCTCATCATCATTGTTTCTTTATTTTCTTTCTCTGTCTCTGCTGCACTCAACAACAACAAGAGAATCAAAAGGGGAAATCAAGCACCAAGCCAGAAGGACTTCTGGACGATCCTCAACCTCAAACTCAACAGCAAGAACAAAAGAACAAAGAAAGGGCTCTCTTTCTTCAGCCGGCTGAAGGAGGGGAATCAAGGACTCAACATCTTCCGCGTTCAAACAGGTAGGCGATCAAAACTCTCTTTTGAAACTTTTAAGTCAAAAGTTTCTGGCGATCACTGCACTTAGTTGCTATTTTTAATAGGTTAGTTTACACTAAATAACATAGATTTTTCATGTTAATCACACGAGCATTTTCAGCACCTACAATCTTGTCGTTATTGGCAATTAACATGGGCAGTGGGGGGCTTGTCGCCACAGGTGTCCCCCTGATGCCAGCCCGTGCTCAAGAGCTTTAACAAATGTTATTTGTTACTGTCACCTCCCTTGATTGAGCACCCACGAATTCATTCGGCCATACATCTAGAGGAGAGGAAAGAAGAAGGTCGTCGCAAGTGGCTCTCGATGAGGCCTACCAAGGACCCGCCCGGGGTATGAAATAGTCATTCGTGCAACTCCCAAAGTAGGGGAGAGCCAATGGTACCAGCGAAACATCTACCCATCGGCTGCCGTTACCAAAGCTTTCACAATGCCTCCCTCCGTACCAACGAGGAAGGTCATGGAAGAGGCCAGAGAAAAGATCCCAGAGGAGGAATATGCATCCTCGGTCACGAGTAGCAGCATGTAGAGGAAGGCGAGGTGGAGGCATCTTCAATTGCAACGACGGCGTCGAGGTGGACAAGTAAGGGTCCTCCTCGACCGAAGGCGGCGACAAATAAGAAATAGACCCTCTCCTTGTGCGTCGACTAAGGAGGGGGCTATGCCTATTGACCAACCCATCAGAGGGAGGTATGAGCACGAAAGTGGTGAAGACACCTCAACAATCCCTGCCGACAAGGGTTCGAGCCAACAAAACTAGCTCTTACTAGGTGAGTGGGTTTTGCAGGTGGAGGTCCTACTGTAGCGGCCATGGCATCGGGGGAGTGGAAGCTGCCTCTCGTGCCTAGAAACTCTTTGGTCTGTATCGCCTGATGCCCTTATAAGGATGGCAACAATGCTACTGAGGTCATCGCAAACTCCACTAGAGCCAACCCTAATAGGGACCATGCTTCTCCTAGAGCAAAACAAGAGTAGGTTGAGGTTGGGGATTCTCATCCTACTAAGCGCCATAGTTGTGGTGTCATCTTCACCAGAGGCCACTCTAGCTTTGCCTGAGGGGTTGTTGGGTATCTTTGGCAGCACTGGCTCTGGCCCTGACTTGTAGCGAGGCGTGGGACCCTGGACGAGGGCATTCAACCATTATGTTCTCACAAGCTGACACGTGAATAAGAAACGCCAGCCATAGGGTGGCCTATGTTAGCATCGGAGCAGGAGTAGCCGTAAAGTGATGGCACAGGGGGAACATCCCCCAAACAGGTTAGCTTTACATTAGTGTCGAAAATCGATCTCCCCGCGGTCACACCTTAGGTTGTCTGGGTGATCAGGGTCGTCCTTCAGTCAGACCTGGTGAGAGAAATCCAGGCTCGCCATCTACAGGGGTTGCCTGTGGCAAGCAGTTGGCAACTGAAGCCTCACTAGGGAATCCTTGCTCGATTCTTGGCCTTGGCGAGGGGTCAGAGACAACGAGCCATTCTGCTGGCATTGGGTCGGATCCCGTTCGCCTTGAGGGAGGATCACTGAGGGTGACCCTGTAGGGGGTTAACAACAACACTTCGGCTGCCAATGACGACGTAGCCCTCGAGGTCCTCAGGTAGCCTCGCTATCCTTCTAACAACTGGCGCTACAGGACATGACCATGGCTGCGCTCCAAGGGAATGTTGCCTATGCTACACTATAGGCGGGTCTCTATGTAACGACCCACTACCCTATAATCGGGAATCCGATTACTAAATGGGTATCAAATCATTAAAATTAGGAGGCAAACTAGGATCTCAAAAAAGTCTAAGAAATAAATGATAAACTAAGGTAAACATTCCATACAACATCGAACTGTAAATAAAGTGTAGGAATTTAAAATTATTATAATCTGACTTGATTCAACAAATAATTACATAGTCCATAACTGAAATGAAATAATTTTGGGTACATGACTGAAATAAAAAGTACAAGTACATCGGGACATACTTTGGAATGGTGGCTGCTAGCATGCCACCTAAGATGGAACCCCACAACTACTACGCCTACCGAGAATCCTCACCTGAAACCACAGGGAGTGAGTCACACTAGAATGCACTCACGAAGGATCCTTCAATCAACACCTCCCACACATACACACAATCGCAACACAACATGGATATATAGGCAAGATATGTGCAACTAAATCGATAAATAAATCATACGTCCACGGTAAGAAATGCACAAGAAGCTGCCAAGTCAACCAAGAAAACACCGACCCGCTGGGACGGAACAACAACCCCTCAGATAGCGCGTTAGCTACTCCGGCCTGTCTAGCTCTAAGTGGTTCTGCCTCCTCCCAATCACAAGTGACACTCCGAAGTGTACCACTCCCACATCGGTACTAGCTACTACCTCGGAGTACACCAGGTGACCCAAGCCTCCTAGGCGCCACCTTGTCACTCCCACACCGACCCTGCGTCACTCCCACACCGACACATGGTGTCAAACGCTAACAACTGTCACTCTAGATCCACGATCACATAAACACAATACAATGCGATTCCTATCATATGGAAATCAACGCCCCAACGTATGATTTCAAGCATTAACGAGTCGAGTCCTCTTCTCTTCCCAACTCCAAACCAGCACAAACTCTCTCTTTCTTTCGGCTATTTTATGCATGGTTTGGACAGCTGCCTTGAATATGAATGTTGACGTAAATACTTTGTTTGTATAATAATAGATAAACCTTTCATGAACCAACCGGCTAGCTAGGTTGATTGGCTTCACGTCTTGATCTTGACCTTCCATTGAACCATAATGTCATAGAAAACCTTTTATGTAACATGAGAGGATTCCCATAAATATGCATGAGAGGAACAAATGAAGGATGCTGAGTAAATATAACTCTCTATGTAACAAAGATCATAGCATAAATTTCAATCATATATGTCTTATTTCATTAAAAGAATTAATAAACGGCTGCAAACTTTTAGATTTTCACACCATATAAAAGTTATGCAAGCGATGACAATACAAACTTAGTCATTTATTTCAAGTAATATATAAATCTGTTGAGAATAATCTGTTGCAGTGTACGTAGGATATTGAGCGTGTGCATATGCCGCTGGGGGTTCAAAATAGAGGATCGAATTAGGCAATGTGGAGATGGAGTTGGTGTGTGGCTATCCATTGGATCTTACCTCAAGTTTAAGTCTTTTCTATATTTTTATTGAGTAATACTTATTACATCAATTGCGGTGTAGAAAAGATGACGTAGATTCTTACACTTCACTTTCTTCCACCACATGTCCTAATTTTTTCCTCATCTTTTTTGTTTTCTTAAATAAAGAGAAAGAGAACCCATAACTTTTTGGCCGTATTAATTTATGATTATCCTTTTCCGATCACTATCCTTTGAAAATGACACAAAACTTTTTCTGGTTCAGGTCAGTTACTTTTGAGTTTATCACTTCTAAATATATTTTATCACTTTCAAGTATAAAATTATCACTTCTAAACTGCAATTGTATTACTCAGTTTAATTTTATCATTTTTTAATTTTATCACTTCCAAATACATTTATCATTTCCTATGAAATTCATATTTATCATTCCTATGCAATGTTATCACTTTCTACACAAGATTATCACTTTTAAGTAAAATTATCACTTTTAAATATTTTATTACTTAATTTATACAGAAAATGATAAAATGTTTGAAAGTGATAATTTTACTTTTGGAAATAATAAACTTACATAGGAAGTGATAAAAATACACTTAGAAGTGATAAATTTGCATTAGAAATGATAAAACTAAACTACATGAGAAGTGATAAAAATAAATTTGAAAGTAATAGTTTTACGCTCAGAAGTGATAATAATTTGCGTTGAAAGTGATAAAGTAACAAGTGGATGGATTAAAATGAGAAAGGTTTTAGGCCCTTTTCAAAGGATGGTGAGTGGGAAAAGATAATGGTAACTGTGGGAGTGCATATGGATAAATGAGAAATGATAAGTACATGCCATCTGCTGAGTTGAAACACGTCGTCCAGTCGTACCCACCATTTAGAAGTCCACACATGGATCTTATCCCCCCATAAAGACATCAACGAAAAAAATAAAAAAAATATCTCAAGAACATCCTGAAGCTCTCGAACGCATCAGAATGCTCTCCAATGCATCTTATCCTCCCATAAATACATCAGCGAAAAAAATAAAAAAATTTACCCTCTATGATCTCAAAAGCATCATGAATGACTCAAGAACATCCTGAAGCTCTCGAGCGCGTCAAGACGTTCTCCAGCACATCATGCACTAGAGAGGGTCCTGATCTACTTGAGCGCTTCAGCATACTCTCGAGCGCCTCAAGAGCGCATCTTGAGGCGCTCATAGCATCATTCTCTCGATAGTGTCCTAATGCACTCGAAAGCTTCAGAATGCTCTAGAGCCTTTCATAATACTCTTGAGATCATAGTTGGAGAGCGAACTTTTTGATTTTTTTACTGATGTCAGAGTGCATTTATGGAGAGACAGGGGTCATGTGCAAGTTTCTAGGTGGCGGTATAGTTAACATTTCTCATATAAAAATCTCATTTTTCATGTACGAGAGGTTTTTGATTGCATATTACAGAAGTTTCTTTACTGTTTACTTTACCATTGCAGATGCTATATGCTGACTAGCAATGGTGGATACATAAATTTTGTTGAGTTGGGTCACTAGGACAGTGGACTTTATTAAGTTGAAACCGTTGAATCAGCGGGGTCATTCTGATGGACTGAGATAAGTGGTCAGACTCTAAATAGGCCAAAATTAAAGGGCATTAATAAATTTTATAAAATTCAGTGACATCACGAGACCCCACTAGATATATACTGGATCCACCACCGCTGCCTAGGCACCGGTGGGCCTATGCCTACCAGAGTCAAACCCTAAACACTTCCTGCACCACCATCCGTGCCGCATGGCAATGCAGCAAAATGAAAAAGAATATTTTTTAATTATTTTTTATCTTGGCTTCACATGTCCTACATGTTTGTAAAGTCTGATGTATGATGGACGACTCAAAAAATCTAAAGAAATCAAAAATTATTATTGAGTTCGGCTCATTAAGAGTTTTTTTTTCTGTTCATTAAGACTTAATTTTAAATTTTTTTTAATCATCAAATTAGAGATATATGTACGAACGTGTAGATGAGATTGGAGACGACTTATATTTTTTATTTTCATTTTTACTGCACTGCCATGCAGTGCAGCACCGCTTCTCTCAGGCAGCTGCCACTTCGGAAAACACCTCACATGGATGAACGGAGTGAGTCACTAACTTTCAAAAGAGAGGTGAAGTCTCAGATGATGGTAACTAGTCCATTTAAGTTGATTAGGGTACATTTGTTTGGGCTAGGAAAATGTCACGTTCTGAACTTGGGATTTCAATCGACACTCCATTCGTTTCTGGAGCTTATAAGTTATAATAAGGACACATGGAAGGACCAGACAAATGAGGATATGGAAACTGTGTACTTAAATAGTTCAAGACATGGATGAAGATAAACTTATTTCCAAGTCTGCTCATCCAACTATTTAGCTCTCCTCTTTGTCCATCTTAGCTGCCGAAGACATTTTTATCTATGATTCTTATTCCTACTAGTTTATAGATAAAATTTGAGCATTCTCATCACTTGCCTCGTAAGTCACCCTAGTCCTTTATCCTGCATCCCCTCCCATATTCACTTGTCAAATTCATTTTTATGCTTGTTGCATGTTTTATAAACAAAAATTGTACGGCAGTTAGTTTGATATGCGTAGTAATATTTTGGATTAAAATTTTATATTTATTTAGAAGAACATACTAAGAAGCTTAGGGTCCGTATAGTTGCACGAATTGAAAAACATAAACAGATGGAAAATACTTTTTAAGGAAATCAATTTACGAAAAAAATAGAAACGGAATTGACTATTTGGCACGTTTGAAAATATTTTCTTGAAAATCTTTTTTTTCGTTTGTTTGCCCGTAATTTTTTTTCTTAAAAATGATTTCATACATTTGTTTGCTTATAAAAGAATTTTAGCATTACACAATTTTAACATAGATATGACAGAGCCAAATGACTCTTTTTATATTTTTCTGAATTGAGATAATACCCCAACTTTACATTTGATTGGACAATTAAAAAAAAAAAGGTTATATCTTCACATGATCAAAATGTGAACCGCAATATTAAAAGGTTTTTTTCTTTCTTTTTAATTTTCAGCTTAAGGTATGTTTTGGTTCTATATAAAATTATAGTTTTTAAGGGTATAAATATAAGTAATTCCAAAGAAAAATAACTTACTGCACCCTTAGGGGTATTATGTCGCCATGTTCATATAACTTACTGCACCCTTCATTGGGGATCCATTTTTTAATTTTCATAATTTTTTTTGAAGGCTTTTAACATGACTTCCATGTTCATATAATTCGATTTTCGATTGGACATCTCAGAAAAAGATGAAAATTTTAAAATTGAGTCTCAATGAACAGTAATGTACTATTCATTGGGTTGGATTTTTTATTTTTTCATATTTTTTTATTATTTTGCGAAAGCCCCTGATATGTACTACGTACGTATCTATCTAATTCGATTTTAGATCGAACATCCAAAAAAAAGATAAAAATTTAAGAATTTAGTCTCAGTGAACAGTAGTGTTAGTGTATTCATGGAGCTAAGATTTATGGAGCTAAGGTTTTTGAATTTTCACGTTTTTTTGAGTTGTCCTATGAAAAATCTAATTATATGAGGATACAGGCAACGTTAGGGGCCTTCAAAAAAAAAAATTACCACAAATTATCATCTTCCATTCGTTGGATTCCCTTATGACCATTCTTCCACCTATATGCATGGTCAACACTTGCCGAAAAAATGGTAGCAGACCTCAAAGAGTGGATGCTGAAATCTGGATTTGAGATAGTTTAGGAAAAAAAGAATTCATTGACTTTTGGTTTTACATGTAACCAAACATCACTTAGATCAAATTTTCTAAAAAATCTGCTTAGGGAACCCCTTTTAGTTCGTACCAAACTGACCCTAATAGCTTGACACAACGGTTATCTTAAAAATTAATCTTTATTATGTGTTTAAAAACTTTAAGGAGAAGGATAATAATGACGACGACAGATAAAAGCACCTACCACGCAATGGTCAGCATCCATAAGCTGATAATCATGGTCCTAAGAATTAAGTCGAATATGTTTAGTTTTCTAAGCAAATTTAAATTGAAAATGAGACCTGTTAACAAAAGAGTTTTGGAATTAATCCTCGTTAGAATTTCCTTACAAGAGATAACATGTACATATAATTTCTAATGTCCGGGCATCAAGATAAGTAGGCTAAGGATGCACTTGTTTGGGTGTAAAACATATTCTAATACAAAAGGTTTTGTTAGAAAATTATAAATTTACATGAAAATTAAACGTAAATAATATCTACCATTTGTTACCTCTGAAATAAATTTTACCAACGGATGCCAAAATCAAGTTTTAAGGGTAGTCAATGCAATGAACTTCCTGTTGATCAAACTGTCTCAGAGTACCAAATGATGACTGTTTAATTTTAGTTAATTTTTGACGTTTGTCGGGGAATCGATTCGAATATTGTTCCTGTGCCGAGTGCAAAATACCAAGCGAAACAACTATATATGCAGCAAGATGTTACGTGATTACGATCGTCTAATTTATTTCTTCTACAAATATTTGTACTTTATTTATTTTGATTGGTTTAAAATTTTAGAGAAGTAAAAAATTTTCTCTTTCTTAAATTTCATTTTTCTCTCGCCATAATAATTGGATCAATAAGATGAAGTGAAACACCAATAATGTAGAAAAAATAGAATAGACAATATAAACGTACGTATCGTCGGCAACATCCAAACCTAACCAAAATTTAATGCAGCATATATAGGTGGGGTGTGGCTAAAATTACTTCTACATGGAATATTCCTTTAGGAATCAATGAAAAGGATCGAAAGAAATCGCATCCAAGTGGAAATGAAAAGAATTGAACGGAACTACAGCCGGAACAGAAACATGGAAAATGATTTCTTGTATGGTATTTTCTTAGTGTGTGCTACCATGTCCAAGTACTATTTACTTTAACTTTCTGGGTTTTTTTTATTATTTAATTTAACTTCTAGGGTTTTATCCTTCACAAAAAGGAGGGCCCTGGCCATCAAAGGGGGCTGACTTGTCTGATAAATATGTAACCAAAATTATCAAAAGAGGAATGATTCAGTGAGCTCAATCTCACAGTGAGTCAAGGTCAAAGTTTAAAAGTACAGTGACAATGTGTCTTTAGTGTCTTAGGTCCAATGATCAATCATGCAAATATGACATTGAATCAAGTCGGTTGACAGTCAAGTAAATTATCATTCAGTGATTCAAGTTCGATTAATTTAGTGAATTAATTTTTCAATGAACACCGTGTGCTTGCCTTGGTGTCCCAACATATGTGACTATGAGATCAGTCACCCTCATCATATGAGCAGGCATAACACACGCCAGTCTATCTGAATATAAGATGTCATATTCAAATATCTTATTACTTAAAATAGTTTAGACAATATTAAGAATATCGGTCTCATTATCATAATCTCATTATAATCTAATATTCTTTACATGGTTTCAATAACTTCATTTTATGTAGTTAACTACAAATCAATATAATGAATTAATTGACACTTATTAATGAACAATAATATAAATAAGTGTCAAATAATTGACTTCGAGGACATCTATTTCCAACATTAGATATGTCCCTAAATCCATTTCATCCCATCCGCGTATACGAGAGGATCCACGTTCGCAGATTCTTCATCTGGTCAGACTAAATCCAGACAGATCTGACCCATTCATGACTATAACCTATGATATAGTATGCCGTTTCCAGTGCTAGCAGATTCTGATTTCTTAATGTGGTGCATATGCAACATTAAAAAATGGGAAAGGATTCAACGCGTTCCAGGGCTTATCTAACTCTCAAAAACTCATTCCCGTCATGTTAAAAATAAATAAAAAAGTTTATGAATTTTTAAATATTAAAATGGGGAGCACGTTATATTTAATTCTCAAAAACTCATTCTCGTCATGTTAAAATAAATATAAATTTTTATAAATTTTTAAATATTAAAATAGATCTCTTAAGATTAATTCTATTTTTAGAACTTTAATTTTCACTGTCCGATCTTGACGATCAATCTTAGCCGCTCAATTTAGTAGGTATAAAAAATCAATGTATAAAAATGCTAGAAAGTTAGTCAAGAAATAAAAAATTTGTTAAATTAATCTTAATGTTGATCCCATCTCCTAGATTTTAGTTTTGATCTCCAAACAACGACTTGTTTGATTGGATGATTATAATTAATTTTTTTGATTCAACAGTAAAAATTAAATCTCATAGAGTGGAAATCAACTTAGATAAAGTTTTTAAATATTTTAATTTTTTTGATGAGATTTTATTTTTAAACTAAAATGAAGAGTTTTGGTGTGGAGCACATCTAAATTAGATGCACCATGAGACTAGTTGTAGCCGATCCTTAAAAAAGTCATGAGAAAGGTTTACCCACCAACAACGAAAAAAAAAAAGTCTTCAGGCACGCGTGGTGTCTGTCCCACATGGGCAAGCCGATTTTTTGGTTCCCCGCAATCCTCCCTCCCCAATGACCCCAACTTTGTAACTGATGGTTCTTAAATATGGCCAACCCACGAAAAATATATTTTACATATATACTTTTAAATTTATTAAAAAAATTTATATACTCTCGACGCTCTCAATGTTATCATTATTTATGATTTTTTTTTGACATATTCTGTTGAAATCTATGTTAATTTAATGGAAAAATATAAATGTAATATTTTGAAGATTTTAGAAATATGGATAACAATATGTGAGAGTTGAAGTTATAGATGTAAATACATTATTCGTCAGAAATATATATGTAGAAAACCTTGATTTTTCTAAAACCTATTAGGAAAGGTATTATTCATCCCTTTTTAAGTTTATCGATTGAGCACATGCTTATTTACATAGCCTGCCTAAAATAAGAATGATAAAAAAAAACACACACACGCTTAGGGCCGCACGTACGTGACGGATCCCACCTCTCCCGCATTAGCGGGCAACGTAAAATATCAATAATAAAAAAGAAAAAACACATCAATAATAAAAATATCCTCATTCTGGTGAAACCTTGGAAGCTGCATTGAAGGTAAAATTTCATTTTTTGTTATTTTATTTTTTATTTTTAAGAGTAATGTGATCAACTTTTATTACATACATCTTTTGACCAACTTACATGTATTTCTTGATATACAGAATGTTGGTGACAATTTTCATTAATTGGAAGTGTATATCGTCTTAGATTGACAGTAGAGTCGTTTAATTTAGTGTGGCATAAATATTGTAAAATTCCAATTTTAAAATCGACAAACATAAAACTTTTAGTCTTAAATCGTACACTCAAAATCCTCAATTTTAATCTTTGATAGTTTTGGACTAAAGTTAAAATCAGATGAAAAAAGACAACACGGATCAATGCAATTCAATCTAGTGATTTATGACACTCAAAGGGGTTGTTTGGCGTCTCATAAAATGATGTAAAATATCACAAAATGCTGTAAAATGATATTTTCTTAAATTTAACATACTAAAATCATGTAACGTCTTGTTTTAATTCGCACATTTAGAGTGTTACAAATTATTATATTTTAAACTCGGTTGACAGTCCGAAACTCCTAAAGCCAAAATCCGAAGTTTTAAAATTGATAGTTTTAAACCCAGACTTTATTTTTGCTAGCCTTAAAACCGACAATTTCGAAGCTAATATGTTATGTCATTTTAAAGCACATCAAATGACTCCTAAATGTAATAAAAACATTTTTGAATACACAAAAAATATTATCTTATGACATTTTATAGTATTTTTATGGTACACAGTGACACCTATATGATAGCAACTAGGAACATTGTCACTTGATGTTGTATTTTATATATGTAGCTTGCCCCAAATAGCAAAGAATTTTATAAAAAGTATCGAAGAAATTTACGTCTTAGAGAAATGCTACATTTGCCGTTGTCTCCCGTGATGAACAAAGATTTCTTTTATTGAGTTGTATGATTTTAATTTTAGTCCTGAACTTTTGAGAAATATATATAAATATTATTTTAGTCCTACGTACAAACTCTGCTTGGAGCTGCTTCTCTTTCATTCCGTGTTCTTTCCTCTTTAGTTTCTTTATCCTATTCTTTTTCTTCCCCCTTACCGCCCTTTCTGTTGCATTGGTTCTTGGGCTCGCTTGGCTTCCTTTTGTCATTCTCAGCCTGTCACAGGCCACACAATGTGAAGTTCTAATTGAGATCAGTGACATTCTCATCTCAACTTCTTCATCAATGGAGTGGAAACAAAAAAAAAAGGAAAGATAAAAAGAAATTATATCGAAGGTTTCAGCCTGAAAGTAAACATCTAAAAACCATGGACGAGGAACGAACAAAATATAGAAGACATTTTGATGTGTTTCAGCATGGTTATCCTGACAACCCAGGTGATTACCACTGATTCATGACAATTCTTAGGGTGACTTGAAAAAATAAAATTAAGTAATGAAAAGCAACCAAGATAATGCCCGACAAAACAGTAGATGAATCTATGAGTATAATTGACAAATGAAGCAACAGTCAAAAGGGAGACCAATGCAACTCACATGAAATGGGATGGCAAATTTTCCCTGTAACTTATGTCAGTATTTGACAAAAAGAAAAGAAATAAACTGATTTTCTCGTAAAACAACAGAACTCGACAACTCCAACAACTGCTTCAACTCATCAGACGACCTTAGCTCATGCAAAATGGTCATTGTCATCCTTTTGAAGTTCCTCTTGATTCCTTCTTCAATGGAGCCAAAAGCAGCTGGTTGATTCTGGATATTGAAGGCACAAACACATGAAAGGTACAGATACAAGCTAGATCAGTGTTACCTTCTTAGTTTCTGCGATATCAAAGGCAAAGGCTCAACATCTCTATCACTAAGATATTTCCTTGATGTCAAAGTGTTGAACAGCCCAAGATTTGCCATAAATCTCAGATGGCATGTGGGCCCCTCTTTTCAGTAACCATAACCTCCTTGCTGGAATTTTTTTCGTCATAACAGATACCATTTCCTACGAAACTACTGCTTGAAATGAGATCAGTATCACAAGTATTCACAGTTCCTGACTAAGTGGCTCAATTACCATCAAAACATTCCCAATTCTTTGGCATAAGTACGTCAAGTACATCTTTTCTACTCTTTGCTGCTCTCAGGTTTATGAAAATTGAATTCAGGGACAACTGCTTTGGGCAACTATCTTCGAAGCTCACAATTACTAGAGCGTCCTCAATAACCTTTAATGCACTGGCAAATACTTCAGAAAAGTTATCTTTCCCTGCCGTTTCAAGATATTCGTGAAATGGTAGAGGAAGTTCTGAAGCAACTTCCTTAGAATGAAGTATATCTAGAAGCAACTCAAAATGACATCCAGAATTCAGGTACACAAGACCAAGCATGATTACCAGTCTCAGGACCAGCAAGCTATAGCAGCGAATTGAATCAATTTTGGAATTTTTAAACCATTGAACAGTGACATTTTTATCAGATAGTATCTCACGTACTAGGTATGCTATAAAATCAAAGGTGGGTGTAAGATCCCTCTGAGAGCAAGCATGCCTAACTAGAAAACCACCAAAATTTGTCTCATACTCCGGTGAAATAATCGCTTCCTTGAGAGAAGATCTAGTGGTAAAACAGTACTGTTGGCATGCTGATGCCAAATATAAGAGATGTTCAGCAAGGTACAGAAAGCAGTGAGGTGATATATAATCATGCTGCATCTGCCAGTTAACACAAAATGTTCTATCCAGTGCAACCTGAAGTGAAATAATAAGAGAAACATGTTGCTCTGGACCTTCCTTCTGTTCCAATGCATCTAAGAATGTTCCCCATGGAGGAAATGACACGCCAACATTACTCCTAATTGTCAGATATAATTCTTCACCAGGTACTCCAGATCTTAATAGTAGCATTATCACTCTTCCAACCTGGCCATATGTCAACTTACCATCCTTCATAGTGATGTTAGCAGTCAAAATTTCTTTTAGCACTTCTACTGCAAGATCTTGTTGCCTCAAAGAAAATATGTTCCATGTTGCTGACTGTCTCCAATCAAGAGAAAATTTAGTGTTGAGAAGGTTTGCTACTGATAAATCAAGATAATCTTTCAGTGTATTGGTATGAACCTTTGAGCTGAGTAATAACTCTGATTCCATAAGAAACTTTGAGACCTGATAAATGTGTAGGAGAACAGTTCCCTGGATAAATGGAGAATCAAAATTCCTCGGACAAATTTTCCAGAGTGCATTCAAAGTCTTCAACACCTTCATACCCACAGTAACTAGTTCCAGATCCCAATAACTTTTGGCAGCAAACAACAATTGATGAGTTTCAAGAGAGATGCAGCCCCTGACCCTAGGAAGAAGCCTGACGTTCAAAACCTTTGTCCATGAAGCCTCAGATATAAGTACAATAAATTTCCCATCTCTGTCTTTCCTGACACCCAAGTATTCCAAGCAAAAATTTACATAGTACGAGTAATCATTTTCATCCTGATTTCCACCCAAGTTAAGGCACACCAATACATTGAGAATCTTTCCTTTCCACAAATTCCACAGATACATTAATGTCTTACAAGACATCACATTCTTCAGCAACATGGTCTCTGCATAGTTCTCAGAAGTTAACTTAATATCCGTTTCCCAAACATATTTAGATGGTTCTAACTGAAGATGATGGTCAAGAAGTTTACGAGCAGAAAAAATCTCTGCTTTGACATTTATGTTCCCTAGATCTGAGTTCATACACTTTATCAGATGGGGCAAGTCGCAATCATCGTTGGATAGTATACGTGATTCAACACGAACAGAATCATAAAAGTCACTTGAACATTTTTGTGCAAGTAATTCAGCTCTTTCTAGTAGTTTATTCTTCTTCTTAAATTGCTTCAGGGGCCATCCTTCACTTCCAGATGACCACAGAGAGTTCACAACAACATGAAAGAGGATAACTCTTGATGCCTCCTCACAGCTTCCAGCCTTCTCAAGCAAATCCGCCGCCAAAACCAAATCACCTTTCAGTTTTGCAACATTGGCAGCCTCCAAGAAGTTTCCTAGTTCTTCCTCCATCAACAACAGTTCATCAGGATAATCATTGGACCTCAAAAAATTTCTTGCATACTCTACAGAACTGAAAGCTTTGACAACCTTCAACATATTATATTTGCCTCTAAACTCATGAGAGTGACTAACACACCTTTCAAGAAATGAATCTTTCATTTCATCCATGTTTCTACTGTCAGCAGCAACATCATCAGTAGTTGTATTCTCCTTCCATTGCTCAATGAAACTCAACCCCATTTCAACCAGCATGCCTTTAACACAAGCAGAAAGGCACTTGGAGAACTTGATCCCTTTAGCATATGCCTCAGCAGCAAGAGACCAGCGTTTTGCCCGACCAAAGTGGTCACCTGCATACTCCACAGAATTGAAAGCTCGGGAAAACTTCAACACGTTGTCTTTGTCTTTGACCTCGTGATAGTGGATAACACATTTGACCAGAAATGCATCACTAACTTCATCGAAGTTGTGACTACTTGTGGCCACATTATCCGGAGTTGCACTCTCCTTCCAATGCAGTATGAACCTCCTTCCCATTTCAAATAGCTTACCTTTGGAGCAAGCAGAAATACACTTAGAAAACTTGTTCGCCTTAGCATATGCTTGAGCAGCTAGAGACCAGCATCGTGCCTGAAAGAAGCAGTCACCTGCATCCTCACACCTTGAAACACCACATTTCTCGAAGTAAATGGTACCTGAAACCGTTTAATGGAATCACACGGCTGAAATTGACTAGAAACTGTAGAAATATGAATAGGATGGTTCACAAACAAGAACTAAAATGTACTGTAAGTGACTGAATGATGCTTTTGCACTTGCAGTATGGCTTCAGACATATAAGTATAAATAATTCTTTGAGGGTGTGGCTACATTCATTTGGGTGAAAATCAAGCTATGAACCAAGACATTATAAAAATGTGTAAGGGGGAGAGCTGACATATACATCAATAAGAAAGAATAACTTCAACTGAGAAATATATAATCAATTGCACATTTGTATATCCCAAACAAAGGAAATAACTATCCTCACAATCAGCCCATGTAAGCGGGCCTTTGATATAAAACAAAATGTAATCATGAACGACTATCGGTCAAGGAGGACAATTCTGATAACAAGCCAATACATACAAACCCTAGGAAGCGCAATGGGTAATAAAATTGAACCATAGACATTGTTCACAAATTAGAAAAACTTGCTCTCATTGCCAATAAAGAAAACTACAGATCTTCTGGCTTGTTACTGTTAGTCCCATGGGTTTAATTGATTGACACTTGCCCAGTATGCCTGAATGATGGTCATCATAATCCCCCAAGTTCCCACTCTAATGGACTGTACATTCTCATGTTAACAACCCTTATAATCCATGAAGGGCATATATTAAAAGCTCCCAAAGTATAAACCCAATTTCACAGGTATAAGGCCAATAAATAATAAATTGGGAACCAACGGGTTTGGTTTTTAAATTAACCCTAAATGGACCTCACAACTTTTAATGGGTATTATTGAGGGTTAATGGGTAAGACACTTAAATGGATCTAACCTAATTAAAGGTCTTTATTGGACTTGCTTAATGGGCTGGGGTGCAGCCTAGGTGCGGCCCAGCTTTCCCCAATCCCCACCTCCCATATAAGGGGGTGGGCAGCAGAAACTGGTGCGCGGCGGTAGTGTGTGTGTGTGTGTGTGGGGGGGGGGGGGGGGGTGTTGTTTTGGTGTGGGGGTTAGGGGAGTGGTTTTAGGGAGAAAAACCCTTTAAAAGGAGAGAGAAAGCCAGAGGAAATTCAGGTTAAACCTTGAAAAATCCCAAAAACTTGGAAATTGATCCCTTTCAAGAAAGCTTTGTGTGAGAAGCAAAGAAAAGAAGTGGGCTTTGAGAGTACACATCAAGAGCACCTTAGGGAGGATCTTAATGCCATTCAAGGTAGGAGACCTGCCCCTACCATTTATTATATGCCTTGTTCTTGACCTTTCTTCTTCTGTTTTATTTCAATTCCATGGTTAAGTGGGATAGTCTCTACCATCTAAGGAGATGCAGTGAAATTTTTTAACATGAAATTGGAGAGTCATAGATGGTCGTTTGAGGGAACAAAGATTCTACCATGTGCAGCCCACGTGTGATGTGTTTGGAAGAGCTTCCAGCTTAGTCTATTTTTGTATCTTGTGCTATTGCAAAGCAAGATGTGACTCAAGTCCTTGCTAGGGTTTAAAGAAATCATAATATGCAACATTTTGAGGGGTTCCGCTGTTTAATTGGGATTGGTTTTGTGCTGCACAAGATGTCTCAAATCTGAAAAGTAAACCTTAGAACAGAAGGTTCAATTACTTGCTTCCTAGTTATGCAGCCCCTTTAATCCAACCAACTTTGTGGATAAATACCTATGACCTTGTGTTAAATAAACATAATAAAGAAGTTTAAGTTTTGACAACCTGTTGCAGGTTTAATTGATGTGTATGGACCCCGATTTTCATGAGAGGAAGCCCACAATAAGTGTTAAATAGTGCATATATCATTGTTAGGTCATGGAGACTTGTGCGTAAAGTGTTCCAACATATTCTACCCTTTTTAGATGTAAAACAAGAGTTGTGTGCAAAGGGTGAGTCATTTGATTTGGATCTTTAGTAGTACAAGTCCCTATACAAGGACAACTAAAAATGCTAATTGAGTCATATATAGTGGGTGGTGTGGAGATGACCTGATGTGTGAAAGGTGGGGGTCAGCCTACCAACCACATGTGATTGTTAAGTCAGGATATAAAATGAATAGTTGTATTCATATAAGAAAGATTGTCTGATAGCCAAGATGGCATGTTTCAAGTGATTAATGAGAAGTGGTATGACTGTAGAGTACTTTTCGCTTCTTTTGACTTTTAGGCAGAGACTCTCTTGTAAAGAAAAGAAAACAAGGAGGGGGGAAGAATAAAGAGAAGAGAGAGGGAGAAAGGCTAAGGAGGGATCCACCAGTGGGTGCCACCCCCCCTTCTCTCTCTCTCCATCTCTCTCTCATACGGCTCTCTCCTCTCACCCTATAAATACCCCCCGGCGGGGGGGGTGCTGCTACTGCCCGGAGAAGAAGCCTTTAGAGAAGTCTTCTTGGAGAACAAAAGAAGCCTCTTCACGCTGCCCAAACACGTTGCAGAACAATGCTCGGGACTATTATTTTTGTTGTAATCTATCATTCCAAAAGATAATATATATATATATAAAGAAGATAACAGTTCATTCATATTGGTTGAATGACCAACTTCATTTGAAATGATTTGGTCTATTTATATAATGGTTTGAATGGCCATATTTTCTTAACGGTCCAATCATATGGTTTGAGTGGCTGATCTCTTTGGTCCATTCATATGGTTTGAATGACCAAATTTTTAGTTCGCTCGTATTGTTCAAATGACCAATGTTGGTTCACTCTTATCATATGAATGGCCATTAATTTGTATGATTATTAATTCAACAAGCGGTCATTGTGCTTGCTAATTAAGTCATGTAATTGTACCTCTTCAATCATTGAAAGTATACCATGTGAATTTGAATGCATGCTTGTTCTAAATGACTCTTTAACAATGTTATCATATCATAAATCTCAAAAGGTAAAAGGATGTCTTAAAGGCATACACCTTAAAGGATACTTGAAGGATTCCACTCATTTCAATCAAGGAAATTTGCAGATCGTTCTTTAAGGTGATGATAAGGTTCCCTTGTTAGTCTTCCAAAGATCCTTTATAAACTATAACGATGATACTGAGACCAACCTTTAAGAATTAAAAAAAAAGGAAAACACAAGTACATCATGCAACATATGAACCAGAAAGAAGAATTCCATGGACTTGTCACATGATTTGGACCACTTTTGAAAAGTGGATTCTTTCCAAAATTGGAACATTCTTTTCAAAAATCTCCTTCCGAAATCGGTCTCGCTTCAATTCATTCAAATCTTGTGATGTTAATGTGTGATTTTCCTTTTTAAGGGCATTACCGTACAGTTAATCAAAGGTCGCCGATCATTGATTGGCGTAATTAACACTGACCAAGGTCAATGAAGAGAGATGGAACTCACGGATCCACGCTTGATCCGAAGTCATAGACTCCTTGATGACTAATCCCAAATTCTCAAAAATCTAAAGATTAAAAATAAATAAAAATAAAGCACATCCCCATAGGTGGCACATCCGGTGGGACCTCTCTTTCCCTTCATCTCGCCGTCTGGTGATGCCCTCACCACAATATTGCTAATGCTGCGATATTTTGTGCAGGCACTCCTATTCACAAACAAAATACATGGCCGCCAAAGTGATGTACGATCCAATCGTGGTGGCTACCCACGCTTAGCGTGGGTACTTGTCAATGTCCACCTGCTTCAGCGACTTCCCTACTCTAATTGGGTCGCCATATTTCTTGGGAGTTGTCCTAGCCCCGGAGCTTACTCCAGAACTGAAGAAGAAATAGAGCGCATCCCGCTCCAAAAAGAACAATCCTGGTGAAAGATCCCAACAAGTCTTTACGATCAACACCATCAATATCTTACCCACTTCCTCGTCCAACCGAAGGAAAAAGAACAAGGCTCTAGCTGCAAGTCCGTCCAAGATGGGAAAGACGATTCTGGTGGGGAATCTCCGCATTCATGTGGATGGTAGGGAACCAATCCTCCCAAAAGAAAGAATTGTCCCAATAGTTCCTACAGTTAACTGGTTTGGGATACTTCCTAAAGTATGCCAGGACAAGGTGGCATTTAGGAGGAAAGCTCCAAAAGCCTCTGTCTGACAAAAAAGAGAATCCAACCGATCAAGGTATAACAAAAAGAGAATGCTCAAAGGAGAAGGGGAGAAGAGAAAAGATGATAAAAAAAGAGAGAAACAAAAAGTTATACCTTTGTGGGGAGAAGCTCTCTCAACTTACTTTAAGTAGAGATCGAGTTGTTTAACATCCTTATTCAGGATGAGTGTCGGAGTCTCCAATGACGATAAAAAATTTACGTCACTTTATATTGATAGGTGACACAAAAAAAAAGTGATAAAGGGCTACGATTGAGATGATAATGACAACATCTTCTCGACTCAAAAAAGGAGTGGGAAAACCTGATTTCTCACCTGATAAGGTCCAAAAGCGTGAAATACTCCACAACCACAATCCCTCGTCCTACCAAAAAAATTTCATCAACAAAGCCTAAAAATTCTCAACCTCTTGGAGCCTTTATCCCCTTGAAGAATCCAAAACCTCATAGCCCCAGGGAGCCGTTGTATCCTTGAAAAAAAAATCCTAGCCCTATTGGAGTCATTGTGCCGCCCAAAAACCCACAAACTTTGTGGGTACTCGGAGCCTTTATATCTT
Source organism: Zantedeschia hybrid cultivar (assembly GCA_030544215.1). Taxonomy (NCBI): domain Eukaryota; kingdom Viridiplantae; phylum Streptophyta; class Magnoliopsida; order Alismatales; family Araceae; genus Zantedeschia; species Zantedeschia hybrid cultivar. Next base: position 59,530,757 of record JARZZO010000009.1, on the reverse strand, counting down.
ATAACACCCAAAATAATGATGCTTAGAGCTCTCCTATCCTTGAAGAAGACCCAAAACTTTCCAAAGACTACCCAAATCTGGCTTACAGAGAAGCCACAATTCCCTACTGACAAAAAAAAGAAGAAAAAAAGGGCCTTAAAATTGAGGTGCTCCAACAGACTTAACTGTTTTCCCCAAAAAAGGGACAGTTAAGGGTAAAAAGGTCTTTAAATCCTGCTAAAATGAAAATCCGAGACGGTGCTTAGGCAAAAATGGATAACCACACTACATGAAAACCCAAAAAGGCATGCAAGCAAAAGTAAGAGAGCTAACTTTGGTGAAAACCCATAAGGACGAAGAAGTTAGTGTGAAGGAGTGTCAACATGTCCCAAAATAAGTCTATGAGGTGGCCGTGTTCATATGGCAAAGGAAATGAAGCAGGCAAAGGTCTCGGAGCTCATCCTCGTAGGCGATAAAATAGTGCACAAAGTTCTCCTCAGTGAAAGTACAAGGACATAAATCAAGTTGACCAAGTTAAATCCCTCTTTCGTCTAAAGGTACCAATGTTGGCTTGCAGAAAAACTACCATGATGGCAAAGTCTAGTGGGAGACTCTTAACCAAATCAGTTGCCAAGAAAAAGGCTGATGAAGCACAATACAGACAGAGAAGAAAACAAATGAAGGGAGAAGGTTGGCTAATCCGAAGTAGCAATCTCGGGCACTACAAGATCAGGGAGCCTCACGTTCATTAGCAGTTTCAGAAGGAGGAAATATAACAATATATTAGTGAAGATACTAAGATAAACAAACTGGCTAGCACTCGCAGAAGCAAATGACCCAACACTCTTCACCTACCTCAGAAAAAAAAGGGAGACAATGGCACTGCACCTATAAAGCCTACTGAAGCAATAAAATGAGTCTTCAGTGTCAGCCTTGGCGCAAAAAAGGAAAGAAGTGAGCTACATGCAAAAGGAGAGAAAGAATTGAGAGTAGTTCATTACAAGGAGTTTAAAATCCAAAGGGACAAAATGAAGGCCCGTAGACCATAGTTAAATCATCAAGTCTGGTTCGATACAGTCAAAGCTCTGGCCAGTTAGGGTCACTTCCGCAATGTACCTAAAAAGCTAAAAGGAGTCACTCATACCCAAAAGTTTTGAAATGTAAGCAAGTGTCGGGAAACAACAAAGGATCAATATTGCACAACATTTGCAAGTTACACCAGCCATAGTGGGCCATGCAAGTCAGGCTATTTCGGACACTCTTGAATGTTCGAGAAGCCGAAAGGGGGGTGTTTGGTACTCCGAAGACTTTAAGCATCATTGAATGATGAGAAGTAAGGTGAGTCGATATAGTTTAAGACTTACAAAGGTATTATAAACACCCTAGTCCTATTGGCTCGACATGAGCCAAAGCCTTAGCCACTTAAGGGTGCTCTTCCTAACACACATGGAAAAGCCGAAATGCGGTTGTGCACACCCTGAAATCTTGAAGCCTGGCAAGTGTTGAAAGATAATATATATTACCCAAACTTTTTCAAAGAAAGCCCTGAGTCATGAAGACCATAAGGCTGTCAGATGCATATGGAAAGTTGAAAAGTATTTGGTGTCCCAAAAATTTCAATTGTCACTAGAGGGCAAGAAGCAAAGTTGAGTGAACGCGGTGCACGACTCGTAAACTTTATTCAAAACACTGGACAGTTCATGGCACTTCGAATAACATGCCTGGAAAAACCGGAAGAAGCTGTTTCGCATCTTAAAACCCGAGGATTGGGTAGGTGTCAAGAGACAAAGGATATCGCCTAAGCATTCCCAAAAAGGTCCCTAAGCCACGAACATGGATGGCAGTTTCGGCCGGTACCGATACGTACCGGCCGGTACGTACCGGTACCGGTACCCCCATTTAGGGCCGGTACCGTAAAAAAAAAAAAGGAAAAAGAAAAATGACTGTACCGGGCGGGTACGCCCGTTAAACAGATCTGTGAGAGGGGTTCGGTTTTGGCAACTGGCAAGGAGAGGAAGGAGGGGAAGGAGGGGAAAGAACCGCCGCCGCCACCTGCCGCCGTCGCCCGCCACCGCCGCCGGAGACGTTTTCACCCTTTTCCGGAGACGTTTTCACCCTTTTCCGTGGAAGAAGAAAAAGAATGTATGATTTATATTTTAATGTAGTGATTATTTTTTAGTTTGTTACATATTTCTTAGATTATTTACGTTCATTTTCTTGGTAAAATAGACAACCCCCAATTTTCGCCCTAATTAGCGGTTAAAAATTAAGACTTTTGTCTAATTACTTAAATTAAACATCAATTGGAGCCTAATTAAACTTTATTACATGTTTTAAAGTAGGAATGTGCTGTCAATTACATTGATCGACAGTTAATTAGGAGAAATCCCCAATTTTGGTCTTAATTAGCGGTTAAAAATTAGGATTTTTGTCTAATTACTTAAATTAAACATCAATTGGAGCCTAATTAAGCTTCATTGCATGTTTTAAACTAGGAGTGTGCTGTCAATTGCGTTGATCGACGGTAAATTAGGACAAATCCCTAATTTTGGCCTTAATTAGTAGTTAAAAATTGGAGTTTTTGTCTAATTACTTAAATTAAACATCAATTAGAACCTAATTAAGCTTCATTGTATGTTTTAAACTAGGAGTGTGTTGTCAATTGCATTGATCGATGGTTAATTAGGAGAAATCCCCAACTTTGGCTCTAATTAGTAGTTAAAAATTGGAACTTTTGTCTAATTACTTAAATTAAACATCATTTGAAGCCTAATTAAACTGCATTGCATGTTTTAAACTAGGAGAATAATGCCAAATGTTCTTATATTTGTTTCTACTTTTTTTTTATGTGTTGTAGGAATATGGCTGAACAACAAGAGCAAGACCCAGGGTGGGCCCATATCACCTTAGTTAATACTGCAAAGAGGAGAGTGAAATGCAAATATTGTGGCAAAGAGATGGGTGGTAGAATCACTCGAGGGTAATAACATTTAGCATGAAAGACAGGACAAGTGACAAGGTGTATTGTCTGTCCCCGACAAGTTGCCAACGAGATGCGTGAATTGTTGCGTGGCCAGAAAGCACAAAAAGAACAAAAGAATGAAGATGAGGTTAAACTCCAAGACAAAATTTCAGGTAGACATAATACAAAAGGCAAAGGGATGTATACTGCGGCCAGTGGCATTTCTATACGTGAGAGGCAAAGGGCTGAACAAATTGTAGATTCTAGTGATGATGATGATGATCCTGAGATGGCTGCAGCTAGAAGAGAGAGTTTGTGGCATCAACAAGAAGACGAAGCCCAAAGGAGAGGTGATGGACCATCAACAAGAGGCACAAGTCAACCTACAGGCCAAATGGGTCCTATGGACAGTTATCTTTTTAGAAGACAGAGTTCTACTCAGCCAAAAATCAAGCAAGCAATGAGAGGAGTAAAAAAGTCATCTGAAGCGGCAGGACATACTTTTAAAAGCATCTGCAAATGGTTTTTGCATGCAGGTGTTCCCTCACATGCTGCTCAGTCTCCTTATTTTCAACTTATGATTGATGCGATAGCAGATCATGGTCGTGGGTTCAAAACCCCCACACGCCGAGATATATATGGACGGGGGCTTGATGGAGAATACGAGGAACTTCAACAGTGGGTTGAAAGTTTTAAGGCAATATGGAAGGAGAGAGGATGCACAATTATGTGCGATGGCCGGACTGGTACCACGAAGAAGTTCATGATTAATTTTCTTGTTTATTGCACAGAAGGGACAGTTTTTATGAAATCTGTTGATGCATCAAACTATTCAAAGAACGCAAAATATTTATTTGGTTTGATGGATCAGATGGTACAGGAAATTGGATAGGAAAATGTTGTCCAGGTGGTCACCGATAATGAACCAAGTTATAAAGCTGCAGGGAAGAAGTTAATGGACAAGCGGAAACACCTTTATTGGGTCCCATGTGCAGCGCATAGTCTGGACTTAATGCTTGAAGACATTTGTAAGGATCCGACTATCAACAAGACAGTAAAGAGAACCCAAAGAATTACCCAATTTATTTATGGCCATCCCAGGATCTTGAATATGTTCAGAGAAAAAGCATCTGGAGGTCGAGATCTCATCCGTGCGGGACCTACACGATTTGCATCTAATTTTATTTCTTTAGAATCTTTGCACAAATTCAAGAATGAGATCAAGGGTTTTATGTTTAATAAGGAGTTCTTGGAGTATATGCGGACCACCTCCAATGAATCTAAATATGAATATTTGGAAGTGAGAAAAATCATAGAGAATAAAAAAATTTGGAGTAATATGGAGACTTTTCTGAAAAATCTGAACATTTAGAAGTGAGAAAAATCATAGAGAATAAAAAATTTTGGAGTAATATGGAGAATTATCTGAAGTTGGTAGTACCTCTCGTACATGTGTTAAAATTGGTGGATGGGGATAATAAGAATTACATGGGATATTTGTACAAGGCAATTGACATTACTAAAGTGCACATCAAGAACGCATTTCCCAATACTTATATGAAGTGGTGGGACCTTATTGATGTCAGATGGGAAAGCACATTACACCACGACTTGTATGCAACTAGTAAGTGCAGTCTTATACTGTTACATGGGACATTCTTTATTAAATTGACATTATTAATTATCCACCTAAATGTAGGTTATTTTTTAAATCCTCGAATAATGTACAGTCAACAAGTGCACATTGATGGAGAGGTGATCCAAGGCACACTAAATGTGATTGCACGTTTGTCGAGGACAGTAGAAGATAGAATTAAGACAGAGAGACAGGTATACTTAGTGAAGATCTAACTTTAAGATTTATCCAATTACTTGTAATTTAAAGAGCCTATGAATTCTATTAATTGTTAATTCCATCTTTGTAGATGGAGGCTTATAGACTAAGGCTGAAGACATATAATGAAGACTCTGTGCAAATTGCCATAGAGAAAGTGAGCCCAGGTATACTTAGTCATTGCATTGTTGTCATATGTGCATAAGAAACGAGAACATACATTGATTAATTTTTTGGTTTCTTTTAATGATGGCACAGCTGAGTGGTGGATAATGGTGTACAACAGAGATAGGTGTTATAATCCATTGGCTTCCGTTGCAGTGAGAGTTTTGAGTCAGACGACATCAGCAAGCCAATGTGAAAGAAACTGGAGCACGTTCAGCCTTATACACTCAAAAATTTGTAACCGGTTAAAGGCTGAACGATTGGACAAATTGGTGTACTGCCATTACAATATGAGATTGAGGATCAAAAACATCCGGTTGAGACAACAATTGAGGGAGAAACGAGCTGCAGGGCACGCAGAAGATGTTGTTGGCCAAATTGATGTGGAAGAGTTATTTGATGATGATAATCCCTTGCATACTTGGGTTGAGACACGAGCAACTGTCAATGAGCCAGTTTTTGATCCTGATGATACAGAATGGGCAGAAGGCATACTGGATGGAGCTGTTGCTAGAGATCCAGAGTTAAGAACCTCGAAAAGGCAAAAAAAAAAAATCACCTCCTCCTTCACATGAGCATCAGAGTCAGACTGAGCATGTGCCTTTATTTGCACCTGATAGTGAGCTTGAGCCTGCTAGACACTCAGAATCATATAGTAGGCCAGTCACTCCTAGAATGGTTGGGCCACCATCATTCTTGAAAAGGAGTACATCTACATTGGAGAGGACTAATCTGGCCAAGGAATTCCGGCTCGGGTCGGGATCGGGAATCGGGACCCGGCGATCCCGACCCGACCCGATCTGGATCGGCCGAGTCGGCCGATCCAGACTCAGTCCGTCCGGTCCGACTCGGCCGGAACTTTTTTTAAAAAAAAAAAATCAGAAAAAATAGAAAAAGTCAGAAAAAAATAAGGAAAAAATCAGAAAAAATTAAAAATACACATTTATGTCCTAACAAGTTCAATTGAGTGGTTGGCACACTCAATTGAACCTTAATCACGCTAATCATACAAAAGCCCCAATTTTTAACACCTAATTAGGGTTAATTTTAACTAATTAACGCTAATAACATGCAATTAATGCAAAAAAATACACATTTATGTCCTAACAAGTTCAATTAAGTGGTTGGCACACTCAATTGAACCTTAATCACACTAATCATACAAAAGCCCCAATTTTTAACCCCTAATTAGGGCTAATTTTGACAATTTTGTCTAATCAACATGCTAAAAAAAATTTCAACCTAAATATTAAGAGATCTACACAATAAACACAATCATACATCATTTCTAATTTTTTTAGAATTTTAAAAAATTAATTCGAAATATACCTAAACTCGGAGAGGGCCGAGAAAAGAGAGAGAAAAAGAGAGAGAGAGAGAGGGCCGGCGGCGGCGGGCTGGCGGCGGCGGCAGGCCGGCGGCGGCGGCAGGCCGGCGGCGGACGGCCGGCGGCGGGGGGGGGGGGCCGGCGGCGAGCGGCGGCGAGCCGGGGAGGGGCTGGGGAAGGGCCAGGCGCCAGCAGCAGAAACGCTGCTGGCGTCTGGTTCCCGATCCCCCCTTAAGGGGGAGATCGGGACCGGCCCGAACCGGACCAGATCGGGTCCGGACCGGCCGATCTGGCCGATCTGGCCGGTCCGGAGCCGATTTTGTCCGGTTCGGGCCGATTTCTCCCGTTTTTTTTTTTTTTTTTTAAATCGGTGGGGGGAACAGTAATTTCCCCCCAAACTCGGGTCGGAACCCGCCGATCCCGACTCGAATCGGCCGATTCGAGTCGGAATCGGCCGATTCCGCAAACCATGAATCTGGCTGCCAGAGACGATCCTGCCATTAATGAGACGAAGCAAATTTATGTGAGGCATACACCACGAGGAAAAAGATTATTGAATCGATTGAACTAGCAAAATGATCTAGAAAGAAAAGAAAGCCAGCAAAAACAGGCATCACAAAAGAAAAAATCAAGTAATGTCAAAAGAAAGTTAATTGTTGATTATGATCAAGATGATGATGATGATGGGACAGAGTCTCCTAGTGATGATGCTGATGCAGCTACAGGTGCTACTATCGGGGGCGAAGTGTATGCACCTTCTTTCTCCTTACATATTGACACAGGAAGAGGACAACATGAAAGTCAAGGAGATTATGATTCACAAAGTCAGTATGGACAGCAGTCAGGTTATAGAGGTGGCCAACAAGAAGCATGCATGTATAGCTGGGGAGATCGAGTAGAGTATGAAGGCTTTCAATTCCATCCACCCAGTAGCAGTTATGGGTCATGGTCTTCTTCTTATCCTCATGCTACTTCTTTGCATCATGATTCTGAAATTTCATCAAGTCAACAAGCATATACTCCAAGAGGGATTCAAAGAGGGATGCACGACTTGACTGCATCATTGTTTAGTTATGGTGAATATAGGGAACATATGCAACCTTATTATGGATACCAGCAACAGCAACCAGATGATGAATCAGAAGGATCTACGGGTTATTATCCATATTAATATACTCACTTATGTTTTTCATAGGTAAGGATCGTTTGATTTCGTTAACATTTTGCATTGTTGTTAACATTTAGTCATTTTGTATACGTTATGTGTACTTCTTTGTCTTAACCTACTTTTGCCACACCCAACACATAGCTAATTAATTGTTTACATTTTTTTCTGATTTTTTTCTAAATTTTTCTAATTTTTTTGGGCCCCTTTAAGCCCGTACCGGCGGTACCGGTACTGCCATCCATGGCCACGAAGGACCGAAGATTCGAAGACTACATAAGGTAATGATGCCGCTTGGTGTATTGAATAAGCTAAAGGAAAACTCCAAAAGTCCAAAAGACACTAGTCAATACCTACTAAGGTTATTCAGCTATGTCTGACTCGAAAGTCACAAATGTGACCTGATTGAGCATTTTTTGTACACCAGAACACCTAAAACAGGGCTATGCAGAATCCAAAAGAAGGCAAAGCTCCAACAGGCTGCCATCATAAAGATTGGTTTCCTCCCAAAAGTCTCAAAAAGGTCTAGACAGATTGCAAACATCTTCGATGTTCATGTCAGGACCTATGAGCCCTAAGTCGAATGCAAGATGATCACATGCAATGAGGCCAACAAACGAGTACGAAGTCAATGCACAGGACACATGCCTCCATCCTTTCCTCCGACACATGTCCCATAGGGGGAATTTGTTGAACATGTTTTTTTGAAGAAAAAAAAAAAGAAGAGAAAAGGGAGGAAATGTAAAGAAAAGAAAAAAAGGAAGGGGAAAATAATAAAAAGAAGAGAGAGCGAGAAAGGCCAAGGAGGGAGCCACCAGTGTCTCCCCCCACCAGTGGGGGTGACACCCCCCCTTCTCTCTCTCTCTCCATCTCTATCTCACACGGCTCTCTCCTCTCACCCTATAAATACCCCCTAGCCCCTAAGGGGAGCTACTGCAAGCAAGGAATTCCGGATCGGATCGGGTCCCCGAATCGGGACCCGTCGATCCCGATCCGACCCGAATCGGATCGGCCGAGTCGGCCGATCCAGATGAAGTCTGGCCAGTCCGACTCGGCCAGATTAAAAAATTAAAAAAAATTAAAAAAAATCAGAAAAAATTACATACATATTATTCAATTGATGTACAATAAGAATGAATGCAATTCATGTACATCCATAAAAAAAACCCTAAACCCTAAAACCCTTAACCCTAAACCCTAAACCCTAAAACCCTAAAACCCTAAAACCTAAAACCCTAAAACCCTTAAACCTTAAGGGGGGGGATCGAGACCGGCCCAAACCGGACCAGATCGGGTCCAGACCGGCCCCAATCTGGTCCGATTCGGGCCGATTTCGGCCGTTTTTTTTTTTTTTTCAAATCAGTGGGGGGGAACAGTGAAATCCCCCCCGAATCGGATCGGAACCCGCCGATTCCGCAATCCATGACTGCAAGTGCCCGGAGGAGAAGCTTTTGGATAAGTCTTTATGGCGAAGCTCTTGCAGTTCTTAGAGAACAAAAGAAGCCTCTTCACGCTGCCCAAATGCGCTGCAAATAATGCTCGGGACTCTATTATTTTTGTTGTAATCTATCATTCCAAAAGACAAAAATGTATATATATATAAAGAAAATAGTTTCATTCATATTGGTTGAATGACAGACTTTGTTTGAAACAATTTGGTCCATTCATATGGTTTGAATGGCCATGTTTTCTTAACGGTCCACTCATAGGGTTTGAGTGGCCGATCTCTTGGGTCCATTCGGTTTGAATAGCCAAATCTTTAGTTCACTCGTATTGTTTATGTAACCAATGTTGGTTCACTCATATCATGTGAATGGCCATTAATTTGTTTGATTATTGATTCAACGAGCGGTCATTGTGCTCACTAAGTATACCACATGAATTTGAATGCATGCTTGTTCTAAATGACTCTTTAATAATGTTATCATATCATAAATTTCAAAAGAAAAAAGGATGTCTTAAAGGCATACACCTTAAAGGATACTTGAAGGATTCCAATCATGTCAATCAAGGAAATTCGTGGATCGTTCTTTAAGGTGATGATAAGGTTCCCTTAGTAGTCTTCCAAAGATCTTTTATAAACTACAAGGATGATATTGAGACCAACCTTTAATCATCCTTAAAGAATTAAAAAAAGAAGAGTAAACACAAGTACATCATGCAACATATGAACCAGAAAGAAGAATTACATGGACTTGTCACATGATTTGGACTACTTTTCAAAACTGGATTCTTTCTAAAATTGGAACATTCTTTTCAAAAATCTCCTTCTGAAATCGGTCTCGCTTCAATTCATTTAAATCTTGTGGTGTTAATGTGCGATTTTCCTTTTTAAGGGCATTACTAGACAGTTAATCAAGGGTTGCCGATCATTAATTGGCGTAATTAACACTGACCAAGGTTAATAGAGAGAGATGGAATTCACAGATCCACGCTTGATCAGAAGTCATAGACTCACTGAGGACTAATCCCAAGTTCTCAAAAAATAAATGATCATAAATGGATGCTCCCTTGTAGCACTAGTCTTGAGACAAACAATTTCATGGAAAATGAATAATCTAGTCATTGACAAGATTAGAGGTGGTAGAAAACGAAACCAAAATGACTATTGTAGTGACCAACCTGTAGAAAACAAAACCAAAATGACTATTGTAGTGACCAACCTGTAGAAAACGAACCTAAAATGACTATTGTAGTGACCATCCTAACTAACCTTCTACCTTAATAATTGAAATGTTCACATACAAATAAATGAAATTCTTTAAGAATTGTTCTTTGTAGAGTCGGGTGATGCCAATGTTCAAATAGAGATTGGTCGGAATTTAGTCTTAGTCTAGAGGTTGACGTTAATGTGTTCATCTATTTATCTTGATTTTCCTTCCCTCAGTTATTCCTACAATTGTATTGGTTCTTTACTTTTACTTGGCAAACTTAGAATGAATTGTAATCATTATTCGCTCATTAACTCAAATAATAAGTGGCAGTGGGCAAGGAGGAATCCGTTATGAGTTTGATGACTCAGTGTGCCACCTTTTCCTTATTTTGGTTTGGTTTCGAAGGTACCAGGGTCACGTGGAGTTGGATCAGAAAGTAGCGAGGAGGAATTGAAAAATTAGTCATAAGGATGATCTAGCACACTGTGCCATAATTTAATCATTTTAATTTACTTTTTAGGTTTGTAAATTTGACGGCTATGTACTTTTACCTGAATAGAATGAATGAAAATGAGATTTATGTATTTTGTAGAGTTGTTACCCAAGTGAACGCTTCCTTGTACTTGAATTGCAGTTTGTCTCACTTGTATAGACTTATGCATGACTATAATGTGATGATCCCAGCAAGTTACTAGGGATGACAGTTCGGGGCACCATAGTGAGTGGTAGCTTCACTTGTATACATATGGTGTTATGTCCTAAGATTACATGATAAAGGAGACCATAGGTCCTAAGATTACTTATGCAGACCATGATGACCATAATGTGATGATCCCAGCAAGTCCTTGCTCCCATCTTGCAATTTAGGACTACCAATACTTCTATTAGGGCGTAGAAAGGCTGACTTACGTAGGCCTTGGCCACTTAATCCAGACTATGACCATGTGGTTGTCATTTCAAGTTCTTTTGTAAATGTTTTCCTTCATTATTGTTTACCCTATGGTTGTGTAGCATTCCAAATTGCTCTGTAGGATGACCAGGACTCCTACTAGAGTGGAGAGAGGCTGCCTTTTAACTATGATCCTATATCGCCATTCATTGTGCCTGTGTAACTATGTAATTGTCAACTGTATAACTGTAGAATTAGAAGATTGTGATACTGTGAAGCAAATGAGTAATGTTGCAACCACAGCTAAAAGAAAAATCAAATAAGAAGAGCATATAATTGTATCCGGGAAAATGCATATCCATGAAGGAATAAAGGTGTGATTGTGAACGCAAAGTTGGCCAGCATTTAGATTGGTGCTCATACAATTATTTATTTAACTTCTTTAAGTTGGAACGGTGAGCAGAAGTGATGGCCTCTACTTCATGCAAACATCAACATGGCTATGGCTGCAATCACACGTGATCACAACCTTACCCTTATCTCCCACTTCCTCACCCTCAATCAAGTGCTTCCCACAAGGAGGGAAGGAGGTGAAATGCCCCTTTTATAGAAGTTTAAGGAAATTGGGGAGGTCTCTTCCAGCAACGGAAAAGAGAGTGGTGGTTTTGCAGGGTTTGAGCAGGTAGGGAAATAGCCCCATTTTATAAGCAAGGTTTAGCCTGTTAGAGTTTCCATTTTTATGATCTACCCAATCAATCCACATACCATTTTGTCCTTATCTTTACTTATGACATGGCTGCCCTGAGCTTGACATGAAGGCACATCACCAATAAGGTGTTGCCACCTCATCAAGTGGGTCCCACTCAAATGGCCAACTCACCCATTAAATGACAGCCAAGTCATCATAGACCAATCAAAACTTGCCAAACCATTGTTGACGCCCTTTATTAGTGAGGGTCATGTCTGTATGTAAACTACTGTGGAAATTAATAATTTACTATATAACCTCAAATTATAAACATTGCTTAATTACAATAAAGTGATGAAATAGGATGGGGAATATTACACAAACCACAAGGTACTTCTCCAGTTAGTCTGCCGTCTAATTTGACTTTGATGGTTGGTCGCCTTACACTCACCAACATTAACATAAGAGGGTGGCCTTATGGCATCAGTAACTGCCATATTGTTACTTCAAATGACAAGTAAATCTCTAATCAATAACAACAGTACAAGGATAAGCAAAGAAAAAAAAAAAATTCTATTTGATTCTAATGCTATTATAATTAATGGACAAATGAAATAGCTATTGTTTAGTTAAATAAACAGAAAACTGCATGCCTGCTTTTTGGAACTCTCTGAATTCAATGTAACAACTGGCCGCCAATTCTGGTCTTCCAATAGTTACATATATCTCAGCTGCTTCAGTCAGATTAACACGTGCCATGTCAGAATTCACATGAAGCTTGCCACTAGCTGAAGCTCGAAGTCGAGCGGCTCGTGCCCACTTTTCTCTGTAAGTGTCTTCAGCTCGTTCAAAACACATAGTTGCCATTTCAAAGTTCCCTTCGTTGAATAGCTGCAAAAGTTAGAATGCATAACATAATGAAAACACCTCAACCATCAACATGGACAGATAATCTGGAGAAATCAAATGGAAAGAAAAAGTATAGTAGAAAAAGTAAAGAAGAAAAATCAAAGATCCTGTGCATCTTTAAACTAACCTTGACACCCTGCGCCCTCCACTCATCTTTGCTGCTGGAAACTTGCATAGCCTGCGCAAGTGAATCATCCAGTTCCCTCGTACGCACCAGGCCCAACTTTTTCCAATACTCAAACATGGGTTTCGAATATTCTGTGTAGTTTTCACATATCCACAATCTCTGCCTCGTACGTGTTATGGCCACATATAACTGTTTGAGCTCAGAGCAGAGAACATTGTGTCTACTCATATCAAATTTTGGAAAAAAGTTTGCATGATGGGGGGTATCTAGTAACTTATTTGATTGCATATAATCATATATAACTCTCCATTGATTTTTCAGAGGGGAAGATCCAAAGAAATTATACAACAATACATCCTGGAAAAGAAAATAGACGTGATTCATGAACCATACAAAAAATATAAACAACCCAACCGCCTAGAAATTAGGGATATGCAATCACCTGAAACTCAAGATCTTTGCACTCGATTATTGTTAACACAAGTGCTTGCTTTCCAACATTATCAGAAATTTCCTTCCTAGATTCATCATCACGTACTAAGATAACCTGTTCTGTTCCAAAGCCTTTAAAAAAATTGCAACTGCCAACTCCATATCTTCCAAACAATTTTGCAATCGCATTTTCATCATTCCCAAATTCAAGCAAAACAGGTGCTTCTCCATATGTCAGATTAGTTTCTGGAAATAAGCGGTCAATTGACTGTGGAAAGTAGCAGTACAAAAGCTCTAGAACACTTTGTGCCAACTTCAGAACACCAGCATGCGTGCGGAAGTTCTGGGTTAAATGAAAAAGATCAGACATACATTTGGCCTTGCCTTTCACTTTCCCAGTAGCTAGACCGATTGACTCTGAAAGATATTCAGTATAATACAACGACCTTATGTCTTCAAATCTAAAATCAATTCCCCGAGCAATAGTTTGAGCAGTATCACCAGCAAAGACAAAACCATCATCAAAATTGTTGCAAACATACTTGAAGAGAGCAATTTGTTGCATGGTAAGATCCTGGACCTCATCAATATAAACAAAATCCACTTTGTTGCCAAGATACCCACCAGTTGCCCTCAATCGCCGATGCAGATCAATGACCAAGTCTGATAAATCAAAATCCCCTCTCTTAAGCTTTGTCTTCTCGTAAGCAAGAAAATTTTCAAAGATAAGCTCTCGCATCTCGGTGTTCAGGGTAGATGTTCGACCCTCCGAAAGTTTAACGTAGTCCTCCCGGTTGAGCACACCATCCCAAATTTCACTTATGCCCCATCCACCTTTTATATGGGACATTATTTCTTTGAAGACTACTGAAGAGTCAAGCTTCCCTGTCAACTTATAGTTAAAATGTGGCCAATAAACTGAGGTGAAGCGATCATAATTAACCTCTTTCTGCTGGATGAAGGAACAGAAGGCAGGAGAGCAAGAGTAACCTTTTTCATTTAAAGGAATTTTCTTCAACTCACAAAATCTTTTGAAGAAAGAGTAAGGCATACTACCATCAAGCATCATGAGAAACTTATGAAAGGTGATAACAAGGGGATACTTCTCGGATGGAATATCAGCAAAACTATCAGGAATATCAGCAAATTCCATAATGCTATATTCATTGTCACGCATATCATCAGAATTGCTACCTGCAAAGAAATCACCTCCAGAGGTGAACCTGAAGAGTAAACAAAATAATAAGAAAAAATTGTTCAATATAACCTTTGCAAGCAAAACAAAGAAATACACACACGCACACATGCACAAATCTAAGAAACAGGTTTCCTTATTTCTCAACTTCTCCCAATCATGTAAGGTGCAGAGGATGCTGTTCTTGATACTATATAGACACAATGGACCAAATGTGCTTTCGAGGTGCCATAAGGATGTCAGAATACTGCAAAGGGTAGTCAATAGAAGTGGTCCTGAAATGACTAGGTTTCAGCAAGGATAGTTGTGGTGTAATGCGGCAGGAGGTCTTATAACATTCCTGAATCTGGTCCCAGATGCTAACACAAGTTTAAGATTGCAATGTTACCTAACCAATTTTACCAAAGTTCAGAAATCTAAATAATCAATTTTCAGAACTTGGGAGTTGGGAGTTAGAAGGAAGATGTTGTCGATAGGAGAATAATTGAAAACCACCCATGTTTTGGGTCATACTTGAGCCTTAACTGGGATGTTAATGGGCCAGACTTAGTGGGCCAATTAGTTGGCACTGGCAAGAACTTGACAGGCCCTTGGTGGCTGACAATGTAAAATTGCTAAGTCAAATACTTAGTGATAGGTGAATAATAAAAAAATAATAGCCAAACTTTCTAATACTGGAGTATGATAACAAACGAATAATTACATGTATAACCCTGTTAAAAATGAAATTACATATTTAGCCATCTTATTTTCATGCTATTATAAACCTCACTGCATCCAAATACTTGAAAAAATGCCCCTGCCATTTCCATCCATTAACATTTTGTTAAATATCTCTTAGTTTACCCTGGTTAACCTTTAACCAAAGTTTAAAATGTCTAAAATACCCATATTCTTTGCTCAACTCACTTTCTCTCTGTTTCCATCTATCTCTCTCTCTCTCTTTCTCTCTCTTTGGCACAATGGGCCAATAAAACAAATACCTTTTTGTAGGGGCATTTTTGTCCAACAAATAAATTTAATGGTTGAAAATGGAATCGATAACAGAGTTAACCGCATGGACAATTTTACAAGCATTGCAACGCAGTGAGGTTATTTATAATAGCATGAAAATAAGATGGGCAAATTTGTAATTTCATTTTTAACAAGTTGTACATGTATTATAGTTAATTGCAACTTAGTCCAATCTATGGTTCGCCGTATCGTATTGGATTGTTCCAACTTGTATGAGTCGACTCATACCTGGGCGAGTCCGATATGTTAGGACACAGACTGTCGATACACATCTGACAAAAGTTGACTCAATGCGACTTGTGCTGACTCGATGTGACTCGTGCCGACTCATGTAATACACTGTGAACTGGCACAAGTCATTGCGATCTGACTCGAGCCTACTCGATGCAACTTTATGTGACGTGTATCTTATTAAGTAGACTTTTTTCTAATATGACAATTAATTAGACTTATATTGTAATTGCTGAGCCAATTTCTTCATCATCCTAAAAAACTGCATTTGCAACCTTAATAGTGTAAAAATCAATTCCCCCTTTCTTGGCACTTGCCAAATCATGAAGCATATTCTTGTCCCCTTCCTTCAACCATATTTTTTTTATGTCTTTGTTTCCATTTTATCTCTTCCTTGAAGGCCCACTCATTATAAATCTTCTTAGTTTTCCCACTGCATAATCTCCTCTTGTGAAATAACAGCATGATCGTTTTCGTCTCAAAATCTAAAATCTTTTGAAGAAGGTCTTGTCTAACTAACTCTACTATCTTCTCCAAAGACCTTATGGCTCCATTCCTTGATTTTTCCATAAACCCATTTAAGCTCCATGTCAAGAGGGTAGCAAGCATTTTTTGTGTTGGGGTCCTCCTTTTCACCATTCCGGAACAAGATCTTGAAAATTTTCACATCCAATCCAAACAAGCTCAAATCTGAATAGAATGTCCCTCTTCTTTTTATGAGAAAGAAGCTCTAGGAGCATGGAAAAGAAAATCAGTCGGAATCGGCCTGGATTGCTCGGATCGGGCCAAAATCGACTAAATCACTCGATTTGAATCGAAACAGAATCGATCGATTATGGAACCAATAGAATTTTTCCAATTTTATTCCATTTTTATTTATTTTTTTGTTCTTTAATTCTTCTCTTGGGTCCGCCAAGATCAGCGGATCAGGATCGGATCGGATCGGGATAAGGACCAGCTAATCCTGGGAGCCAATCTCATTTAGAATTCCATGACTAGGAGCAGAGCTATGTGATCTAAGCGTACCCTAGTTAGACCTCTAGCAAAAAACGTATTAACAATTGCTGCCATTCCACACTATCCATAAACATGTTCAGTTTGACTTACCTTCTTATTAGACCATGTGTATGCTAAAGATGAAATTTTCACTTTAAAAAGATCATAGCAGAGATCCAATCATCCAGCAACCTCATTTTGGAAGCTCATTGTTAATGATTAGACATTTCCCTTGGATACGTCACTGCACTGAACTCCCCTACTGTACACCAAGCATCCAAGCATCTGCTATGAATATCTTTAAGTTCATTAAAAAAGGACCTTATCTGCCAGGTCCCGAGGACCAAAAACTCCTGTAAAAATCCACTTGAATCCCTTTCTTTGTGCTGGAAATCCAATGAAAGAGTGTTCACCTTGTTCCGAAGAATTAAAATTCCTCCCCTCCTCCCATAAGCAGGCTTGGAAACACAACCCTCAAGCTTGTTACCTGTCAAGTTTCTTGTGAAGTCACCATTCACATCACCTGATTTGGTTTCTTAAATACTGATGGGGAAAAACCCAACTGAGCCTGATGACTGAGCTCAGTCCCAATTCGAAAATAAGCCGAGTAATATTCATTCACTACCGGCGGCCCAGATTCATGATAGGCCAAGATGGACCCGGCCTAATTACCAAGCTTAGCATGTTTGATCCGGCCCAGATGCTTATTGGGCTGACGAGGGTCCGGCCCACTCGGCATGGCGAATGTGAATCGCTCATATTCGGCTCAGGTGCGTAAAGGGCCGAGACGGGTCCGGCCCGTCTCGATCAACCACTTACGGGCTTTCAGTCTACTAACTCTCAGGGTACTCTGAAAATTTCCTCTCAATTCCTATAGTCCTACATCGCTCGCCACCATAAAGGAACCCTCTTCCCCCGCTATAAGAGTACTATTCACTACGAAAAAGGTACACAAACTATAAAGCCTCCATTTCTCTCTCTCTCTCTCAACATTAAAGCTTTCATTAAGGCCCTTGCTAACTTAATCATCGGAGGGGGTTCTCTAGGGCCAAGACTCGGGACCCTTCCTAACTGGTTTCTTCTTCTTGTAGGAGCTTCTGCCTTCGTCCCCGACTTGTTCTCGGTCCGGATCCCCCTCGGCTCTCGGTCATCGGCTGGTTATTGGATTCCTCGTCGAGAATCTGACAGTGATTTCCTTGGCAACATCACTTGGCGCCGCCTGTGGGAAAGAAGCAACCATGTCTCATCGACTAGTGACGAGACGATCCGGCCAAGACGAGACGGAGGTAAGGGTGACCTTTGCCCAATCACTCCACGCCGAAGGAGTCCCAGCCAGTCTTCCACAAGGATCAGCCCTACTGACAATACCTGAGCCCGTCGGTCTCAGGGAGGACCGAGTGGAAGAACTCTCGCAACACGTGGCTACTCTCACGGCCACCGTCACTTCCCTGACCCCTCTACATGACATGGTTTCGGCCATCGCACAGCATATGGACCTACTAAATCAACTAGCAGGGCCAGAACCACCTCAGCTGTAATTTTGTCCAAACGGACAATTTTCAACTGTACAGCCGGGACCTACGAAGGCGTACCCTCATGAGGGGATCTCGGCTTACGGCGAACCATATGGGACACAAGGCCATATTCCACACAATAGTCACGTACCGACTGAGCCGGACAACGCTTCATCCGGCACCCACCCAGTAGGGGCTAAATACCGTTCGGCTACCATAACGACAGCGACTCCGGAGCTGGACCAGAGATTAATTGAGATAAGGAAAGAGATGCAACAGATGGTTTCCCGGCCATATGGAGTGCCCTTGGCCAACGTAATTCTAGAACAGACCTAATTTTCTCTTGAAATTCTGGCTACGCAAATACCTTTCAACTTCAAGCTGCCGAAGGGCCCTTTGTACGATGGCATGACAGACCCAGTCAACCATTGTCATAAATTTAACTCTTATCTTTCTATCAGAGGGGTTCCTGAGGCAGTTCGCTGCCGTCTTTTTCCCCTCACCCTTGAGAAAATAGCCTCCACCTGGTTTGAAACCTTGGCTCCAAACTCCATCCATTCTTTGGTGCAACTAGGTAAACTATTCATCGACCAATTCTATGATGCTACTCGGCAATGCAAGACTTTGGCCAGTTTGCTCGCCATCCGGCAAGGACCAATCGAGACGGCAGTCCAGATTCCGAATCTGGATAGTTCTATTGCGGTCTCGGTCGTGATCAGTGGTTGCATGGAAGAGGGGCTTCTCAGTTCTATTGGAAAGCAGCATCCTCTCACCTTCCAGGACCTAGTGGCCCAAGCACACAAGTACATCAACCGGGAAGACCTAATGATGTCTAAAGGCAAGAACACCGTCGAAGCTGTGACAGGAATCCTCCCGTAAAAGGTACAAAAGGGAAGAAGATTGGGGCCTAAACAGGCATTGGGCCCCTCAACAGCAATACGTGCCACTACCAGCTTCTCCCTCCTGGATGCTCATGGAGGTGAAAGGCATGCTCTGCCGGCCAGAGCGCATCAAAACCAACCCTCGTCGAAGGAACTCCCGAAAATACTGTGAATACCATTGGGAGATGGGACATTCAACATACGAATGCCGACACCTTGGGGAAGAAATTGACCGCCTCATCCGGGAAGGACACCTGCCGCAATATAATCGGGTGCGACCTCAGCAGCAGCAAGGCCGAAACCCTCCAGCAACACCTAGGCAGCTCCAGCTTCCGGCCAAGGAAGCACCTCAGCCGAAAGCTGCGCCAACGGCGGCGGTAGCATCACACCAGCGGTTTAGTGTCGGGTCCATCATGGTTATATCCGGAGGACCAGGAGAGGGTTCTCGACAGCGTCATCACGCCGAGGCATCGTCGGACGTAACAGTAATTGACGCGGAGCCGAAGCGCTCTCATCAGGAGGACATCGTCTTCGGCAAGGATGATCTCGAGGACATCTAAGTCCCACACGACGATGCTCTCGTCGTGAATGTTGTATTAAAAAACTACGATGTTTGTCGTATTTTTATTGATAATGGGAGTGCACCTAATGTGCTTTTCTATGACTGTTTCCTAAAACTTGGTCTAACTGAAGCCGATATAAAGGCTCATCGGGACCCTTGTTTGGCTTCAATGGAGCCCCATACCGAGTGGAAGGCATTGTCCGACTGTCCGTGACCCACGGTACGTTACCAAAAAAACTAACAGTTGAGACCGACTTCGCAGTAGTGAAAGTCGACTCGGCCTACAATGCTATCTTCAGCCGACAGTTGATCGGAGGAATCGGTGTTGTACCTTCGTCCTACCACCAAAAGTTGAAGTTCCACGCCAGCCATGTAGTCGGCGAAGCAAAGGAGAACCAGGAAGCGGCCCGGCAATGTTACATGATCTCAGTAAAGGGAAAAGCTGCGGCTGAGTCCCTCTCAATTGAGTCAGTAGCCGAAGCCTCCCCAGGTGAAGAACTTGTGACTATTCCAGTCCCGGGCGGAGAAAGCCGAACATTGTTGATAGGTTCGGATCTTGAAATAACCGAAGTTGAAGCGTTGGTTAATTTCCTGAACTAGAATCTCGACGTCTTCGCATGGTCTCCTTTAGACATGCCTGGAGTCGATCCGAAGGTGGCGGAACATCATCTGCATGTCGATCCGAATCATCCTCCGGCAAAGAATTCCGGATCGGATCGGGTCCCCGAATCGGGACCCGCCGATCCCGATCCGACCCAGATCGGATCGCCCTAGTCGGCCGATCCAGATGAAGTTTGGCCAGTCCGACTCGGCCAGATTAAAAAATAATAAAAAATTAAAAAAAATCAGAAAAAAATCAGGAAAAAATAAAAAAAAAATCAGAAAAAATTACATACATATTATTCAATTGATGTACAATAAGAATGAATGCAATTCATGTACATCCATAAAAGACCCTAAACCCTAAAACACTAAAACCCTAAACCCTAAACCCTAAACCCTAAAACCCTTAACCCCCCTAAACCCTAAACCCTAAACCCTAAACCCTAAAACCCTAAACCCTAAACCCTAAACCCTAAAACCCTAAAACCCTAAAACCCTAACACCCTAAACCCTAAACCCCTAAACCCTTAAACCTTAAGGGGGGGATCGGGACCGGCCCGAACCGGACCAGATCGGGTCCGGTCCGGCCCCGATTTGGTCCGGTTCGGGCCGATTTCGGCCGTTTTTTTTTTTTTCAAATCGGTGGGGGGGGACAGTGAAATCCCCCCCGAATCGGATCGGAACCCGCCGATTCCGATCCAAACCGGCCGATTCGGATCGGAATCGGCCGATTCCGCAATCCATGTCCTCCGGTCAAACAGAAGCGACGTACTTTCAACCAAGAGAGGAGAATGACGATCCAAGCCAAAGTACAAAAAGGCCTGGACGCGGGACATCTCCGAGAGGTTCATCATCCTGATTGGGTCGCCAACGTGGTAATGGTACCCAAGAAGGATAGTAAGTGGCAGATGTGTATTGATTTCACTAACCTTAACAAGACTTGTACGATAGACAATTTTTCTCTGCCTCGGATAGACCAAATAGTTAACGCCAACTCCGGCCACAAACTACTCAACTTCCTCGACGCCTATTCGGGATACCATCAGATCTAGATGCATCCGAAGGACGAAGACAAGACAAGCTTCACAACAGACATCGACTTGTACTACTATACCCGAATGCCTTTCGGCTTGAAGATGCATGAGCGACTTATCAGCGCCTCATCAACAAAATGTTCACTCCCCAACTGGCACACAAACTCATAAGGCAAGGATACTGGTAGCCAACCCTCCGCGAGGACGCAGCCAGTCTCGTCCATCGCTGCGATCAATGCCAGAGATTCAACTCTCTCATCCATCAGTCAGCAACCATACTGACACCGCTATCGGACCTCTGGTCTTTCACACAATGGGGAATTGATATTCTCAGACCATTTCCCTGGTCACCGGTCAAAAAAAGTTCCTTGTTGTAGCTGTTGATTATTTTACCAAGTGGGTGGAGGCCAAACCCCTCTCTACCATAACCGATAATAATGACTGGAGTTTCATATAGAAATCTATCATCTGCCGTTACGGTATCCCTCAAACTATTATATCAGACAATGGCAAGTAATTTGCTAGTAGCCAGTTCAAGAAAAACTGCGAAGGCTTCGGCATCTTGCATAAGTTCACTTTGGTAGCCCATCCCTAGACGAATGGTCAAGCCGAAGTCGCCAACCAAAGCATCTTACAAGGGTTGAAAACCCATCTCGGCGAAGCCAAAGGACGATGGGTTGATGAGCTACCGAGTGTGTTGTCTATCGAACAACCAGCCGAACCCCAACCGGTGAAACACCTTTCCGAATGGCATACGGATTGGAAGCGATCATCCCGATTGAAATCGGCATGCCCTCTCAAGGGTCCTCGCATATCACGCAGAAAGCAACGACGAGGCCATAAAAGACCATCTTGATCTCATTGAAGAAACAAGAGATCTGGCACGCATCCGGCTAGCAACATATCAACTACGCATGGCAAAGTATCATAATGCCCGAATGAAGCCTCGGAGCTTCGAAGTCGGGGATCTAGTGCTGAGGAACGGTCATGCCTGAAAGCCTGTCGATGCCGCAGGGAAGCTATTCCCCAACTGAGAAGGACTTTACCCTCTCAAGTCAACCTATCCCTCGCACCTGGAACTTGGAACGCCTTCAGCGTTATTTTGTATAAAACCTCCTCTCGGAGTTCGTCCGAAATGTAAATCACAATCAAAACAAGGAAATTGTTTGAGTAAAATTAAAGGAGTGTGTCCTGCGCTATTCTCTAAGTCCGTGTAAAGGGGGGCTTTAACCATGGAAACCATATCGGGAGCGACACTATTCTAAGTCCATGTAAACCGTACCAGGAATGGCTTCGACCATGCAAACCGTATCGGAAGCGGTATTATTCTCTAAGTCTCTGTAAACCGTACCAGGAGTGACTTCGGCCATGCAAACCGTATCGGGAGCGGCACTATTCTAAGCCCGTGTAAACCGTATCGAGAGTGGCTTCGACCATGCAAACTGTATCGAGAGCGGCATTATTCTCTAAGTCCGTGTAAACCGTACCGAAAGTGACTTCGGCTATACAAACCGTATCGAGAGCGACACTACTCTCTAAGTCAATGTGAATCGTACCATATTGCTTCGACTATGCAAACTGTATCGGGAGCAGCACTATCACAAGTCCATGCGTATCATACCGAGGGCGGCTTATTCCAAAGCACATGCGGATCATATCACAACTTTACCAAATCCACAAAATCGCTTTCGACTAAAAATGAAGAATAAAGGTTAAGAGCTCGGAATAACCTCTGAGAAAGCGTTTGACAAAGGTACTTGTATATATATATATATATATATATATATCGGCAAATACAAAACGTATCGGCAAATACAAGAAAGAGCAGAGACGCTCCCTAGCACGCCGATTACAAAAGATATAAAGGAAAATACAATTATTCAGCTAACTCCCCCTCGTCAGAACTGAGAAGGCAATTTCTTCGTCCCGCTCCTTCTGAAGGTGATCGAGAGCTTTGTCCTTCCCAGCCAGCTTGGCCCAGAGCGCTTCCAACTCCCCGCGCCCCTCAGCCGATTCCATTTCGACTTTCCGTTTTGCCTCGACCTCGAGGCACACCGCCTCTCTTTGTCGAGACAACTCAAACCCCAGCCGAGCATTCATTCTGAGGAGGGTGTCGATGTTGCCCTTTAGGTCTCGCTTCATCGAGGCTACCTTTCCGACAGCCCAGTGGTCCGTCGCCGCGTCCACGTCCTTCAGCTTCTCCTGGATGTGGGCGAAGCACCGGGCAAGAGTTGCGCTTATTGCTAAAGACTACAAAAAATCACGTCAGAATCTCTTGACCGAAGCATAAAAGACAAAAGAAAGGTGAGAAAGCCGAAGGCTCACCTGAATGATGTTGCATACGCACAGCGCCGTAAGCCATTCTGTGGAGACTGCCTGCAGCTCGTCGGCCACCATAGGGAGGATGTTCCCCTGGGCCAGCCGCAGATAGGTGGCGGAATCTTCGATAGAGTCGTCCGCAAACACCCCGGTCTTTGGGCGCCATAGTTCACCCATATTCACAGGGCATGCGAGTCCCGGACGGGCCAAAGGGAAAAGACAAGGAGGTCCCTGCGGTCGATAGGGACTCGAGTTGAGTCAGACGAGGAGGAGAGTTGGCCGCTAGAGGCGTCTCGACCAGCCGCGATCTTCTTCGACTGATGGGTCGCCTCTCTATCGGCTTTCCTCTTCTTCTGCTCGTCGTGATCCGGTCGAGCCGCAGAAGACTTTCCTCTTTCCCGCTCCCGCTCCATCTGCGCGATTGTCGCTCGGCCTTCCAACGAGGACGCCGTGTGTGCGTCGGAAGCGGTCCCCAAGGGTGGCACCCAAGTGCACTGCAGCGAAGACCTGGAAGTCGACTTACGCCCGGCCGCTTCCCGCTACTAAATGCGGTCCATAAGGGGGTCGAGATCGGTCGACATTTCTGAAACCACAGAAAAAGAAAAGAGTTAAGTCATCTGGTTGTCAAAATCGTAAAGTACGCAACTAACCCGAGATCGGTTAACCCTCGGCATCGGCGACCGTGACCTCTCCGCTGGACACTTCTTGCGCGTCGATAGGGTCATCAGGCACTTCAATCACGCCCGGTACCGAGGCAGTCTCGGGTATCTCGGTATCAGCTGATACCCCCTCGGCTCAGGCGGGGGGGGGGGGGGGGGGGGAGATAAGGAGCCTCCCGTAATAGCATGTTCGCCTGATCTGGCCATGCCCCTATACGGATTAGCCATTTTTGTCTACTCATGAGGTCATTTACATTGACAGGGGCTTCGTCTATGAGCTTTATCGCCTCCAAGAGCTGATCTTCAGTTAGCTTGGAGGCCTCCAAAGCTCCTTCGGCGAGAGGTTTCCATTCTATGGGAAAGGGCCAAACACTGCTATCCCTTTCGGCGAGAGTAACGAAGAAGAAGCCCTCCTTCCAATGATGGTGAAGTAGTACCAAGAGGATTTCTCTTGGAGCTTTACCTTGAAAAGATAACGAAAGACATCTATGGAAGAGACGAGACCTAATTTCCTGTTAAAGGCTAGGTACCCGTAAACGGTCCGCCAGGAGTTCGGAAAGAATTTGGAGGGGACTAACTGGTAGGCATTAAATAAATCTATGATGAAGGGGTGCAGAGGAAGTCGGAAGCTGGCTTGGAAACTGTGCTCGTAGATAGAGAAGCAACCTGGGCGGGATATTGGCCCTCACGGCGGCTCGGCCCCTTATGAGGGAGAACCAATCCGGAATGTAGTAGCGCTCCCACATCTCCGTCACCACTTCGCAGCTGAGGCAAGGGGATACATCCAAGACCCTTTCGGTCGGTCGACGGATGGGCCCAGCCTGCTCATGTTGAGAGGTCCCGACGGGTCCAAGATTGTGCACCGAAACTACTTCGTCCACCATGTCGGAAGCGAAGGAGTTCAAAGAAAAAGGAGACAAAAGGGAAAGACAAGGAAGGATTGACTTTAAAAAGGAGCAAGAGGAACTGCTCTAGGAGGTAGGGCTACTGGGCATAAGTATGAAAAGACAAGGCCAAGTCGGAGGCTTACCCTCAGACTAGAGATCCCAGCGCTCGATGGGACGATGTCGGGCTCTTTGAAGCTTCGATTAGACACTCTCCGCCGGCCAAGGGTTGACAAGACGCTCTCGAGATCGCTCAGGAGAAGCTCCGCTAACGAGACCTAAAGAGTGGGAGGAACAAATGGGCCTCTGTAGATGGGGAGCGACTATTTATAGGGTCCCCCAAAGGAGACCTGATGGAGGATCAATGGTTATGATTTTAAGGCTCCTCGGCTTCCCCCTCTCGGATATGCAACGCGTGTCCCTTCCCGCCAAGAAACAGGCCAAATGGCAGCGGATTCGAAATGAGGAAATTAGCGTACAGGATTTCGAGACCTTTCGACTGCCCTCTCCGATGCACGCCACGTGTCTCGGATCCCCGTGCTGAGAGAAGATTGGCGATGATCCAAGTTGGAATGATCAACGACCAAGATCTTCGGACCCTTCGGAAACCCTATCGGATGCGTGCCACGTTTCTCAGTTTTCTCGCACAAACGAAGCACTCAATAGGAAATCTCAAGTTATTGCCGCCTTTTTCAACATCTTCAGTCCGCTAGGATTGGTCACATCACTTCGGTTTCGGACGAGAGCCATCTTCAGTCCGCGATGATTGGTCACATCCCCTCGATTTCGGACGAGTCATCTTCAACACGGTAGAGATCTATTGTTCCCTCTCAATTAAAGGCAATTGCGCTTATCTTCTCTTTCCAGAAACAAATTCCCACCTTTAGAAATTCTATAAGAGGCAAGTGTACTCTCGACACTTTATCTTTTTAGAAACATGCTGAGTAAGGGGCCCTGTGATGGGGAAAAACCCAACTGAGCCTGATGACTGAGCTCAGTCCCAATTCGAAAATAAGCCAAGCGATATTCATTAACTACCAGCGGCCCAGATTCATGATAGGCCAAGATGGACCCGACCTAATTACCAAGTTTAGCATGTTTGATCCGACCCAGATGCTTATTGGGCTGACGAGGGTCCGGCCTGTCTCGATCAACCGCTTACAGGCTTTCAGCCTACTAACTCTCAGGGTACTCTCAAAATTTCCTCTCAATTCCTATACTCCTACATCGCTCTCCACCATAAAGGAACCCTCATCCCCCGCTATAAGAGGAGCACTATTCACTCGAAAAAGGTACACAAACTATACAGCCTCCATTTCTCTCTCTCTTAACATTAAATCTTTCATTAAGGCCCTTGCTAACTTAATCATCGGAGGGAGTTCTCCGGGGCCGAGACCCGGGACCCTTCCTAACTGGTTCCTTCTTCCTGTAGGAGCTTCTACCTTCGTCCCCGACTTGTTCTCGGTCCGGATCCCCCTCGGCTCTCGGTTATCGGCTGGTTATTGGATTCCTCGTCCGGAATCCGAAGTGATTGCCTCGACAACATCAAATACAAAAGTCCTCTGTCTTACATCAGGGAATAATCAATCTGACCTCGAGCATTTTATCATTGCCATTGACATGGCTAATGTTCCAACTGACCAATTTCAACATTAAAGCATCTGTTTATCCCTACATGCTCCCCTTCTAGGTCTTAATCCTTATAACTGGGCATCCTTTTGGATAGAAGTTAATTCCCACTACCAATTTTCTTTAGAGAACTACCAGTAAGATTCAGGTCTCGTCTAATTTTCTTGAGGAATTTCCTCGACACCTCTTCTCTTCTAGAGCAAGAAATTCCGAATGAGTTCTTGACCACCCTGAAAATCTCATCGGACCATTCCCCCTTACCCTTTACATGCATGACTGCCAGTGGCAAACAATCATGATAATCCTTCCTTCTTTCATCATCCTTTAGAGTCTAAAAAGCTAAGCCTTTATATGAAGCTAGGAACTCCAACGCAAAAGAAAGAGAGGGAAGAGTGGGGGAAGAGCAAAGAGGAAGTACAAACGAAACATGAGTTGAGGAGTGAACCTAGCACAGGATCTCTGGCAGTCCTCCTAAAATAGAATCTCTGCCCTTTCATCCTCCGCCTTTGTTCCTCCTATCATCCCTGAGCAAGTCGCCGCCATAGGAACTAGAAGACTGGGAAGAAACTCAGGAGGGAAGCTCTGCACGCAGCATCCTTGGATACCAGCCTCTGAGAACTTTCAGCATCAGGAACCAAAAGCAAAGCGACCAGAGCTCTAGGGCTTACTAACTGGGACTTGTGATCCAGGCTCAAAGAAGCACACAGACTGGATGACTGACTCTATCTGATGACCAAAATCAAGTGAGCATGGCACTTAAAGCAAGTTCTGGTCTGGGTCTAAAAGTATCAGGTTCTGCCTGTTAACAAGATTACCCCTAATTGATCAAACCACTGTACGTCTTCTCCACACAAGAAATTCCACCTCTCTAAAAGACTTCCCCCTCTTGCCTTCCAACAGAGCTACTGCCTCTTTCTTTTGGAGAGAACCTCGGCCCCTCTTTCTTAAGGACCCTCAAGCACCCCAAACTTCTGCCTAACAAAAGATACTCCAACACAGAGAGCTGAATCCTCTTCCACAAGGTACTCCTTGAGACTAGGTGTCGACTTTGACCAATCCCAGGATGACCAGGACTTTCCTGAGTCTTCTAACATGGGGTAAGCGATTGCACCCCTGATTCCAGCACCCCTTGCGATTCTTCTCCTGTGCAACCTTCATCTTGTTACACAGTCTATGCCTCCGTTTTTCTGCGGCAACTTCAGCCCATCTCTAGTCTTGGACAATCAACTTGTATAACAAACTTTGGGTTACAAGCAGAGAAAATCAGAACAAAGCCTCCTCTCTGAACTTCTCCCAGCGCTAGGCATTCCTTTCAAGCAGGGGCAGACTGCCAACTGACCAGCAGCATATCATTACAAAAAGCTTCCTTACAGACCAATAGCATTCCTCCACCCACGAACTATGCAAGAAACTTAGGAAAAGCAAAGTGCTCATACCTCCCTGCACCACCTTTGAACAGTCATGAAGATGAAACACCTCCACCACCATACTATCATCTTACTTCAGCCTGGCCTCACGAACCAGAGGACACCATGAGATGTCAATTGATCTGTCATCTCTCCTGGAGGGCTACAACTTAGCATCAACAGGTCAAGGCAACTCTTCACCTCCATTGCCAGAACTCCCCAATGATGTAGGCTACCCCTTCTTCTTCTGCTTGCATGCCCAAGTATCATGACCCACACCTTGCAACAACATACCCAATGGCATGTCTTATAATTTTTAGCCAAAAGCCCCTCTCAAGACATCTAATGCAGTAATCAAAACCTATAGGAAGGGCTCTAGGCCTGTCAACCCTCTTCCCTGCTAGTCTGCTCCTCCTTGGAACCATCTTACTCCAGACATCAAACTCCGACATTCCTTGATGCCCCTTACCTTGGTAGTGAGTATGTTAGGTAGGTAACTTGCGTTCTTCAACTTCTTCTCCTAAAATAGAATATGCATTAAAAACCTATTTAATACATTAAAAACTACATGAAAGCTTAAAAATAGCTTCCACATAATAAAAGAATGAAAATCAATATACCCAAGAATAAAGTCTTAATGTAATATTTCATTTGGAGGACACTAACGAGATTTTATTATGGACTTAGACTCCGAAATGACAAATGAAGGGAGAGAGACAGAGAGAGAGAGAGAGAGAGCACGCTTGACACGAATTTCGTATGTCATTTTTCCTTTTGAGTTGAACCTAAAAGAACTGATTAGTTTCAATGACATGTACATCACTAAAGGTCAAGTGCTTAGCTAAAGCAAGTTTAGGGAAATACTATACTATGAGAGGTCCCCTTGTAAGCCCACCTAATTGAGTTTTGTTATTCATGACTATAGGGCACAACATTTGACGCATCAATGTTGTTCCATGCATGGTTTGCCATCTTGATGCTTCTATGTATGACTTGTAAGAGTTGTTTCAGTTTTTGGCGTTTACCATTCATATTGAGTCAGACCTAAATCAGCCCGACTCACATGAATCATACTGAGCGGGACATATATGACTCTGCTTCAGAGAAACTGAGCCATACTGATCCAATGATCAGACCAACCTTGGCTCCATGTCATGTGGAGCCCTTTTTAGGGCCAACCGGTGCATGCGTGTGATGTAGGATTTAAAAGTAGCATTGAGTTCTCAAGGCATGATGAGGTGTACGAAGAACTGCATGAGACCACACGAATTGATTTGTTCATCCATGATAGAAGAGGTGCGCACTTTATACGGTGACAAAGTAACATGAAAGAGCACACCTATTCTCTTGTGACTTTATAGCATGTGATTATAGGGTGCCAAAGCCACTTTATAGGCATGCGACTAGTCATACCTCTTGTCTCGTGAACTTTATAGCATGTGACTTTATAAGGTGCCAAACTCACATGCAAGCCATGTGTCAATAAATTTAACCACCTTCACTTCCTCGTATACAATGGAAAAAGAGCACAATTGTTTGAAGATTTTCTTTAGGACGACCCATATAGTTTGAGGACATTTGGGAAAACAAAGTTCAGTAGCATAACCAGTAGCCCACCAAGATACACCTATATTATTCACTGCCATTAGAAACACGTGTCCCTATTAAGCATACAAAAATATAGCTTCCTTGGCAGGCAAGTTACGTAAAAAGTTTCACCATGATTTTTATGATAAAATTTACAAGACTTTAGAACAAGAATAATGTCTCAATCTAAACAAACGAAGCCGGGTATTTCTAGCCTAGAGCTCAGTTCCACTTAAGGAATTTAGGGTTGAGAACAAACAATCCAATTGTAACAGGGCCAAGCTCAGCTGAAAGCCATCTCAGAGCCTTGATCCAAGAAAATGTGTCACTAGCTGCTCAGATAATTTGCAGTCCAAGAGACAATAATGCAAGTGCACTAAAGAAACTTTGTTTCCTTTCCTAATGCTGCATCAATTATGCACATTTTCCTATTGGAACAAAATCTTCCTCATATGGAGTGAAACAGAGACAAAACATATATTTACTTGAATGCAAATTGGAATATAAACCAGAAACGCTAGACATCATGTGCTTGAATTAGCAAGACCAAGATCACCATTTAACTAACCTTCTCAAGTGGCAAATATAATTCTTTATTGCTGAACAAAGCTTTGAGCTGACTGTGACAAATAATTGCCGTAGCTCATTCCCATCCGTATCCACCACATTCTCCTTGACCCTTTTTTTCCTATGTGGAACCCACGATGAACAACTTTCGGCATTGTACAAGCCTGCTGAAGAGAGATAATGTTGTTGCTCCCTTTGAATCAACTTCATTGTTAAAATGGTTGTTTTTCCAGTTCCTGATCTCCCAAGAATAAAAGTACTCTTAGGAAAAAGAATTATGTCTCGTTCTTGATCAGTTACTTCAAAGGGAAGGTCAAGTTCTTTCCCATCTGAGCTAGATATCAAGTGATTGACCACACCAGATGACAAGGAATAAAATTTCATCAGTAGCAAATGCTCAGAAACTTTTGAATTTTTTGCAGAATTTCTACCATCTAATGACTCATTTTGGGGGAACTTAGCACACACATTTCTACGAAGACTTGCATACTGCTGTTTGCGCGAAGGTTTTTCTAACCTTCGTCGGGACCTGACCTAGCATGTCTCTCCTATGTCGGATTATTCGGAAATCCATTTTTTTTTTATCTAGAGAATTATAGGTCGGTTTTATATTTTATCGGACTATGAGAACTTGGGATTAGCCCTCAGGGAATCCGGGACTTCGAATCAGGCGAAGATTCGAGTATATGACCTCTCTCCACTGACCTCGGTCAGTGTTAATTACGCTGAGCAACTGCTCGGCAACCCTTGATTAACCGTCCGTATGATGCCCTTAATCATGCAAAACTACTACTATAGGCAGCGCATGCATATGAAGATATATTTTAGGGTAAACTCTTGGCCTCACCCAAGTTTAGGATGTGTTTATATGATTTTGGATTGATTCCAAGCTATCTGGATTAATTCCAAGTATATTGGATTGACTCCAAGTATTCTGGATTGATTCCAAGTATTTTAGACCCATAAGGGTATTTTTGTAATTATGTCAAGTTGGAGGGTATAGGGAGATTATGGTTATTTAAGTGTATGAAATGAGTTTTAATGATTTAGGAAGGTTTCAAAACCTTAGGAGGTATTTTAGAGTTATTTCAAGTGTGTTTAGATTGTAAGGGTATTTTGGTAATTTTGCCCAAATTAGATTTTCAGACTTAAAGTCTATTTTTATATTTTTTCTGAGATTTTTATTTATTTTTATCATATTGGGGGTATTTTGGTAATTTTACCCATCTTATTAAGGTTTGGAGGGTATTTTGGACATATGAGAGATTTTGATATTTTTAAGAATTTTCTGTGATTTTTACAGATTTTTAACATGTATGAGGGTATTTTTGTAATTTGTATTAAGCTCTAGGGGCATTTTAGTCATTTCAGAATTTTATATATTTTCAGATTTGGTTCTCTGTTTTTTACTGGTTTTTTACTGAATTTTACTGATTTTTTTATTAATTTTACTGATTTTTATTAATTAATTAGATATATGAAGGATATTTAAGTTATATTTTGGATTTATGTAATTTCCAGATTTTGTTTTCTGATTTTTACTGAGTATTACTGATTTTTACAGAATTTTTCTGATTTTTATATTTATTTTATTAATTTTAGATAATTTTCGCAGATTTTATTAATTAATTAAGTATGTGGAGTATTTAAGTCATTTTTAACTTAAGTATATTATTTTATGAGTTTAATGTTTCATTATTAAGTTTTAGTTATGTATGGGGTGAGGCCAATGATATTTTAGAATATTTAATTATATGTTTTATGTATTTTAATTAGTTATAAAACTAATTATTTTGCATATGAAAATATAGTAACATAGTGTTACTTAAATAATAGATTCATGAACATACATGCACACACATATGCTCAAAGAACAACATGGGCATTTCATTCATCATTTCGGCATAATCCCGTCTTATAGGACGGTGATTTTACAACATAAATTTGGCAGAGCTTCCCCTTAGGAATAAACCTTAGGAAGAGAGCCCTCCAAGAAAATATCGCCTCCAAATCGCAGCAAACCCGGGCAAGAGCACCGGATTTGGTCTTCA
Organism: Zantedeschia hybrid cultivar; assembly: GCA_030544215.1. Classification (NCBI taxonomy): domain Eukaryota; kingdom Viridiplantae; phylum Streptophyta; class Magnoliopsida; order Alismatales; family Araceae; genus Zantedeschia; species Zantedeschia hybrid cultivar. Next base: position 59,498,494 of record JARZZO010000009.1, on the reverse strand, counting down.
AACTGGCAGAGTTTCCCCTAGGGAATTTTGGGCCAAATGGGCATGGACTTCTTCTTACCCCTTGGGGGGTATTTATAGGCCATGGGGGCCTCAACCGGTGGGGGTACCCACCGGAATTCTTTGAGGTGGGGGGTACCCACCGGTTCCATCATCTCTCCTCCCCTCTTTTTATTTTTTATTTCATATTGGCCAATGGATGGCAAGAGGGGTGAGAGAGAGAGAGCAAATAAAGGAGAGAGAGGGGGGAAGTGGGCACCCCCACCGGTTCCAACCGGTGGGGGGATGGCCACCGGCTGGACCCCCCCACCGGTTGGGAACCGGTGGGGGGTCTCCCCCACCGGTTTTGGGCAACCGGTGGGGGTTCTCCCCTCCCCATGCTCCTCTTTTCCCACCTTTTTGGCTCTTAATGAGCTCAATCTCTTTGGTTTTCAGATTTCCAGTGTGAAAAGGGGGGTTTTGCCCATTAATTGCAGGTTTGGGCTAGGTGTGAAAGGGGTTTAACCCCATTAACTTTATGTTTTGGCCCCATGTGAAAGGGGTTTGGGATAGGATTTAGGAGGGTTTCTGCATGGGATTCTCAACTCATGTGAATGGGGTTAAGATCCCCTATTTAACTCACCTCCTTTAATTAACTCCCCCCCCCCATTCTGAATTTTTTAAAGGAAAAAGAGAGGGAGGGAGCCTCTCTTCCCCCCCCCACCGGTTTCCCTCTTGGAACCGGTGGGGGGGTTCCCCAACCGGTGGGGGGCTTCTCCCCCTCCCTTTTGCCCCTTCTTTTGTTTTTTTTTTTTTTAAAAAAAAGAGGTTCCAACAAATGCCCCCCACGGGACATGTGCCGGAGGTGAAGACGACGGTGCATGTCCCGTGTCCCATTCGGCTACAAGAATCATCGTTTTGCATGCTTGAGGAATTCTCAAATGCGGCATGCCGGTATTATCTTGATGAATTCCCGTTTCTCGCCTTATGTATTTACGGCTATTGGGGGAAGCCACCCGCTGTCTCATATATGCCAGGCGATACATTGCTTTGGCTTGCTATGCATATGCTCCATCTGAGCTTGTCTGGGTCTTGATGACGCTCAATTTTGGTACTTAGACACCTCAAACTATGTCCAGGAAGTCCTGTTTTCATAACTTTTCGACTTTCCGAATATATTTGAAAGCGTCTACCCCTCTGATTATGGGAATCCTCTTGGCCTTCGCGACTTGGAGGTTCTGCGAGAGTTGATGCCGGTTGAATCTTTCGACGTTTACTTGGATTCTAGGAGATCTCTTGGCCTTCACGACATGGAGACTCCTTAAGAATATACAGGCGAGTCGTTTAATTCTTCCGGCATTTGCTCTATCTTGGGGTATCAGTACCTTATATTGGCATTTCCAGGAGCTCCGCACGAAGCGTTCTGGACTGGCCTAACATCTGGTTCATAGCAATTTGACTTTGTCCTATGACCTTATTAGGACTTGGTCAATTTTTGCTTTTCGAGACTTTTATTGTAGCTCTCTGGCGCTGACTTCATCTCTCTATCTTCTTGTAACTTGTTGTCTTTGTCTTCATGGCCTTCATGGGAGTTTCTCATATGGCAGGGCATGGGGAGGACAATATCCCCTTCCTACTAATTGTCGAGTAACTCTTGGCCAAAGCGAGCCGAGACTGAAAGTATCGAGACAGGCTGTGCAGCTTGGGTTGCAGAAGCTCCTATGCTTCCAATATCAGAAGGACATTGTCCTTTTCTGGTACCGCGGACGCCCATATCGCCGCTCTGCGTCAGCATGCATATGTTCTCGAAACTTCACTGGAGAGAGAACTCCTATCTTGTGGCGACCATCGAACATCGCTCCGACTGATATTCCGGAGATGGAGTCGAATTTCTTCAAAAGGATTGAAATTTTCCATTTGCTGAAGAACTCGAACTACCCTGCATGTTCATCTCGAACTCCAACATTGCTCCAGTGTATCGCAAATATTCTCCTGAAGATAAATGCTAAGTTTGAGTGGTACGGACCATTTATTATATGTTGCACGTATTCTCTCTTTCTTATATAACTAATACTAGCGCCTTTTCAGGTTTTCACCAGTATTAGCCCCCTCTTATTTTTGCCTGTGCGCCCTTGCGGGTTTTCACACAGCGGGGTTACCCGATTTTGCCTAAGGTGCCCTTTCGGGTTTTCACCTTAGCTGGGTATAAGACATTTTTACCCTTAACCGACCCCTTTTGAGAATGAGATCGATTAAGTCCGTCGGAGCACCTCATTTTTAAGCTCCTTTTTTTTTTTTTTTTTTTTTTTTTCCAACTAATACCAGCGCCTTTTCAGGTTTTCACCAGTATTAGCCCCCTCTTATTTTTGCTTGTGCGCCCTTGCGGGTTTTCACACAGCGGGGTTACCCGATTTTGCCTAAGGTGCCCTTTCGGGTTTTCACCTTAGCTGGGTATAAGACATTTTTACCCTTAACCGATCCCTTTGAGGACGAGATCGATTAAGTCCGTCGGAGCACCTCATTTTTAAGCTCCTTCTTTTTTTTTATTGTTATTATTATACTTTTTTTTTTTGTGGAGAATTACGGTTTCCCTGATAACCGCTCAGAAATATATGTAGGGAACTAAGTCTTCCCTGAGAACCGATAATGAATTTTATGTAGGGAACTGAGTCTTCCCTGAGAACCGATAATGAATATATGTAGGGAACTGAGGCCTCCCTGTGAGCCGATAAGAGATATATGTGGGGAATTGAGTCTTCCCTGAGAACCGATAAGAAATATATGTAGGGAACTGAGTCTTCCCTGAGAACCGGTAAGAAATATATGTAGAGAATTGAGTCTTCCCTAAGAACCGATAAGAAATATATGTGGGGAACTGAGGCCTCCCTGTGAGCCGATAAGAAATATATGTGGGGAATTGAGTCTTCCCTGTGAGCCGATAAGAAATTATATGTAGGGAATTGAGTCTTCCCTGAGAACCGATAAGGAATATATGTAGGGAACTGAGGCCTCCCTGTGAGCCGATAAGAGATATATGTGGGGAACTGAGTCTTCCCTGAGAACAGATAAGAAATATATGTAGGGAACTGAGGCCTCCCTGTGAGCCGATAAGAAATATATGTAGGGAACTGAGTCTTCCCTGAGAACCGATAATGAATTTTATATGTAAGGAATTGAGTCTTCCCTGAGAACCGATAATGAATTTTATATGTAAGGAATTGAGTCTTCCCTGAGAACCGATAAGGAATTATATGTAGTTTTCGAGAAACGGGGGCTCTAGGTAGCCAGGCTTGGGATACAACGGCTCCCGAAGACTGGATATTTTGAGACACAATGCCCCCCAGAGGCGAATTCCGGGCTTTAATGCCTCCCGTAGGCAAAATATGAACTTCAGGATTCAAAGCCTCCGGCAGGCGAAATATGAATTCTAGGATTTAAAGCCTCCCGTAGGCGAATTCCGGAGTTTAACGCCTCCCGTAGGCGAATATGAATTCCGAGATCCAAAGCCTCTCGTAGGCGAAATATGAACTCCGAGATTCAAAGCCTCCCGTAGGCGAAATATGAATTCCGAGATTCAAAGCCTCCCGTAGGCGAATATGAATTTCGAGATTCAAAGCCTCCCGTAGGCGAAATATGAATTCTAGGATTTAAAGCCTCCCGTAGGCGAAATGTGAACTCCGAGATTCAAAGCCTCCCGTAGGCGAATATGAACTCCGAGATTCAAAGCCTCCCGTAGGCGAAATATGAACTCCGAGATTCAAAGCCTCCCGTAGGCGAAATATGAATTCTAGGATTCAAAGCCTCCTGCGGGCAAAATATGAATTCTAGGATTTAAAGCCTCCCGTAGGCGAATTATGAATTTTCAGGATATAAAGCCTCCTGTAGGCGAATATGGATTTCCGGGCCACCAAGGCACACCAGTGGGACTAGCGTATACCAGGGGCAATATTAGGGTATAATGTCCCTTTGGGGCGAATTCGACCGCCTTCAGCACGCCGATGGGACTATAGCATATGGGTATGCCGATGGGACTAATGTATGCCCAGGGAAGATTCAGGATACATTGCCTCCTCGGGGCGATAGGAAAATTTTCAACCCTTTTATGGCATGCCAGCGGGACTGGCGTATGCTCAGGGAAGACTTTAGGATACAATGCCTCCTTAGGGCAAAGGAATTTTTCAACCCCTTTATGGCATACCGGTGGGACTAGTTTAAGCCAAGGGGAGGATTTAGGATATATTGCCTTCCCAGGGTGAATATGAAAATCTTCAGGGTATAACGCCTCCCCGGGGCAGATTCCGGAGTTTAAAACCTTCCGCGGGCGAATGCCGGAGTTTAACGCCTTCCGCGGGCGAATGCCGGAGTTTAACGCCTTCCGCGGGCGAATGCCAGAGTTTAACGCCTTCTGCGGGCGAATGCCAGAGTTTAACGCCTTCTGCGGGCGAAATATGAATTTTCGGAATTTTAGTGCCTTCCGTAGGCAAATTCCGGAGTTTAACGCCTTCCGTGGGCGAATTATGAATTTTCATCGCATAGCATTCGTGACAGAAAAAAATTTCTCATGAAGTGAATTGCTCACAATGATATGACATCTTTTGAGAATATGTCTATGTATTTACATCGTGTATAACAGGGACGGGGATTGTCCCCTTAGACTGCATCGAGCAGAAGAGCAAGTTTTCCCACTTCCTTATGGAGTCGGGAGGTCATCGTCATCATCGCCTCGGTCGTAGCCCTTGATGGGACATTATTGTACCACCAGTGTGGTACCAAGGGTTTATTCGTCATTGGCGACTCTGATATCCTCCCTGGGTAGGGATGTGGGAAAACTCGATCTCTACCCTCAACAGGCTGAGAGAGTTCTCCCCCCCGTCGGGGAACAAATATGCGGCTTTATGAGCCTATGTATTCGCGCACGAATATTATTGGCTTTTCTTGGCGCAAATAACTTTTGCGCGTTGTCCCCCGACGGGTTGCAGGATAATGTTTTTTTTTTTTTTTTTATATATATAATATATAATACTAACATCGGCGCTCTTACGAGTTTTCACTGAAGCTAGCCCCTTTTATTTTTGCCTGTGCGCCCTTTGCGGGTTTTCACACAGCAGGGTTCACCCATTTTTGCCTGAAGCGCCATTTCGGGTTTTCACTTCAGCTGGGTTTTTAGACTTTTTTGCCCTTAATTGGCCCCTCACAGGAGCGGGACCAATCAAGTCTGTCGGGGCACCTCATTTTTAAGCCCCAAAGTTTTTTTTTTTTTTTTTTTTTTGCTCATGGATCTACGAATTACACTCAATGTGGAATCGTATGTGGCTGTGGGGGATTCACCAGGTATTTCCCCATATTTATCTTTCCTTCTTGAATCAGTTTTTCTACTTCATCTTTGAACATAAAGCAACGTTCAATTGGATGGGTGATGAAGCGGTGGTATGGGCAGTAATTGGGTGCATCTACCCGATGTATTTCTTCTTCCCTTTTTGGCTTGGGCAGAATAATTACTTTTCTGCTCATACACAACTCGAAGAGTTCTTTGGTCTTTTCCTTTGGAAAGGAATATGGTCTCTTGAGCCTTTTTGCCAGGGATTCAGCATCTTTAAAACTTATCCCTGCTTCTGCACCAGCAACTTGCTTTCCCCGGGAACTTTGCCTAGCTGCAAAGGTGGCCTCGGGAGTATTGTCGTGACTTTCACAACCTTTGCATTTGAGCACCACTCCCTCTCGGTACTGGGCTTCTGGTGGTTCATTTAAGTCTATGATAAGTTTGCCCTTATTCTTTAGAGGACGGCTGTATTTTGGTCCTGGCTCCTCAAAGGAGAAGGGCCTATTGATTCTGTCAATTGACATGACTTCTGTCTATTGTCTTGCAAGACCTTCCATTACTTGAGTAAGTTCATACTGCTGATGAGAGATTTGTCCCAGACTCACTTGAATCCCCTCCAGTGCTGCCATGATGGACCCCTCGAGAGTGGAAATTATTGGAGTATATGATGGAGTTATCTTCTGCTCCAGTGAGATTTGCTGGTGAGAGAGTTGTATCAGACTCATCTGAATCTTCTCTAATGTTGTCATGATAGACACTTCTGGAGTGGAAGTTGCTGGAACATATGGTGGTATTGCCTCCTGTTCCGGCGAAACTTGCTGATGGGAGAGCTGTGACATATTCATCTGAATCTCCTCCAGTGCCGCTACGATAGACCTTTCTGGAGTGGAAGTCGCTGGAGCGTATAATGGTATTGCCTCCTGCTCTGGAGGGACATCTATATTCTCATTTGTAGGCTCTTCTTCTGAGGAGTTTTCATCCATATGGACGACATTTGCTGTAAATGTTTGTCTGGGCATTCGATGTGGTTGAGGCGGGTCTACCAGGTATTTCCCCATCTCCACGGCCCCTTCTCGGATAAGCATTTCAATTTCCCCTTTGCAGATATAACAATCCTCTATTACATGTCCCAACATACGATGGTACATGCAATAGTTGGGTTCATCTATTTTACCAACTTCTGCTGGTCTTTTTGGTTCGGGTAGCATCAAGAGATTGGCCCGCATGCAGACATTAAACAACTCTCTTGTGTCCTCCCTTATGAAAGAGTAAGCCATTTTCCTTCTCTCATTAAGGGTGGCATATGATCCCCTTCTATTAGATGTTAAGGCATTTGCATTGCTCTTGCCCCCTGTATTTTCTACAGCTGAGGCGAAGTCTATAGCATTGGCCTCTTCTGTATCCATATTTTGCTTCTTTGGGACTTTCCCCCCAATGGAGGAAATGGTTGGATGGTCTGCATAGAATATTTCGACCTCCGTTACAATGTTATTTAGTTGATCGAAGTTCTTGACATTTGCGCCAATCAACTTTTCACTTATTTCAGGCTTTAAGCCCCTCTTGCACAATCGTACCGCATCCTCGTGGGTCGGCGGATTGTCGCATTTCATGCAGAGGTTACGCCATTTTTTGATGTAGTCGGTGGAGGATTCATTCCTGCCTTGCTTTAGTGTCACCAATTCAGTGATGGTGACCTTTCGTTCCGATACCTTGAAACGGTCGAGAAACTTTTTCTGCATTTCCTCCCAACTGTTGATAGAGTTAGGCTTCAACTTTGCATACCATTGGAATGCAATGCCCGTGAGAGAGGTAGAGAAGAACCTCAGGAGATAGGCCTCATCAGTAGCCAACTCTCCCAAGTCACTCATATAGTGGGCAATATGTTCCTGGGCCGAGCCTTCCCCGTCATACCTGACGAATTTGGGACACTTATTGTGATCTGGCGGGAGCTTCTTGAACATATGACATACCGGAAATGGCACTTTGTATAAGTCGAATGTGCCTATTCCGTCGTCTTGTTTTGCTATTTTGGCTTCAACAATTTGCTCAATAAGATGCTTCTGCAATGCCGTAGCATCATCTGCAGAAGCATGGAATTGCTGAGCATTATGATTGGGCTCCACAACCTGCTCTTCTTGTATCTCATCAGGGTTGAAGTTGACATCTGCAGCTTGTGGTCTTATCACCGTTGGCATAGGCACTGCCCTTGGAGGTGGTGCATTTATTGGGGGGACTTGAGCTGCCCTTTGCTGCTCCTCCATCTTTTGTATTAGGCCATAGAGCAAGGCCATGAGTTGTTGATTTTCTTGCCTCATCTCCTCTATAGTCTGAGATTGTATTTGATCTTGAGGTTGTTCTGGAGCGGCTTCAATATCTAAAGCATTTGCCCCGTCTTCATCAGCTCCTCCAGCAGCATTGCTACTGCCAATTTGGGGTGGCTCTGCCCCCTGACTTCCTCGATTCAGCAAGCGCATAGCCTGCTCCATTCGACGGGTTATGGGCCCGACCCGTTGCATCAGATTGATGATATCATTTGGGTCTTCCGGCTGGGAAGGTTGCCGGTTGGTGATATTGGAGGTGTAGCATGTGTAGACCCGTATACTATTCTTTGTCCTCCTGGCAGTTTTCTTCTTTTTGTAAGTCGATTGGACCAATGCGCCCAACCGCTCAAGGACAGATGTATGTTGCCAGACTTGTTCCTGCGCCTTATAGGCACTTTTTATCTTTTGACCTTGTAGAGAACGAGGCCAGATAGTTGAGCTGGTTATCTGCCCCTTAAGCTTTACGAGCTGTTGAGGCTGTTGTTCTGCTAGGGTATCCCTAGCCTGGCGAATTTTACGGGTTTCCTTTTTGGTTACCCACATTTCCTTTATGCGGAGGCTCCTATCCTCTGATGGATTGCCCCCAGCCCGAGGCATAAATTTGCCCCCACTCCGAGGCATGGAGTTGCCCCCTGCTCGGGGGGTGGCATTGCCCCCTGCTCGAGACATGACGGGCTCTAGTATAATTATTGGCTCCCGACAAGCAGTGTCCTTTGGAGCCATTTTCTTCTTTTCGAACGTTGCCCCATCTTGGCAAACCTTCAATAGAATCCCGAACCGATTCTGGACAGGAACTGTCGGGATATGATGGATCTTAGGGATGATGGGTTGCCCGCCATCCAGACGAATATGCAGGTTCCCCACTAATATAGTTTTTCCCGTCCTGGACGGGCTTGCGGTTAGAACCTTCCGCTTTTGCCTCCTGTTGGACGAGGAGGCCGGAGAGATGCTGATGGTATTCACGGCAAGCACTCGCCCATATCGGCTGCCGTTGTTGCATATTCTGGTGCGAGAAGCGCACCTCTTCTTCTTCTTTTCCGGAGCAAGCTCCGGTGCCGGAACGACCCCCAAAAAGTATGGAGATCCTATCACTGCGGGGAAGTCCCCGAAGCATGTTGGTGTGGTCAGATATCCACACCGTGCGTGGGTCGCCACCACAAGTGGGCCATATGTGACCCTTGCCGCCATCGTCGTCTTTTAAGCAGAAAGTCAGTCACCTGCATAAGACATGACAAAGTTAGTAGTAGAGTTGTGGTGAGGGCATCACCGGACGGAGAGATGAAGGGAAAGAGAGGTCCCACCGGGCGTGCCATCTGTTTGCGCGAAGGTTTTTCTAACCTTCGTCGGGACCTGACCTAGAATGTCTCTCCTATGTCGGATTATTCGGAAATCCATTTTTTTTTTATCTAGAGAATTATAGGTCGGTTTTATATTTTATCGGACTATGAGAACTTGGGATTAGCCCTCAGGGAATCCGGGACTTCGAATCAGGCGAAGATTCGAGTATATGACCTCTCTCCACTGACCTCGGTCAGTGTTAATTACGCTGAGCAACTGCTCGGCAACCCTTGATTAACCGTCCGTATGATGCCCTTAATCATGCAAAACTACTACTATAGGCAGCGCATGCATATGAAGATATATTTTAGGGTAAACTCTTGGCCTCACCCAAGTTTAGGATGTGTTTATATGATTTTGGATTGATTCCAAGCTATCTGGATTAATTCCAAGTATATTGGATTGACTCCAAGTATTCTGGATTGATTCCAAGTATTTTAGACCCATAAGGGTATTTTTGTAATTATGTCAAGTTGGAGGGTATAGGGAGATTATGGTTATTTAAGTGTATGAAATGAGTTTTAATGATTTAGGAAGGTTTCAAAACCTTAGGAGGTATTTTAGAGTTATTTCAAGTGTGTTTAGATTGTAAGGGTATTTTGGTAATTTTGCCCAAATTAGATTTTCAGACTTAAAGTCTATTTTTATATTTTTTCTGAGATTTTTATTTATTTTTATCATATTGGGGGTATTTTGGTAATTTTACCCATCTTATTAAGGTTTGGAGGGTATTTTGGACATATGAGAGATTTTGATATTTTTAAGAATTTTCTGTGATTTTTACAGATTTTTAACATGTATGAGGGTATTTTTGTAATTTGTATTAAGCTCTAGGGGCATTTTAGTCATTTCAGAATTTTATATATTTTCAGATTTGGTTCTCTGTTTTTTACTGGTTTTTTACTGAATTTTACTGATTTTTTTATTAATTTTACTGATTTTTATTAATTAATTAGATATATGAAGGATATTTAAGTTATATTTTGGATTTATGTAATTTCCAGATTTTGTTTTCTGATTTTTACTGAGTATTACTGATTTTTACAGAATTTTTCTGATTTTTATATTTATTTTATTAATTTTAGATAATTTTCGCAGATTTTATTAATTAATTAAGTATGTGGAGTATTTAAGTCATTTTTAACTTAAGTATATTATTTTATGAGTTTAATGTTTCATTATTAAGTTTTAGTTATGTATGGGGTGAGGCCAATGATATTTTAGAATATTTAATTATATGTTTTATGTATTTTAATTAGTTATAAAACTAATTATTTTGCATATGAAAATATAGTAACATAGTGTTACTTAAATAATAGATTCATGAACATACATGCACACACATATGCTCAAAGAACAACATGGGCATTTCATTCATCATTTCGGCATAATCCCGTCTTATAGGACGGTGATTTTACAACATAAATTTGGCAGAGCTTCCCCTTAGGAATAAACCTTAGGAAGAGAGCCCTCCAAGAAAATATCGCCTCCAAATCGCAGCAAACCCGGGCAAGAGCACCGGATTTGGTCTTCAAACTGGCAGAGTTTCCCCTAGGGAATTTTGGGCCAAATGGGCATGGACTTCTTCTTACCCCTTGGGGGGTATTTATAGGCCATGGGGGCCTCAACCGGTGGGGGTACCCACCGGAATTCTTTGAGGTGGGGGGTACCCACCGGTTCCATCATCTCTCCTCCCCTCTTTTTATTTTTTATTTCATATTGGCCAATGGATGGCAAGAGGGGTGAGAGAGAGAGAGCAAATAAAGGAGAGAGAGGGGGGAAGTGGGCACCCCCACCGGTTCCAACCGGTGGGGGGATGGCCACCGGCTGGACCCCCCCACCGGTTGGGAACCGGTGGGGGGTCTCCCCCACCGGTTTTGGGCAACCGGTGGGGGTTCTCCCCTCCCCATGCTCCTCTTTTCCCACCTTTTTGGCTCTTAATGAGCTCAATCTCTTTGGTTTTCAGATTTCCAGTGTGAAAAGGGGGGTTTTGCCCATTAATTGCAGGTTTGGGCTAGGTGTGAAAGGGGTTTAACCCCATTAACTTTATGTTTTGGCCCCATGTGAAAGGGGTTTGGGATAGGATTTAGGAGGGTTTCTGCATGGGATTCTCAACCCATGTGAATGGGGTTAAGATCCCCTATTTAACTCACCTCCTTTAATTAACTCCCCCCCCCCCATTCTGAATTTTTTAAAGGAAAAAGAGAGGGAGGGAGCCTCTCTTCCCCCCCCCACCGGTTTCCCTCTTGGAACCGGTGGGGGGGTTCCCCAACCGGTGGGGGGCTTCTCCCCCTCCCTTTTGCCCCTTCTTTTGTTTTTTTTTTTTTTAAAAAAAAGAGGTTCCAACAAATGCCCCCCACGGGACATGTGCCGGAGGTGAAGACGACGGTGCATGTCCCGTGTCCCATTCGGCTACAAGAATCATCGTTTTGCATGCTTGAGGAATTCTCAAATGCGGCATGCCGGTATTATCTTGATGAATTCCCGTTTCTCGCCTTATGTATTTACGGCTATTGGGGGAAGCCACCCGCTGTCTCATATATGCCAGGCGATACATTGCTTTGGCTTGCTATGCATATGCTCCATCTGAGCTTGTCTGGGTCTTGATGACGCTCAATTTTGGTACTTAGACACCTCAAACTATGTCCAGGAAGTCCTGTTTTCATAACTTTTCGACTTTCCGAATATATTTGAAAGCGTCTACCCCTCTGATTATGGGAATCCTCTTGGCCTTCGCGACTTGGAGGTTCTGCGAGAGTTGATGCCGGTTGAATCTTTCGACGTTTACTTGGATTCTAGGAGATCTCTTGGCCTTCACGACATGGAGACTCCTTAAGAATATACAGGCGAGTCGTTTAATTCTTCCGGCATTTGCTCTATCTTGGGGTATCAGTACCTTATATTGGCATTTCCAGGAGCTCCGCACGAAGCGTTCTGGACTGGCCTAACATCTGGTTCATAGCAATTTGACTTTGTCCTATGACCTTATTAGGACTTGGTCAATTTTTGCTTTTCGAGACTTTTATTGTAGCTCTCTGGCGCTGACTTCATCTCTCTATCTTCTTGTAACTTGTTGTCTTTGTCTTCATGGCCTTCATGGGAGTTTCTCATATGGCAGGGCATGGGGAGGACAATATCCCCTTCCTACTAATTGTCGAGTAACTCTTGGCCAAAGCGAGCCGAGACTGAAAGTATCGAGACAGGCTGTGCAGCTTGGGTTGCAGAAGCTCCTATGCTTCCAATATCAGAAGGACATTGTCCTTTTCTGGTACCGCGGACGCCCATATCGCCGCTCTGCGTCAGCATGCATATGTTCTCGAAACTTCACTGGAGAGAGAACTCCTATCTTGTGGCGACCATCGAACATCGCTCCGACTGATATTCCGGAGATGGAGTCGAATTTCTTCAAAAGGATTGAAATTTTCCATTTGCTGAAGAACTCGAACTACCCTGCATGTTCATCTCGAACTCCAACATTGCTCCAGTGTATCGCAAATATTCTCCTGAAGATAAATGCTAAGTTTGAGTGGTACGGACCATTTATTATATGTTGCACGTATTCTCTCTTTCTTATATAACTAATACTAGCGCCTTTTCAGGTTTTCACCAGTATTAGCCCCCTCTTATTTTTGCCTGTGCGCCCTTGCGGGTTTTCACACAGCGGGGTTACCCGATTTTGCCTAAGGTGCCCTTTCGGGTTTTCACCTTAGCTGGGTATAAGACATTTTTACCCTTAACCGACCCCTTTTGAGAATGAGATCGATTAAGTCCGTCGGAGCACCTCATTTTTAAGCTCCTTTTTTTTTTTTTTTTTTTTTTTTCCAACTAATACCAGCGCCTTTTCAGGTTTTCACCAGTATTAGCCCCCTCTTATTTTTGCTTGTGCGCCCTTGCGGGTTTTCACACAGCGGGGTTACCCGATTTTGCCTAAGGTGCCCTTTCGGGTTTTCACCTTAGCTGGGTATAAGACATTTTTACCCTTAACCGATCCCTTTGAGGACGAGATCGATTAAGTCCGTCGGAGCACCTCATTTTTAAGCTCCTTCTTTTTTTTTATTGTTATTATTATACTTTTTTTTTTGTGGAGAATTACGGTTTCCCTGATAACCGCTCAGAAATATATGTAGGGAACTAAGTCTTCCCTGAGAACCGATAATGAATTTTATGTAGGGAACTGAGTCTTCCCTGAGAACCGATAATGAATATATGTAGGGAACTGAGGCCTCCCTGTGAGCCGATAAGAGATATATGTGGGGAATTGAGTCTTCCCTGAGAACCGATAAGAAATATATGTAGGGAACTGAGTCTTCCCTGAGAACCGGTAAGAAATATATGTAGAGAATTGAGTCTTCCCTAAGAACCGATAAGAAATATATGTGGGGAACTGAGGCCTCCCTGTGAGCCGATAAGAAATATATGTGGGGAATTGAGTCTTCCCTGTGAGCCGATAAGAAATTATATGTAGGGAATTGAGTCTTCCCTGAGAACCGATAAGGAATATATGTAGGGAACTGAGGCCTCCCTGTGAGCCGATAAGAGATATATGTGGGGAACTGAGTCTTCCCTGAGAACCGATAAGAAATATATGTAGGGAACTGAGGCCTCCCTGTGAGCCGATAAGAAATATATGTAGGGAACTGAGTCTTCCCTGAGAACCGATAATGAATTTTATATGTAGGGAATTGAGTCTTCCCTGAGAACCGATAATGAATTTTATATGTAAGGAATTGAGTCTTCCCTGAGAACCGATAAGGAATTATATGTAGTTTTCGAGAAACGGGGGCTCTAGGTAGCCAGGCTTGGGATACAACGGCTCCCGAAGACTGGATATTTTGAGACACAATGCCCCCCAGAGGCGAATTCCGGGCTTTAATGCCTCCCGTAGGCAAAATATGAACTTCAGGATTCAAAGCCTCCGGCAGGCGAAATATGAATTCTAGGATTTAAAGCCTCCCGTAGGCGAATTCCGGAGTTTAACGCCTCCCGTAGGCGAATATGAATTCCGAGATCCAAAGCCTCTCGTAGGCGAAATATGAACTCCGAGATTCAAAGCCTCCCGTAGGCGAAATATGAATTCCGAGATTCAAAGCCTCCCGTAGGCGAATATGAATTTCGAGATTCAAAGCCTCCCGTAGGCGAAATATGAATTCTAGGATTTAAAGCCTCCCGTAGGCGAAATGTGAACTCCGAGATTCAAAGCCTCCCGTAGGCGAATATGAACTCCGAGATTCAAAGCCTCCCGTAGGCGAAATATGAACTCCGAGATTCAAAGCCTCCCGTAGGCGAAATATGAATTCTAGGATTCAAAGCCTCCTGCGGGCGAAATATGAATTCTAGGATTTAAAGCCTCCCGTAGGCGAATTATGAATTTTCAGGATATAAAGCCTCCTGTAGGCGAATATGGATTTCCGGGCCACCAAGGCACACCAGTGGGACTAGCGTATACCAGGGGCAATATTAGGGTATAATGTCCCTTTGGGGCGAATTCGACCGCCTTCAGCACGCCGATGGGACTATAGCATATGGGTATGCCGATGGGACTAATGTATGCCCAGGGAAGATTCAGGATACATTGCCTCCTCGGGGCGATAGGAAAATTTTCAACCCTTTTATGGCATGCCAGCGGGACTGGCGTATGCTCAGGGAAGACTTTAGGATACAATGCCTCCTTAGGGCAAAGGAATTTTTCAACCCCTTTATGGCATACCGGTGGGACTAGTTTAAGCCAAGGGGAGGATTTAGGATATATTGCCTTCCCAGGGTGAATATGAAAATCTTCAGGGTATAACGCCTCCCCGGGGCAGATTCCGGAGTTTAAAACCTTCCGCGGGCGAATGCCGGAGTTTAACGCCTTCCGCGGGCGAATGCCGGAGTTTAACGCCTTCCGCGGGCGAATGCCAGAGTTTAACGCCTTCTGCGGGCGAATGCCAGAGTTTAACGCCTTCTGCGGGCGAAATATGAATTTTCGGAATTTTAGTGCCTTCCGTAGGCAAATTCCGGAGTTTAACGCCTTCCGTGGGCGAATTATGAATTTTCATCGCATAGCATTCGTGACAGAAAAAAATTTCTCATGAAGTGAATTGCTCACAATGATATGACATCTTTTGAGAATATGTCTATGTATTTACATCGTGTATAACAGGGACGGGGATTGTCCCCTTAGACTGCATCGAGCAGAAGAGCAAGTTTTCCCACTTCCTTATGGAGTCGGGAGGTCATCGTCATCATCGCCTCGGTCGTAGCCCTTGATGGGACATTATTGTACCACCAGTGTGGTACCAAGGGTTTATTCGTCATTGGCGACTCTGATATCCTCCCTGGGTAGGGATGTGGGAAAACTCGATCTCTACCCTCAACAGGCTGAGAGAGTTCTCCCCCCCGTCGGGGAACAAATATGCGGCTTTATGAGCCTATGTATTCGCGCACGAATATTATTGGCTTTTCTTGGCGCAAATAACTTTTGCGCGTTGTCCCCCGACGGGTTGCAGGATAATGTTTTTTTTTTTTTTTTTATATATATAATATATAATACTAACATCGGCGCTCTTACGAGTTTTCACTGAAGCTAGCCCCTTTTATTTTTGCCTGTGCGCCCTTTGCGGGTTTTCACACAGCAGGGTTCACCCATTTTTGCCTGAAGCGCCATTTCGGGTTTTCACTTCAGCTGGGTTTTTAGACTTTTTTGCCCTTAATTGGCCCCTCACAGGAGCGGGACCAATCAAGTCTGTCGGGGCACCTCATTTTTAAGCCCCAAAGTTTTTTTTTTTTTTTTTTTTTTGCTCATGGATCTACGAATTACACTCAATGTGGAATCGTATGTGGCTGTGGGGGATTCACCAGGTATTTCCCCATATTTATCTTTCCTTCTTGAATCAGTTTTTCTACTTCATCTTTGAACATAAAGCAACGTTCAATTGGATGGGTGATGAAGCGGTGGTATGGGCAGTAATTGGGTGCATCTACCCGATGTATTTCTTCTTCCCTTTTTGGCTTGGGCAGAATAATTACTTTTCTGCTCATACACAACTCGAAGAGTTCTTTGGTCTTTTCCTTTGGAAAGGAATATGGTCTCTTGAGCCTTTTTGCCAGGGATTCAGCATCTTTAAAACTTATCCCTGCTTCTGCACCAGCAACTTGCTTTCCCCGGGAACTTTGCCTAGCTGCAAAGGTGGCCTCGGGAGTATTGTCGTGACTTTCACAACCTTTGCATTTGAGCACCACTCCCTCTCGGTACTGGGCTTCTGGTGGTTCATTTAAGTCTATGATAAGTTTGCCCTTATTCTTTAGAGGACGGCTGTATTTTGGTCCTGGCTCCTCAAAGGAGAAGGGCCTATTGATTCTGTCAATTGACATGACTTCTGTCTATTGTCTTGCAAGACCTTCCATTACTTGAGTAAGTTCATACTGCTGATGAGAGATTTGTCCCAGACTCACTTGAATCCCCTCCAGTGCTGCCATGATGGACCCCTCGAGAGTGGAAATTATTGGAGTATATGATGGAGTTATCTTCTGCTCCAGTGAGATTTGCTGGTGAGAGAGTTGTATCAGACTCATCTGAATCTTCTCTAATGTTGTCATGATAGACACTTCTGGAGTGGAAGTTGCTGGAACATATGGTGGTATTGCCTCCTGTTCCGGCGAAACTTGCTGATGGGAGAGCTGTGACATATTCATCTGAATCTCCTCCAGTGCCGCTACGATAGACCTTTCTGGAGTGGAAGTCGCTGGAGCGTATAATGGTATTGCCTCCTGCTCTGGAGGGACATCTATATTCTCATTTGTAGGCTCTTCTTCTGAGGAGTTTTCATCCATATGGACGACATTTGCTGTAAATGTTTGTCTGGGCATTCGATGTGGTTGAGGCGGGTCTACCAGGTATTTCCCCATCTCCACGGCCCCTTCTCGGATAAGCATTTCAATTTCCCCTTTGCAGATATAACAATCCTCTATTACATGTCCCAACATACGATGGTACATGCAATAGTTGGGTTCATCTATTTTACCAACTTCTGCTGGTCTTTTTGGTTCGGGTAGCATCAAGAGATTGGCCCGCATGCAGACATTAAACAACTCTCTTGTGTCCTCCCTTATGAAAGAGTAAGCCATTTTCCTTCTCTCATTAAGGGTGGCATATGATCCCCTTCTATTAGATGTTAAGGCATTTGCATTGCTCTTGCCCCCTGTATTTTCTACAGCTGAGGCGAAGTCTATAGCATTGGCCTCTTCTGTATCCATATTTTGCTTCTTTGGGACTTTCCCCCCAATGGAGGAAATGGTTGGATGGTCTGCATAGAATATTTCGACCTCCGTTACAATGTTATTTAGTTGATCGAAGTTCTTGACATTTGCGCCAATCAACTTTTCACTTATTTCAGGCTTTAAGCCCCTCTTGCACAATCGTACCGCATCCTCGTGGGTCGGCGGATTGTCGCATTTCATGCAGAGGTTACGCCATTTTTTGATGTAGTCGGTGGAGGATTCATTCCTGCCTTGCTTTAGTGTCACCAATTCAGTGATGGTGACCTTTCGTTCCGATACCTTGAA
Source organism: Zantedeschia hybrid cultivar (assembly GCA_030544215.1). Taxonomy (NCBI): domain Eukaryota; kingdom Viridiplantae; phylum Streptophyta; class Magnoliopsida; order Alismatales; family Araceae; genus Zantedeschia; species Zantedeschia hybrid cultivar. The sequence continues at coordinate 59,480,995 of JARZZO010000009.1, read as the reverse complement.
ACGGTCGAGAAACTTTTTCTGCATTTCCTCCCAACTGTTGATAGAGTTAGGCTTCAACTTTGCATACCATTGGAATGCAATGCCCGTGAGAGAGGTAGAGAAGAACCTCAGGAGATAGGCCTCATCAGTAGCCAACTCTCCCAAGTCACTCATATAGTGGGCAATATGTTCCTGGGCCGAGCCTTCCCCGTCATACCTGACGAATTTGGGACACTTATTGTGATCTGGCGGGAGCTTCTTGAACATATGACATACCGGAAATGGCACTTTGTATAAGTCGAATGTGCCTATTCCGTCGTCTTGTTTTGCTATTTTGGCTTCAACAATTTGCTCAATAAGATGCTTCTGCAATGCCGTAGCATCATCTGCAGAAGCATGGAATTGCTGAGCATTATGATTGGGCTCCACAACCTGCTCTTCTTGTATCTCATCAGGGTTGAAGTTGACATCTGCAGCTTGTGGTCTTATCACCGTTGGCATAGGCACTGCCCTTGGAGGTGGTGCATTTATTGGGGGGACTTGAGCTGCCCTTTGCTGCTCCTCCATCTTTTGTATTAGGCCATAGAGCAAGGCCATGAGTTGTTGATTTTCTTGCCTCATCTCCTCTATAGTCTGAGATTGTATTTGATCTTGAGGTTGTTCTGGAGCGGCTTCAATATCTAAAGCATTTGCCCCGTCTTCATCAGCTCCTCCAGCAGCATTGCTACTGCCAATTTGGGGTGGCTCTGCCCCCTGACTTCCTCGATTCAGCAAGCGCATAGCCTGCTCCATTCGACGGGTTATGGGCCCGACCCGTTGCATCAGATTGATGATATCATTTGGGTCTTCCGGCTGGGAAGGTTGCCGGTTGGTGATATTGGAGGTGTAGCATGTGTAGACCCGTATACTATTCTTTGTCCTCCTGGCAGTTTTCTTCTTTTTGTAAGTCGATTGGACCAATGCGCCCAACCGCTCAAGGACAGATGTATGTTGCCAGACTTGTTCCTGCGCCTTATAGGCACTTTTTATCTTTTGACCTTGTAGAGAACGAGGCCAGATAGTTGAGCTGGTTATCTGCCCCTTAAGCTTTACGAGCTGTTGAGGCTGTTGTTCTGCTAGGGTATCCCTAGCCTGGCGAATTTTACGGGTTTCCTTTTTGGTTACCCACATTTCCTTTATGCGGAGGCTCCTATCCTCTGATGGATTGCCCCCAGCCCGAGGCATAAATTTGCCCCCACTCCGAGGCATGGAGTTGCCCCCTGCTCGGGGGGTGGCATTGCCCCCTGCTCGAGACATGACGGGCTCTAGTATAATTATTGGCTCCCGACAAGCAGTGTCCTTTGGAGCCATTTTCTTCTTTTCGAACGTTGCCCCATCTTGGCAAACCTTCAATAGAATCCCGAACCGATTCTGGACAGGAACTGTCGGGATATGATGGATCTTAGGGATGATGGGTTGCCCGCCATCCAGACGAATATGCAGGTTCCCCACTAATATAGTTTTTCCCGTCCTGGACGGGCTTGCGGTTAGAACCTTCCGCTTTTGCCTCCTGTTGGACGAGGAGGCCGGAGAGATGCTGATGGTATTCACGGCAAGCACTCGCCCATATCGGCTGCCGTTGTTGCATATTCTGGTGCGAGAAGCGCACCTCTTCTTCTTCTTTTCCGGAGCAAGCTCCGGTGCCGGAACGACCCCCAAAAAGTATGGAGATCCTATCACTGCGGGGAAGTCCCCGAAGCATGTTGGTGTGGTCAGATATCCACACCGTGCGTGGGTCGCCACCACAAGTGGGCCATATGTGACCCTTGCCGCCATCGTCGTCTTTTAAGCAGAAAGTCAGTCACCTGCATAAGACATGACAAAGTTAGTAGTAGAGTTGTGGTGAGGGCATCACCGGACGGAGAGATGAAGGGAAAGAGAGGTCCCACCGGGCGTGCCATCTGTTTGCGCGAAGGTTTTTCTAACCTTCGTCGGGACCTGACCTAGAATGTCTCTCCTATGTCGGATTATTCGGAAATCCATTTTTTTTTTATCTAGAGAATTATAGGTCGGTTTTATATTTTATCGGACTATGAGAACTTGGGATTAGCCCTCAGGGAATCCGGGACTTCGAATCAGGCGAAGATTCGAGTATATGACCTCTCTCCACTGACCTCGGTCAGTGTTAATTACGCTGAGCAACTGCTCGGCAACCCTTGATTAACCGTCCGTATGATGCCCTTAATCATGCAAAACTACTACTATAGGCAGCGCATGCATATGAAGATATATTTTAGGGTAAACTCTTGGCCTCACCCAAGTTTAGGATGTGTTTATATGATTTTGGATTGATTCCAAGCTATCTGGATTAATTCCAAGTATATTGGATTGACTCCAAGTATTCTGGATTGATTCCAAGTATTTTAGACCCATAAGGGTATTTTTGTAATTATGTCAAGTTGGAGGGTATAGGGAGATTATGGTTATTTAAGTGTATGAAATGAGTTTTAATGATTTAGGAAGGTTTCAAAACCTTAGGAGGTATTTTAGAGTTATTTCAAGTGTGTTTAGATTGTAAGGGTATTTTGGTAATTTTGCCCAAATTAGATTTTCAGACTTAAAGTCTATTTTTATATTTTTTCTGAGATTTTTATTTATTTTTATCATATTGGGGGTATTTTGGTAATTTTACCCATCTTATTAAGGTTTGGAGGGTATTTTGGACATATGAGAGATTTTGATATTTTTAAGAATTTTCTGTGATTTTTACAGATTTTTAACATGTATGAGGGTATTTTTGTAATTTGTATTAAGCTCTAGGGGCATTTTAGTCATTTCAGAATTTTATATATTTTCAGATTTGGTTCTCTGTTTTTTACTGGTTTTTTACTGAATTTTACTGATTTTTTTATTAATTTTACTGATTTTTATTAATTAATTAGATATATGAAGGATATTTAAGTTATATTTTGGATTTATGTAATTTCCAGATTTTGTTTTCTGATTTTTACTGAGTATTACTGATTTTTACAGAATTTTTCTGATTTTTATATTTATTTTATTAATTTTAGATAATTTTCGCAGATTTTATTAATTAATTAAGTATGTGGAGTATTTAAGTCATTTTTAACTTAAGTATATTATTTTATGAGTTTAATGTTTCATTATTAAGTTTTAGTTATGTATGGGGTGAGGCCAATGATATTTTAGAATATTTAATTATATGTTTTATGTATTTTAATTAGTTATAAAACTAATTATTTTGCATATGAAAATATAGTAACATAGTGTTACTTAAATAATAGATTCATGAACATACATGCACACACATATGCTCAAAGAACAACATGGGCATTTCATTCATCATTTCGGCATAATCCCGTCTTATAGGACGGTGATTTTACAACATAAATTTGGCAGAGCTTCCCCTTAGGAATAAACCTTAGGAAGAGAGCCCTCCAAGAAAATATCGCCTCCAAATCGCAGCAAACCCGGGCAAGAGCACCGGATTTGGTCTTCAAACTGGCAGAGTTTCCCCTAGGGAATTTTGGGCCAAATGGGCATGGACTTCTTCTTACCCCTTGGGGGGTATTTATAGGCCATGGGGGCCTCAACCGGTGGGGGTACCCACCGGAATTCTTTGAGGTGGGGGGTACCCACCGGTTCCATCATCTCTCCTCCCCTCTTTTTATTTTTTATTTCATATTGGCCAATGGATGGCAAGAGGGGTGAGAGAGAGAGAGCAAATAAAGGAGAGAGAGGGGGGAAGTGGGCACCCCCACCGGTTCCAACCGGTGGGGGGATGGCCACCGGCTGGACCCCCCCACCGGTTGGGAACCGGTGGGGGGTCTCCCCCACCGGTTTTGGGCAACCGGTGGGGGTTCTCCCCTCCCCATGCTCCTCTTTTCCCACCTTTTTGGCTCTTAATGAGCTCAATCTCTTTGGTTTTCAGATTTCCAGTGTGAAAAGGGGGGTTTTGCCCATTAATTGCAGGTTTGGGCTAGGTGTGAAAGGGGTTTAACCCCATTAACTTTATGTTTTGGCCCCATGTGAAAGGGGTTTGGGATAGGATTTAGGAGGGTTTCTGCATGGGATTCTCAACCCATGTGAATGGGGTTAAGATCCCCTATTTAACTCACCTCCTTTAATTAACTCCCCCCCCCCATTCTGAATTTTTTAAAGGAAAAAGAGAGGGAGGGAGCCTCTCTTCCCCCCCCCACCGGTTTCCCTCTTGGAACCGGTGGGGGGGTTCCCCAACCGGTGGGGGGCTTCTCCCCCTCCCTTTTGCCCCTTCTTTTGTTTTTTTTTTTTTTAAAAAAAAGAGGTTCCAACAACTGCACAATGTCAAAACCGGATTTCCAACTTATTGGAACTTCCAACTTCCTGTCCAAACAATATTTCTCATTAGAATGGAAATGAAAGGAAGAAAAAAAAGAAACAGCTAATAGCAACTGTGACATAAAGTTCTAAAATTAAATAATATATATCATGAGTAAATGAACAGATCTTGTACATAACTCAACTGCAGCGATAACATGATAAGGTAACATGAAATTGCTTCAACTTGCAAAAACAAGAGATATGGGAAAGGTCTCCCAGAATTATTGTTTTTCTTCACCAAGAATGCAAACCAACTTTAACAGTTTACATACCCCTCAATTTTTTTCATTTTGCAGCAGTCAATATAATCACTAGTATACATTCCAAAAATGGCACTCAAGTGCTCAACCAAAGTTGGCACATCAACTGAAGGCAGGATATCCCAGATCTTCAATACTTGGATATACTCTGAATATTTCATGACATCGACAGTGCAAACAACATAAAGCCCTTCTACTTGGTACTGCTTTACAAGCTGTGAAGAATTTTCACAGGCACTATCATGGTGTCTCTTTGGGTGCCAACCACCAGCAAGCTTCAACAGAAAAGTCATCACTGCCTTTTTTATCTGAACTGATCGTATTTTCGCAAATGATTGCTTGAAAGCATCACTAAAAAGAACCTATAAACGAGATAAAGAGAAAGTAGTTAATATAACTTTGAAGTGCTGAGAAAAATATTAGACAGATGAAAAGCAAGGGAAATTGACATATAGGAGAAATCAAATAACATGAAGTGTTAAAGTCCTTTGAACATACAACATAGACACCAGTTACTTGCAACCTAGGATAAATATGTTACAAACAGGTGTCTTATAGGGTAAAGTGGAAACTAGGTGACCGTCTAACAGCCTGAACACTATGGCTGCCAAGATACATAACCAGAATTGTAGTGATGCAGCATAGTTATGCCACCTCATGTACATATTTCAACCTAGGTGGCTCATCATATGTGAAATGTTTCAACTTTATAACACTAGTTATGCATCATATAAGTAATTAAACCAACAAGGTCATAAACAATGTTCCAGAAATTGGTATGGACGGCATGGATCGGCTGATCCAGACAGACTTTCAGTCAAATGTGCTGATCACGTACTTCTAAGCTTGTCCTTCCCCATCATGGAATTCCGGACCAGGTTGGGGGTCCAGATCAGACCCCAGCGACCCAGATCCGATCCGGATCGGATCAGCCGGGATCCCGTCATTGAGAACCGGCCGGAATCGGCCAGGATCGGCCCGGAATCAGCCAGGATTGGCTGATCCTGGCCAATTCTCACTGAACTGGAGGGGGACGGCCAGTTTCCCCATAATCGGATCGCCCATGGCTGATCCCGAGTCAAATCGGCCAATCCTACTCGGGATCAGCCGATGTTGCATTCCATGTTCCTCATTCTTCTCTCATGGTTTTCAGAAATCTCTCCATGGTGAGTATTCTGATTTCTGCAAGGATCTCAATTTCATTGCAATCTCCATGCATTGGCTCTTTAGTTTCGTTTTCCATTCTACTTAGCTATCCACCCTTTGGCATATGTGCAATTCATGTATCCATAAAACAATGTAAGTTGACACTAAAAGTAAGTTTTCAAATATTGCTTACCTCATATATACCCTTGGCATGCTCAATTTATTTTTTATTTTAATATGTATTTTTTATAAGTTATAACTTGTATAAACTCTTTTTTGGGATTCCTTGAGTGCTAAAAACAAGGTCAATCTTGGAAAAAGGCCAAACTGGCCAGGATTGGCAAAAATAGGCCTGAATTGGATGGGATTGACTGACCCAATTGGTTTTTGGCTAACTCGTTCCATAGTTTGCTCCTTGGTCAGAAAGGCACTTGAGTGCACCCACTACCCACCGCAGTTGGGAATCTCTGGCTACATTTCATGTATTCCTAGAAGAAATTTCAAAAAAATAAGGTAAAAGAGAAAGACGATGAGGGGATCAATATAGATACTGATTACTAAGAAATCTAAGATCCCAAAGCCTAGTTAACTACTTCATGGCACATTTCTCATCCGGTGCAAAAACCATCCAAAGCTCTTTTGGTGATAACGTGACAGCAATTTATCGCTGACCTGTCCATGAGTATAATAGTCAAATATCCATCAAACTGAAATTAGCCAGAGGAAGCCACTAGGATTATATAACCTTCCTTCCTGACCTATGTCACTGTCACTGTCACTCCCTCCCCACCACCCACGTTCTCAATCATTTTATTGATGGTTCCACCCTCAATCGTGTTCTCTAAAATGAAGCACCTATCACTGCCACACCTCCACCAGTCTACCGCCATAGGAATGCCCGTGCCTACACCTAAAGCTACACCAACTACGCAAATACATACATAAAGCTACACCAGATATACACCTAAAGCTACACCAGCTATGCAAATACGTACATAAACCAACACCAGCTACGCAAATACAAACAGGGAAAGAGGCCTCAAATGGTTGATTTCCCAAAAAGTATGCCTTTCTGCACTTGGCTGGGTAGATCCCAAATGGCTTCCACTGTCTGATTGTGCCACTTGCACGATTAGAGGAGGGACGCCCACATTGGCCAGTTAGACAAACCTTTTGAAACCTGATGCAGCAGCAAATGTTGCAGCATATGATGAAGCAAGCGCAGGTGAACAGAAAAAGAGGGAAAAATAAAAAGCCCAGACAACTGTTTTGAGTGATAGGTGTGGTCGCATTGGGTATTTTCAACCCTCTGGCTGTGCCAGGTGCCGCTGGTGCCATTGTTTTCTCTTTTGTAAGCAAGAGCAATCTGATTCACATTGGATGGCTCTCCTACTATGTGACTGGTGCACACCAAAAGGGTGGGTGGTAGCTATTTGAAAGAGACAGTATATACTATCAGAGACATCCTGTACGTATTTCCTGGTTACTTGTAAACATAGTTCATGACTGCCATGGTTCACCACCGTGCAAAAATTCTGTGAGATCTTACAAAAATTATCTCACCCTTGACACTGAGATTCAAACTCACTGAAACAGGTCCAACCATTTTTCAGCAAGCTTTTAAAAGCTAAAAACAACACGGCCTGGTAGATTGTAAATGAATCGGAGAAGAAAACAGAAACGGTATTTTGCACCTCCTTTACTATGAGATTTAATGGAGTTGGAAATGGAAGCAGAAATAACTGATTATGTTTCTGCTTCTGAATTGGAAATGAAAAGAAAAATACAAGAATTCAGTTGGTAGTTGGTACTGTTGTCTAATTGCGTGGAATGCAGTTATCCCAAGAAAACAAAGATAAGTGTACCTTTTAATATTAAGTGGACTGGTAGTGAGTCTAGTGACCATTTAGCTGAAATGCATAATTGGGATGAAATTGAGGAAGATGAAGGATATCTCCATGGATCAGAGACAAGTCAATCCTTCATGTAGTTGCAGTTATAAGTGAGAGGGCATTTTGGTCCTTTTATATTTTCCTTCTTGTGTCAAGTATTTTGAGGACAGCTAGTGTCTTTTTTTATTCGTCTCTTTAGCCCCTGTTATGACTTATGAAGGATATTTTTGTCCTTGTAATATTGTAAACATACTGCCCTAATGAATAAAAGAGAGAGAGAAAGGTGTGGACAGCAGTGCGTATGCATGCGGCTGCAAACATGGCTACCATCTTCCTCCTCCTAGTCCCTTCTTTTTCCATTGTCTTCTAAGATTTTTTTGGCTTTGAATCTTCAACATGGTATCAAAGTGATCCTCAAGGAAGGAGGACCAGTCATCAAAATTTTGTTTTCTTCTCTCTCTGCTATAGTACCGTGCTACAGTATCATGCTACAATGCCACTATAGTACCGTGCTACAGTACTCTTCTCTTCTATGTGGAATAACCCCGTGGTGATTCCTCCTGCTCGATCTTCTCTCTAGAGAGAAGCAGTGACTGTGTGGCAGATTTTCAGCCCTCTGGAAACGCTGTCTTTGGTGCGACCCTGTCTCGTGGAGTTTGAGAGTCTCCGACACTTTTGTGCATGCCATACTATATCTCTGCAAATCGTTCTCTCTCTACAATCATCGTGATTGATATATCGCATCACCACGATGTCTACCCTCTTAGACTCGACTACAACGCCGATAGCCTCTGAAAAATTGGTTTCTCCAGTGATATTCTCTCTTCATCCTAAGAACCATGATAATCATTCTCTTTAGATGACCACGATCAAGTTGACCTCTTCAAAGTATCATCTCTAGCCGATCTCTGCTCATATTTTCTTTGGAGACAAAGAGAAGCTAAGGTTTATTGATGGCTTTGTTGCTTCTCCTCCTCTTACAGATCTCAAGCGAGCCTCTTAAGATGTGGATAACAGCCTTGTTATGGGCTGGACCATTAACTTTGGTAGTCCGAATATCCAGTATTTGATTATATATGCATCTACAGTGGTTGAGATGTGGTCCTTACTGGAGAAATTGTACGGACGACAAAGTAACATTGCCCGTACTTACCAGTTAACGGGTAAGATTCAATCTCTCAAACAAGGTGGACGCTTAATTACAACTTACTTCAGCAAGTTGAAAATCAAGTGGTAAGAATTTGATTCGTGCATGCAATATAAATGGAATTGCACTGAAGATCAAACTCTGCACTTGAGACATGTTGAGTCCACAAAAGTTTTCAAATTCCTTGCCGGCCTTGATGCTCACTATGACACGCTAGGGGACAGCTCCTTTCTACATATGTGTTGCCCTCTCTGGAAGTTGTTTTCTCAAAAGTTCTGCATGAAGAGGGCCGTCACCAAGTGATAACTGCTTCACCCACTGCTCTCCCCTATCAGCGAGGTGGTGAATTTGTGGCTCTTGTGAACAAAGAGGTTCCTTCATCTTCTAAACAAAAAGTCAAAGGGACCAAGCATTGTACATTGCAAACGGGATAATCATGATGTTGATTTCTACTAGGAACTCTATCTGGAATAAAAGCCTCATAAGTTTAAGACTGATGTGGTAAGGGAGGTCGTACTGCAAAAGGCAATGTTGCTGCTTCGCAGTCTACTAATACCACCCTGGGGGTGTCTACTAAGGATGGTTCCTTCTCATCTCAGTTGCCATCACCACTTTTGACATTGTTTGCCTACAAAGGATTCTTTCTCAGTTTAGTTAGATGAGTTCTCCTTCTTCAGGTACTGTCAGATCAACATTTGTGCTAGTCTAGTCCATGGGTTATTAGCTATGGGACTATAGACCACATGACTAGTACCTCCACTAACTTCACTTCTTATTCCTTGTCTTCTGGTCAGGAGAAGGTGCCCATTGCTAATAACACCCGAGCCACTATTGTCGGCAGGGGTCCATACACCTAAATGATCACTTAGTCCTCCCTATTACTCTTCATGTACCTACCTTGTCTATTAATTTTCTTTCTGTGAGTAGCATTACTAAATCCCTTAACTGTTCTGTGACATTTTTCCCTACACATTATGTTTTTCAAGACCTGCGGACATAGCAGATGATTGGGAGTGGTCATGAAGTTGATGGTCTCTACCATTTTGAACTAGATGTGGCTTTTCAGTCTTCTATACGTAGCAAAAGAAATCAAACTCTTGAAGATATCTATTTTTGGCATTCTCAACTAGGCCATTTATCTTTTAGGTCACTTAAGATTTTGTTCCCACATTTGTTTGCTAAGACTTTGTTCCCACATTTGTTTTCTACTGAATCCTTGGAGTCTCAAGTTTGTCAACTCTCCAAACACTGTAGAACTACTTTTCTAGTATCAATAAAATAGAGTTATGCTCCCTTTGATCTTATTCACTCTGATGTTTGGGGTCCTTCCCCAGTGTGTTCTATGGATGAACATAGCTATTTTTTATCTATCATTGATGAATATTCTCATTATGGTTGGCTTTATCTCCTTCATTCTCCAAAGGAGGTACCTCGACTTGTCCAAGTGTTATGCAAAATGGTGGAGACTCAGTTTGATCGGAAGGTAAAAATCTTCCGGTCTAACAATGCCCATAACTACTTCGAAAAAAATAAATCTGAATATCTTTATGGAAGATGTTGGCATTATTCATGAATCATCATGTGCTTATACACCTCAACAAAATGGGGTGGCCGAGCATAAGAATAGGCATCTTCTTGAAGTATCTAGAGCACTTCTCTTCCACTAAAATCTGCCAAAAAAAAATTGGGGGGCAGCGGTTCTTCACGCCCCCTATCTTATTAATAGGATGTCATCCCGCACTCTAGATAATTGGATTTTCTCTTTCATTCTTCGTCTATCTAAACCCCCGTTTCTACTTCCGTCCCCCCTATTTTTAGATGCTTGTGATTTATTCATTAGTTAACACCTGGTGCCACCAAACTTAACCCTAGGGTTGTCCAAGGAATTTACTCAGGTGTTTCCCCTGCTCAGAAAGACTACAAATGTTTGGATCCCTATACTAGTCGGAAGTACATTTTGAAAGATGTAACCTTTTTGAGCAGCAGTCCTATTTTTCTCTTGTTTCCTCTCAGGGGGAGGAAATTCCTAGTCTCTCCTCAGTCCCCTTTGCCCATGGTGTCCCCTATTATATCGATGTCTCCTGAGCTGGTTAATAGGCACTTGGCAAAAGAGAGATTCTTCCACTGAACCACCACTCTCAGGAGCTGTTGTTCCCACAAGTTCACCCCCTGGTAAGTTTATCTCTGAGCCTGACCTTCCTATTGCTCTCAAGAAAGGCTTAAGAGCTTGTATTCGTCACCCTACTTCTCATTTTGTTTCTTACTCAAGGTTATCACCTGGTTATTACTCTTCTTTTACTACCATTTATTCATATTACATACCTCACTCGGGTTCTGAGGCAACTAAAGATCCCAAATGAGTACAAGCAATGAATGAAGAATTGGCAACTCTACATAAAAATGGCACCTAAGAGTTGGTGGATCCGCTCAAAGGGCATAACCTGGTGGGTTTCAAGTGGGTCAACAATATCAAGTTTCGTGCAGATGGGTCTACTGAGCAATACAAGGCCAGTTGGTTGTCAGGGGTTTACTTAGACCTACAGAATTGATTACTCAGAGACCTTTGCTCTTTTTGTTCGTTTTAAATTTGTTCTGGTGTCAGCTCATGCCGTTCATTTCTCTTGGCCTCTGTATTAACTTGATGTGAAAAATGCTTTTTTGAATGGTGATTTATAGGAGGAAGTATACATGCAACCACCTCCAGGAATTGATGTAAGGGGGAAAGGGTGCAAGCTGGACAAAGCTCTTTATGGGCTGAAACAGTCACCAAGAGCATGGTCCCATCGCTATTGCAAGACTATTCTCGGGTTTGTCTATTCTTAAGGTAATGCTGACCACACTCTTTTTTCTAAATGGCAGGATGGAAATATTGTTTTATTGCTGGTCTATGTGGATGATATGATCATTACGAATGATAATGTGCAAGAAATGGAAAAGTTAAAAAGAGATCTTACTCAAGTCTTTGATATTAAAGACTTGGGTGAACTCAAGTACTTCCTTGGTATTAAAGTGGCTTGTTTTAGGAAAAGTATATATATTTGTCAAAAGAAGTATATTCTAGATCTATTACAAGAGACAGGGAAGTTGGGTTGTAAACCAGTAAAAACCCACCATTGAAACAAATCATGGTCAAGTGATATTGATGGTGATCTCTTATCAGACTCGGAGAAAAGAAAATATCAAAGATTAATGGGTAGTCTACTTTATGTAGGACTTACTCATCCTAACTTGACCTATACTGTCAATGTGGTCAACCAATATATGCATGCACCCAGAATGCCTTATAGGAATGGACTCTTATTTTCTGTGTCAAACTATTGGTTGAAAGCTAATCCGGTGTTGATTGAGCAAGTTCCAAGGATGATAGAAGGTCCACTACCGGTTATTGCTTGTTCTTGGGGGCAACCTTGTTGCACGGAGGAGAAAGAAACAATTAGTTTGTGCAAGATCTAGTGTTGAAGCTGAATATAAGGTTATGACAAACTGTGTTACAAAAATGATCTGGATGAAGCTTTTCTTGGTGAACCTTAGCATTCAATTATGCCTACCAATGAAGCTTTATTATAGAATAAAGCTGCAATCAGCATTGCAAATAATCTTGTCCAACATGATCACACTAAATATATAGAGATTGACAGCCACTTCATCATAGAGAAGCTCGACTCAGAAGAAATTTGTTTGCCATATGTCAAGTTCCAAAACCAAATTGCAGATACCTTCACAAAAGGGCAATCGACTGATTAGTTTCACCTTTGTTTTAGCAAACTGAGTATGCTTGATATATATACTCAACTTGAGGAGTGTACTCGCAGTCATAAGTAAGCGGACATTTTGGTCCTTTTATATTTTCCTTCTTGTTCTAAGTATTTTGAAGGTAGCTAGTGTGTTTTTTATTTGTCTTTTTAGCCCCTATTATAAGGGGTATTTTTGTCCTTGTAATACTGTAAACTTGTTGTCCAAATGAATAAAAGAGAGAGAGTGTGTAAGACCCTAGAAGTCCTACTAAAAATTACTTTTAAAAAGTTCATTAATATGCCCATAAAGAGTGCTAAGGGTATATGTGTAAATGGTGATAAAGTATACACAAATATAAATTAACAAGGTGCAGGAACAATTGATAGAAAAAGTAAAATTTGTAGATCTCATTTAATGGGACTTAGTGGATTACAGGGAGACATATTAAACCATTCATGAGTTTTATTGGTTATATTGATGACTTTTTACATTGTTGCTAGGTTTACCTCATAAAATCCCATGAAGAGGTACCCCAAATTATTCAGGTGTTCTGCAAAATGGTTGAGAACCAATTTGAAAGGCGGGTTAAGGTGTTCAGATCTGACAATGTGAAGAAGTACTTTAAGAGGACTCTCAATATTTTTATAGAAAATGAGGGCATCATTCATGAATCCTCTTTTGCTTACTCGCCCTAACAAAATGGGGTGGCTGAAAGAAAGAATAGACATACTTGCGACCTCTGAAGCACTCCTTTTGCAACGTCAGTTGCCCAATAAATTTTGGACAGAAGCTGTCCTAACTACCTCATATGTTATCAACCGTATACCTTCTCGAACACTTGACTTTATGTCCTCTATTCATGTACTTTGTCCCGACCATCCTCTGTTTGTTTTGGAGCCCAAAGTCTTTGGTTGTGTGTGCTTTATTCACTCCCTGACTCCAAGGTCTGCAAAATTGGATCCTCGAGCCATCTGTGGCATCTTTTTGAGTTATTCTCCCACTCAAAAATGGTACAAATGTTTTGACCCAAAAAGAGGAAAAAAATGTCCTCAAATATGTCACCTTTTTTAAGTCAGAGTCTTATTTTGCACCTCAAACCTCTAGTAAGGGGGAGGATGTTCCTAGTTCTTGTGGTGATTCTCCTCCTGAGTTGGCTCCTCCTTTACCTCTTATTACCGACACGACTAGTGTTGCATCTGGATTGCCAGACAAGTCCTCAAATTTTAGGTCATTTTTTGACCCCCTCACCTACAGCTCTTGAGGATTTGGAGTTACTTATTGTTGTCCGGAAAGGGACGAGAACTTATACCAAGCATCCTATTTCTCACTATATTTCTTATTCTCGTCTCTCACCATCTTATTGTTCCTTTTTTCATGTTATTTCCACCTATCATGTTCCTAACTCCCTTGCGGAAACTGTTAAGGACCCAAAGTGGGTGCATGCCCATGGAAGAAGAGATGCAAGCTCTCAAAAGAAACAATACTTGGGAGTTAGTGACTTTGCATGTCACGTCTCGGCCCTATAATCTATAATATACAAGATAACTACAGGGATGGCCAAAGCGCAATAAAGGGAAAAGACCCCTCAGAACATATAATTGGGAGGATACTATGTTTCAAATGGAAGCGTACTATAAAAATTTGTAAGAGAAATCTAAATACTAAGAAAGTTACACCATTCACAACATTATACTAAAGCGTTGTATAGTAAATTGTCATTTTTACATGTTAGGATCTTCATTGTACATTCCAACAACAACAAAAACATAAGTATATACATGGTTCAATCCTCTAGACTTGCCCAAAAAGAGATCGTCTTATGCGAACACTGAGTGACCCCACTTCAAACTCACCCTGCTTCTCCCCCTGTCCGATCACTTGAAAAATAAGCGTGAGTACCACAAAAATGGTAACTCAGTAGGCAGATGAGGCCGCTTTCATAAGAATTTTCCAACCAAAATAATTGAAGCATAATATGTACATTGCATAAGAACATTAAACATAATAGAAAACAAAACTACCACATAATACATATGTGCATCATAATTGTATGCCAATAAGGAAATTGAGATACATGATTCATAATATCATGCCAACTCTGAACAAAGCTATACAAGCTTATCAATTTATGAACAGGGACAAAATACAGAACAAAATACAGAAGTTAAGATTATTAAGTTGATTTACTGAAATGACATATAGATTGCAAGATATAACTTTTAAGACTATAGAATCCCAATTATTATAGAAGTGCCCGGACACATCCAACCGCCACTATGAGCCAGAAACAGAATACAAAAACTAAGCTCCTAGGCACGTACAGAGCCAACTCATGGGCGTAGCGCTACCCCGAGGGTCGTCACCCCACTTTAACAAAGGATTTCTACCCACGGCCTTCGTGTAACAGAGCTAATAGGTTCTGGAAGTGGCTCCCACCTTTTTAAATGTAGTACGCAGCCCCAAAATAAATAGGTCCCGGTAGGGAAGTTGCCACCATTTCCCCAAAACAGTTCTCATATAACGGCTATGTCTGATCAGTAGGCTTCATTTACATTATGAGAATAAACTTAATATTTATGTAACTACAACAATATATATATATATATATATGAAAATGACTAACCACTTAAATGATTTTCTTTCAGGAGTTCATAAACTAAGAATAACTCCAAATCATAATTAAAAAGCTAAATAAATCAAGTTCTAAATTGAATTTAAATACAAGTTGTTATAAACTCAAACAAAACATATAAGTAATCACAAATCTCCTATAGAAGTAATCTGCCCACATTTAAAATACTAATTTTGTTAATACACAAAAGTACTTTCAAAATCCTGAAAATTTGACCTATTATACTAATTCACATTAGTTACATCCGATAAAAATGTGAGCTCAAATGGCCCTCCACAAAGATAAACAGAAAATAAAATATCAGGGTACTATCCATGAGTTACTGAAATGTCAGAGTGGAATATGAAGTTATGAACCCTACTACACACACCAGGAACTATTATCATATGAATATAACAATTATTGAAACTTTTTCTAAAGATGTATAATAATTCAGCTATTATGTCAAAAAGATTTCAGATCATTTTGTAAAACATATAAATTACTAAAATTCACGTTCTAACATGCTATCAAATGAAATCTGAAAATTGTATCTACAAATTATACCATGTTATAGGACATAGAAGCATCACTATAGGAATATAAAAATTTATGAAAATTTTTATGGAGATGTATATTAATACGAGTATTATGGTATAAAATTTTCAGATTATTTTGTAAAATATATAAATTACTAAAATTTACGTTTTAACATTCTATCAAATGAAGTCCGAAAACTGTATCTACATCAGGGTTTGTCGTACCGGCTCGACTCGTACTAACTCGGGCAACTCGTACTGTATCAGGATGAACCCGAGTCGGTGCGACTCGACCAAGTCTGTACGATATGACCATGTGACTCGTACGAGTCGACACGAGTCAATACGAGTCGGATCATGGGAGATCCAAGTCGGCCCGACTCGTCGAGTTGGCAAACCTTGATCTACATATTATATCATGTTACCTGACCTGGAACCATCATCATATGAATATAAAAATTCATGAAACTTTTTCTGAAGATTTATATTAGTATGAGTACTATGTCATAAAAATTTCAGATTATTTTGTAAAATATATAAATCACTAAAATTCATGTTCTAACATGCTATTAAATGAACTCAAAAAGCTGTATCTGAAAATCACAGTCTTGTTCATGACCTAGAAGTATCACCATATGAACATGAAAATTTATGTCGATTTTTCTGGAGATGTCCAATCATGTCATAGTTATGTCATAAAAATTTCATAAGTTTTCTATACAAAATAAAATCATAAAAAGTTGAAGGTTACCCTGCTGTCACAAGAGTTACAGAAAAATCTGGGTTGCAGAAATTTAACTTCTACTATGCTTAATATATATTCTAGGCTTTTAAAAAAATTAAATCCCTATATCATTCAATTATTTCACACTCAAGAACTTCACAAGAACATATAATTTGAAGATATAAAAAAAAAATATTAAAGATTTATTTATTTCTTATGATTAACTAAGAAAAACTCTAATGAAACTAGCACCCATACAACCTACCTTCTTCAAAAACATCAAGAACTCTTCAAGAACACTAAGAGCCCTCAAGGATGGCCTTCCAAATCCTTCCCTTGCTGCTCCCCACATTTTGGTGCAAAGTAAATGGCAAACCAAGGTCAAAACCCAAGTTAGTGTACTTTAAGTAGGAAGGGTTTAATTAGTCTTACCACGGTTAGTTAGAAGATTTTAAAATCTATTAGTTCTAACCATCCAAGTTACATTAACTTAACCATCCCACTAACTATAACCAAGATTAATACTAACTTTGATCATCCCACTAACTTTAACTAAGGTTAAACTAACTTTACCATCCCACTAACTTTAACCAAGGTTAATACTAACTTTGACCATCCCACTATCTAACAAAATACTAATATTTCTAGCATAAACACTAATTAATAAAATAAAAATATCTAACTATAGATTTTAGTTTTCTATTGTATAAATTAATTATTCATCAATTGATCATCCTATTTTTAATAATTGCATACTTACCCTTAATCTCCAATTAATCATTTTAATCTAAATCGGATTATGATTTACAGTAAGTTTTCTATCACAATTGATCATATCTAATTATTCTATGAGATTTAACCAACCAAGTTTAATCTGTGCATATCTTAACATACATAATGTATTAGCTCAAAATTAATTAATAACATAATCATGCTAATTACATGCTAATAATTGAATGTTACATTACCTCTAGGGAAGAGTTTGGTTGAATCTAGATGGGTGGACACTATTAATTATCATTTTGATGGTACTGTTCAAAAGTATAAAGCTTGGCTTGTTGCCAAAGGCTTTACCCAGACAAATGGTGTGGATTATCTGGAGACGTTTGCTCCTATGGCCAAGCTTAAATCTGTCAACGTTCTGTTCTCCCTTGTTGTCCAATTTCTTGGGAATTTCACCAATTAGATGTTAAGAATGTCTTTCTTAACAGTGATTTACAAGAGGAGGTGTATATGCATCCCCCCTGAATTAGAAGCCAGGGGGAGAGTTTGTCGGCTCAAGAAGGCACTATATAGTTTGAAGTAATCTCCAAAGGCTTGGTTTAACAGGTTCAAATCTGTCATAGTATCTTTCTTAACAGTGATTTACAAGAGGAGGTGTATATGCATCCCCCTTGAATTAGAAGCCAGGGGGAGAGTTTGTCGGCTCAAGAAGGCACTATATAGTTTGAAGTAATCTCCAAAGGCTTGGTTTAACAGGTTCAGATCTATCATAGTACAGCTTGGCTATCAACAGGACAACTCTGATCACACTCTCTTTACCAAATAGGTGGATGGATAGTCATGTAGTGGTACTTCTTCTGTACGTTGATAACATGATTATTACTGGAGATCATACCACAGAGATACAAAAGCTTAAAGATAGTTTGGCCCATGAGTTTAACATTAAGGATCTTGGGGAGCTGAAGTACTTTCTTAGTATTGAGGTGGACAAGTCTCAAAAAGGTCTCTATATTTGCTAACAGAAATATGCTCTTGATTCGCTAAAAGAGACTGGAAAGCTGGGTTGCAAGCCAACTCATACCCCCATAGAGACCAACCATAAATTGTCTGAGTCCGGTGGGGAGCTCCTGTCTAAGTCTGATAAAAGTTCCTACCAACGCCCTGTTGGGAAACTCTTGTACTTATCCCTCACCAGACAAGACATTACCTATGCAATCATATACAAACTCATAAAAAACTGGTTGACAGAATTATTGTAAACCCTTTTTCACTCAACATATAAAAGAGGGAGTGGGCGGTCTATTTTGGCCTGCCGCAGCCTCCATTTTTTCCTAAGTTATGTTCTCTCTCCCTCTTGGTTTATTCTTCATAGTATCAGAGCCCATGGTTACGAACCGGGCCGCACACCCCGTATTTGTAGTCCATGTGACATAACCTAAAATCGGCCTGCACGTGAGGGGGCGTGTTAGAATAGTCCAACATCAGAAAAATGACAAAATCAAAAAGTGTTTAGTAGATGGTGCCTTCTCCACTAATAGTCTTAAGGTTTTGAGTTGGATGGCCCAATAACTTTAACAGTATACAAGGGTTTAGAATGCCCTATTATAAGTATGTTTAAGGCTCTTATTGGACTTATAGTGGGTCTTTTAGTGGGCCAGCCCAAGCCCAATAGAAGGGGACACATCTGTCATACTTCTTGAACCTTCTCCACCTTTTGAAGCATTTTTCATAGCCCCAAAGGGGCAGAACGTGGGAACAAGAAGGGAGAGAGAGGAAGAGCAAAAGAAAGAGAAAAAGAGAAAGGGGAGAACTAGTTGCAAGGGGAGAGAGAGAGAGAGAGAGAGAGGGGGGGGGGGACCTGCTACAATTCGCTACAGTACGTGTACAGTGCGTACACAATGTGACGACTATTTTTTTAGGCTTGAAGCAGTGGCTTTGGGGGCTCTTTTGGGTCTGTTAAGAAGGTAGGAGATCCACTTCTTATCTTTTTCTATATGCCTATGGTTTTCTTTATTTTTTTGGGGTTTTGTTACTAGGGTTTTACCTTCCTATATAGGGAGCATGCTGTCAAAATTTTATGAAGGTGAGTGTGTGAGGTTGTGGTTGTGGTTGTGAGAGCACGTGTGTATGTGTGTACATGTGCAATAGGTGTACGTACTGTGGGGGCAATGTAGGGGTGTGTGGGTGTGTGTAACTGTGTGTGTGTGTGTGTAAGAGGTGTGTGCAGCTATGTGTGTAGGGGTGTGTGTGTGCGTGTTGTTTGTGAGATGTGTGGTGGTGGTTGTAAAGGTGTAGGGTGTGGTGTGGCTGTGTGAAGTGTGTGTAACTGTGTGTGCGTGTTGTTTGTGAGATGTGTGGTGGTGGTTGTAAAGGTGTAGGGTGTGGTGTGGCTGTGTGAAGTGTGTGTGTGTATGTGTGTATGGATATGTGCAGCAGGGTGTGCGAGGGTGTGTGCATGTATGTGTGCAGCTGTGTGCGTAAATGTGTGTGTTGTTTGTGAGATGTGTGGTGGTGATTGTAAGGGTAAGGTGTGGTGTGGCTGTGTAGAGTGTATGTGTATGGGAGTGTGTGTGTGTGTGTGTGTGTGTGTGTGTGTGCGTCTATGTGCAGCAAGGTATGTGAGTGTGAGTGCATGTACATGTGCAGCTGTGAGTGTAGGTGTGTCTGTGTTGTTTGTGAGATGTGTGGTGGTGGTTGTAAAGGTGTATAGTGTAGTGTGGCTGTGTGAAGTGTGTGTATGTGTGTGTATGTATATGTGCAGCAGGGTGTATGAGTGTGCGTGCATGTATACGTACAGCGGAGTGTGTGTGTGTGTGTATGTATGTGTAGTAGGGGTGTGTGTGTATGTGTGTGCAACTGTATGTGTATGTGTAGTGGGGTGTGTGTAAGAGTGTGTAGCCGGGTATATGTGTAGTGGGGTGTGTGTGTGCAACCGGATGACTGTGTGAGTGTATATGGCTGTGAAGTGTGTGAGAGTGTGTGTGTGTATGGCCGTACATGCGTTTGTGTGATTGTGTAAGGATGTGTGAGTGTATGTGAGAAGATGCATGTGTGTGTGAAGATGCATCTGTGTGCAGCTGTGTGGAAGGATGAAAGTGTGTGTTTAAGAGGGGTGTGTGTGAGAATGTATGTAGTTGTGGAGGTGTTAAGAGTTGGTGTGGCATTAAAGTTGTGTAAGTGTAAGCATGTGTATGTGTGGCTGTATAGGTGGGTGAGCAGCTCTAATGGTGTGTGCGGAAGTATGTATAGCTATGCTAGTGCGTTTATTTGTGAAGAGGTGTATGTGTGCAGTGCATAGACTATTGTTTCTAATGGTCGTTCTAGATGATTTCGGCCTAATACTCCTTTGGTATATCAAACTGGTATCCCCAGTGCGTAGAGGTTTACCTCTGCCTCGTACCAAAGAATAATATATAAGGTCTTGTCCATTAAAGTGGTTCTATGAACTGTTATTTTTTTATGTCATTCTTTTGTTAAGTGCATGCCATGAGGCATAGATTGCATTGATGTACACAGACATATGGCTTATATATTTATAATTATGAAGCATGTCTGCATGCATGATTGCATATAACTGTTGAGCACTATTGTATATTTCATATAAGTATCAACTACAGTCATAATTGTATGACTGTATAATTATTTCACTATTTGACTACAAGATTGTGACCACGATTATTACTATGATTGTGAAACTGTTATGGTTATTTTGGACAGAGTGACTCCTCACACTAATTGTTATTTTCCCATTTACTATGGACCCTTGTCAGGGCAAGGGTTGAGAAGTTAGCTCACTTACTGTAGAGGTATGTCAAGACCTCGGGCGGCCTTTACTGTAGACATACGAGTCCAATATCAACTTACCTAACTAGGACAGTGAGAGAGAGTTACTCGCTTGTGTACTGTTTGCGAAGATTTTTTTCTAAAACCTTCGGTTCGGGACCTGACCTAGGCATATCTCTCCTCTCTATGTCGGATTATTCGGAAATCCATTTTTTTGTTTATCTAGAGGATTATAGGTCGGTTTTATATTTTATCGGATTATGAGAGCTTGGGATTAGCCCTCAGGGAATCCGGGACTTCGAATCAAGCGAAGATTCGAGTATATGACCTCTCTCCACTGACCTCGGTTAGTGTTAATTACGCTGAGCAACTGCTCGACAACCCTTGATTAACCGTCCGTATGATGCCCTTAATCATGCAAAACTACTACTATAGGCAGCGCATGCATATGCATATGAAGGCATATTTTAGGTTGAATCCTTAGCCTCACCCCGGTTCGGGGACAATTTCTATGTGATTCGGGATTGATTCCCGGTTATTAGGATTGGTTCCAAGTTAGGTGGATTAATTCCAGGTTATACGGATTAATTCCCAATCTTTAACCTCACAGGGGCTTTTTTGCAATTATTCGCCTTTAGGGGTTTTTATGTAATTATGAGGGTTTTATGGAAGTATAGCAGCTTATAAACATATAGGAGTGAGTTTTAGAGGTTTCCAAGCTTTATGGGAGTTAAGGAATCGATTTTTAAACGTATGAGGGTTTTTTAGTAATTTTACCTTAAAACCGGGTTTTTAAGTCTTAGGGTTCATACTTAATGATATTCAGGCCATATGGGAAGAAATTCCGCTTATGATATGAATGTTAGTATTTTCAGGGTTATATATGTAAATATCACATATAGGGGGTATTTTTGTAATTTCACATTAAGTTTTTAGATATATGGTTAATGATTTAACATTCTTTCAGATTTCTAATTCTCTGATTTTTTTATTAATTTTATTAATTTTATTCATTTTTTTATGATTAATTTAATTAGCTGATTAATTAATTAAATATATAAGGGTATTTGAATTTATTATGATTTTTATATCATATTTCAGGTTTTTACAGGTTTCATACAGATTTTTACTGATTTTTCCTGGTTTTTTCTGATTTTTAATTAATTTCATGAATTTTATTGATTAATTAATTATAAATTATCTTTGGGTTTAATCATGACTTTATACAGATTTCTGAATTTATATTTGGTCTATTTATGAGGTGAGGTTAAGGTTAAGTTGTGGATGTACACAATTTTATTTAGTTTTAGGAAAATATATATATACATATTATTATTATTATTTTAAAATATGATAATTATAAAATTTACATGACACACATAAGCACAGAAATTCTGATTTTATTTCGGCAACACTTGGCCTCATAACAAGGCGTTTTTTTAAAAAAAAATCCGGCAGAGCTCCCCCTTAGGATTGAACCTTAGGAGAGAGGACTCCCCGGGACGAAAGAAAGACCTCCCAAAATCGCAGCAAATCCGGGTTTAAAACTCGAATTTGGTCTTCAGCTGGGCAGCACTCTCCCTCACAATTTTTACCCTTGTATATGGGCTGTGTATATGCTTGTGTTGTGTGTGTGTTTTGGGGACCATGGGGTCCTATTTATAGGCCCCGAATTGGGCCCGGTGGGGGGTGCCACCGGATGAACCCACGGTGGGGGAGGTGCCACCGGATCCAATCTCTCTCCTTCTCTTTTTTATTTCTTTATTCAAATGGGTGAGAGAGGGGGGTGAGAGAGAGAGGCATTGAGAGGAGAGGGGGGGGCTTCGGTGGGCACCCCCACCGGTTCCAACCGGTGGAGGGGGTGCCACCGGTTGGGCCCCCCACCGGTTGGGAACCGGTGGGGGGGTCTCCCCACCGGTTTGGGAAACCGGTGGGGGGGGTTCCCCTCCCCACTCTCCTTTTCTTTTCCCTCTTCCAAGGCCCATTTAATGGGGTTTTTTTCAGATTTGTCTTTGGGGGTTTGGGTTTTAGGCCAATGTGAAAGGGGTTTAACCCCATTAACTCCATGTCTTGGCCCCATGTAAAAGGGGTTTGGGATGGGGTTAAGAGGGTTTCCACATGGGATTCTTAACCCATGTGAATGGGGTTAAGATCCCCCATTAAACCTCCCATTAAACACCCCATTTTTTTAAATTTCAAAAATCTGAAAAGGGGAGGGAGAGCTCCTCCTCCCCCCCCCCCACCGGTTTCCCTCTTGGAACCGGTGGGGGGTTCCCAACCGGTGGGGGGGGGCCCCCACTGGTTCCCCCTCTCTCTCCTCCACCTCCCCCATTCCTATTTAAATAAAAAGGGGGGGAAGAGAGAGGGGGTCCACATGCCCCTTTGCCATTTTGGGGGAATTTCTTGGAGGTTTTCTTCTCCCTTGTTGCAGATTTAGGGCCCCTCCTGTGGGACTGATTTTGGACTGTTGGAGGTGCTTATTGGGCCTCATTTCGGTCCCCCCTATTGGGCCATTTATTGCAAGGAATTCCGGCTCGGGTCGGGACCGGGAATCGGGACCCGGCGATCCCGACCCAAGCCGATCTGGATCAGCCGAGTCGGCCGATCCAGGCTCAGTCCGGCCGGTCCGACTCGGCCGGAAATTTTTTAAAAAACAAAAATCAGAAAAAATAGAAAAAATTAGAAAAAAATAAGGAAAAAATCAGAAAAAAATAAAAAAAATCAGAAAAAATTACATACATATTATTCAATTGATGTACAATAAGAACGAATGCAATTCATGTACATCCATAAAAAATAAACATTAAAGACAACTAACTAACTAATAATTTTTGTTGTGCATTAAACATTAATGCACATTTATGTCCTAACAAGTTCAATTGAGTGGTTGTCACACTCAATTGAACCTTAATCACGCTAATCATATAAAAGCCCTAATTTTTAACTCCTAATTAGGGTTAATTTTAACTAATTAACGCTAATAACATGCAATTAATGCAAAAAAATACATATTTATGTCCTAACAAGTTCAATTGAGTGGTTGGCACACTCAATTGAATCTTAATCACACTAATCATACAAAAGCCCCAATTTTTAACCCCTAATTAAGGCTAATTTTAACTAATTAACGCTAATAACATGCAATTAATGTAAAAAAATACACATTTATGTCCTAACAAGTTCAATTGAGTGGTTGGCACACTCAATTGAACCTTAATCACACTAATCATACAAAAGCCCCAATTTTTAACCCCTAATTATGGCTAATTTTGAGAATTTTGTCTAATCAACATGATAAAAAAAATTTCAACCTAAATATTAAGAGATCTACACAATAAACACAATCATACATCATTTCTAATTTTTTTAGAATTTTAAACAATTAATTCGAAATATACCTAAACTCGGATCGGAATGCGAACAAAAAATCCGACGTCGAGGGCGGCGGTGACGGCGACCACAGCGGCGGCGGCGGCTCCCGGACGGCCGGCCGACGATGACGATATGAAAATCCCCTCCTTTTGCTCGATATCTCAAAAAAAAAATAGAAAAGAGAGAGAAAGAGAGAGAGAGAGAGGGCCGGCGGCGGCAGGCCGGCGGCGGGCCGGCGGCGGCAGGCCGGCGGCGGGCCGGCGGCGGCAGGCCGGCGGCGGACGGCCGGCGGCGGCGGGGGGGGGCTGGCGGCGAGCTGGGGAGGGGCTGGGGGCTGGGGAAGGGCCGGGCGCCAGCAGCAGAAACGCTGCTGGCGTCTGGTTCCCGATCCCCCCTTAAGGGGGAGATCGGGACCGGCCCGAACCGGACCCGATTTTGTCCGGTTCAGGCCGATTTATGCCGTTTTTTTTTTTTTTTAAATCGGTGGGGGGGAACAGTAATTTCCCCCCCAACTCGGCTCGGAACCCGCCGATTCCGATCCGAATCGGCCGATTCGGATCGGAATCGGCCGATTCCGCAATCCATGATTTATTGGGCCTATCTCTCCCGCCATTGGGCCCCCGTTTTGGGGCTGTTTTAGGTGAGTTTCAAGACTGATTTCACCTTACTCCGGGACAGATTTCAGCCCACTTTGGGACTGAATTTGGGCCCATTTGGGGGCTTATTGGGCCTTCATATTGGCCCCACCCATAAGGCTACTTATTGGGCCTATCTCTCCCATTATTGGGCCTCCATTTCGGGGCCATTTTGGGGGAGTTCTAGGACCAATTATGTCCCACTCCGGGATAGATTTCAGCCCACTTTGGGACTGAACTTGGGCCCATTTGGGGGCTTATTGGGCCTCATATTGACCCCACCCATAGGGCCACTTATTGAGCCTATCTCTCCCACTATTGGGCCTCCATTTCGGGGCCATTTTGGGAGAGTTCTAGGACTGATTTTACCCCGTTTCGGGACAGATTTTAGTCCACTTTGGGACTGATTTTGACCCTTATTTTGCAGCGTTCGGTGTCCCACTTATCGCTGCATTTGGGGTCTCCCTTCGGGTCCCACTATCGAGAATCGCAAAGGCGGTTCGGGAGTTGATTTCGGAAGACGAAGCAAGCAACTTGGGGCTGCCTTAGGCTCCCTTGAAAAATTTGATCAAGGCCTTGTTGGCCTAGGTATGCTCTCTACCCCATTGCCCTCGTAATGCGAGCCCATGGTTTCTTATGGATTTTTAATATTCACCTATATCATAGGCATACATTTTATTTTGCATGACATGGTCCTTCATGAACATATCGTCATGCCTATGTATGTGTATTCTCCTATGGGAATCTCACATCGACGCGAGCATGCGTCGTATATGTATATTCATATAATGCAAATCTGCATATGAGATTATTTTTGGGTTCAACATGTACACGCGTGGTCACTCTCTGAACTTCACAGTTTAGCTAGCAGTCGAGACCGATTAGTCCAACCAACCTGTCTCACCTATTGTGGAGCTAGCACCCTATAAGGTGGACAGGCAGGTAGACTGTACTGTTCTAGTGTTGTTAGTGACCCTGTCGCTAGTAGCTCTTTATTATTAAAAAAAACAGATTATATGTTAAATATTTTAGACATATTTATGAGTCATTGCATGATTATCTTGAACTATGAGTTTGGGCCTTTTCTATTAGTTTTGCTATAGCCTGATTAGTGTAAATGTATTGTTTTATTGTTCATACATATGCAATTTTTTTATCGATTTAAATCATGTATTTTGAATCGTAGAGTGGCATAGAGCAGAAAGGATCCTATATGAGCCATGTGACTCACTACCGTCCTTTTTCTTGTTTGTTTTGTTTCATATAAGTGGCAAGGTGACGATTTGGAGGTGGTGACTGCTAGAGGCATGGTGGTAGTTGGCCATTGAGAGATTATTGTCAGTATTATAGTTGTATTTTTATTTGATAATCTCTTTTTGGGACATTTATTTTGGAAATCTATGTACATTACTGTAAAAGAAATGAATACAATTGTTGTGAGTGAAATCTTGGGCACTTACTTATTATTTATCTTGTGTGGTTATTTCCTTCATATCATTCGTACAGATTCCCCAAACCGACATAATTGTAGGTGAGGGTGCTTGTGTGGGCCTCACAGAGAGAGAGGTGTGGACAGAAGTGTGTATGCATGCAGCTGCACACATAGCTGCCGCCCTCCTCCTCCTATTCTCTTCTTTCATTGTCTTCTAAGGTTTTTTTGGCTCCGACTCCTCAACACTTAACAAGGCCAGATCCACATAACTTGGCAGACGTAGTGTTGGAATAGACATGTCACTAAAAATTTAAGTTCAGGAAGGTCTGTGGGTGAAATTGAGAAGCAGACAGACAACCTCATTGGATTGAGTGATTCCCAAAACTTGACCCACCTGCATTTAGGAGAAGATTTTTACAACATAGGGAATCTGAGAAAAAGAACAAGTACCACTAACATCTTTTATGCCTCACAGAAGTGCTGCTTTGTGAGTCACTACTTGGAAAGCATTCTTGGAAGGTTTCAACCTTTTGCCTACATGTTCAACACAGAAGCAACAAGAGTTCATGGATTTAGTTCAAGTTAATATGACTGTTCAAGAATTTGAGAGGAAATTTGTTGTAGACCTGGATCTTTGGTTTTTTCCCCATATTGTAGAAAATGAAGAAAGAAGGATAAATAAATTTAATAAAAGGATGAGAGAACCAATTGGAATTAGAGTACTTCCTTCAGGAGCAAAGTACTTGGGTGAACCTATTTGCAATGTGTGATGGGGAGAGAGAGAGAGAGAGAGAGAGAGAGGCCACACAGAGACTTACATGATTCAGCAATGTGTCTACATCCACAGAGCCCGACTCCTTCATTGCCGCCTTGCACTCTCTCCAAGAATACAAGTACAAGAATGCGACCCTAAAAGAAACCTCCAGCTGCTGTCTTGTGTTTCCAACCTGTAGGACACATTTCCCCAAGTTACAATACAAATAACCCCCCCAAAACAGAGCCCCAAAATACCCCCAGCCGGTCCGCATCGGGGAGGTGTTGATGCCCTCAGTAAGGTGTCGACAGCCCCAAGTGTTCTGGTCTTCCAACCACACAGGGCGTTGAAACCTCACAGTAATGGTGTTGACACCCCCCCTGCTCCTAGAAGCCCTCCTAGCCTCCTTGACTGCTTTGGACCTCAAGGCACCTCTGAATATGAGACATATCTCGACAAAAGGCCTCAACAAAGAAGTACGTTAAGAGGTCTGCAGATAACAAAGGTCAGCTTCGTTCTGACTGTGTTGAGAACAACAGGTGTAAATCAACCTATGCAAACAGATTAAAAATGTGGAAGATGTAGGAAAATATCATTCCAGTTGGTTGTTTTATTGAACAACCAAAAGTTGTTTTAGGTATGGGAAACAAGGTCATATGGTGAAGGACTGCCCTCTACCTCCATCAGGAACTGCACCAGGTGAAGGATCAGCTAGAAGTTAAGGTGCATAGCGAGCACGAGGAAGAGGTTTTGCACTTATTAAGGCAGAAGAACAAGCTTTGTGTCACATTCCTTTATTTCAGAATAATTTAAGCATAGTTTGAATCATCTTATTTCCATATTTACTACTCAATTACTTAAGGAAACTCTTGTTGGAGAGTCTTTGTTATCTTCTTACTAATTGGAATCTATGGACATTTAATAGCTGATTATCATGTGCCAGTTCTCTTGATTAGTTAGATGTGATACCTGGAATGGATTCGTTGCAAACAAATTGAGGCAGATAGACTGCTATAAAAGGAAAGTTATCTTTTGCAGACCAAGAAAAACCTTTACCGATGCACACCCTCATATTTTGGTTTTCAAAGCGTGCAAGATAATCAGATCAGGTTGTCAAGCCCATTTAGCCACCATAATATCTGTGACTAAGCAGTAAGCATGGGAATCAACTAAAGTCAAAGAAGAGAGGAAGTACCTGTTGACCAAGAATTTGTAGATGTATTCCATGATGACCTGCCAGGTGTACCTCCATGATGGGAAGTAGACTTTCATATCCAACTGCTAGCTGGGACAATGCCTATTTCTAAAACACCATACAGTCTTGACCAACCTAAACTCAAAGAATTGAAAACCCAAATACAAGAGCTACTTGATAGAGGGTCCATATGCCCTAGTGTGTCACGAGAGAGCTCTGGTACTGTTTTTGAAAAAGTAAGGATTGAACATTAAGACAACGTATAGACTAACATTTGTTGAATCAGATGACTGTAAAAACCAAGCATCGTCTTTCACATGTGGGTGACTTGCTAAACCAACTGTAATTAGCCAGATGTTCTCCAAATTCGATATGCACTCAGGTTATTATCAATTAAATATTAGAAAGGAGGATATGGTAAAATGGCTCTTAAAACACGCTATGGGCATTATTAATTTCTGGCAATGACATTTGGCCTGTGTAACGTCCCTGTTGTATTCATGAACTTAATGAGTAGTGTCTCGTGCCTACCTGGGTAAGTTTGTAATATCCATTATGGATGATATACTAGCTTATTCTTCTAGCTAGCAGGAACATGAAGATAGTCTGGGAAGACTTAAATGAAAGACAACTTTATGCCAAATTTAGCAAGTCCACTTTATCAAGAATATGGTTTTAGGAGAAAGATTAATTTCCAGACTCAACACATCTAGATCCTGCGAACAAGTACCCAAGACCAGAACCGCCTTACTGGCTTCCTGGCTGTGCAGGGGCGTAGCCAGCATTTTTCCCTGGGGGGGGGGGGTACTTAAAACAAATTATTAATAAGTAAAATAATTTTATAACATGATCATAATAGATAAAGACGCTGTTGCAATGGAATTCAGAAAATGTGCTATAAAACATGCAAAATTTTAGCCACAATTCACATGATTTGAAAGTTTTGATTAGTACAAAGAATATGTAAATAACTAAGGTTTGGGAGGGAGGAAAGGTGCCACGAGATCTGCTGGATAGATGTAAAGTTAAAAAGGGAGCAAGAGCCGAGTTACATCCCTCCAAGTTTTGGGAAGAGATACGACCCTTTCTTCTTATTTAGACTACAGCTTTCTAAAATTCATTAACAAAGAATAGGTTAAGAATTTAAAATTTTGATAATGAGAATTGTGGTGGAGTGAAAAACTAACAATCAAGTGTTTGATGTAAATGTAGAAACCAAACCCCAAAAGCATCAAGATCTCGTGTCCTTCCTAGTATGAACAAGAAATCATGATCTCATGGGATCTCATATAATTGGCAATCAAAGGGGCCCAACATGACGGGAGGGGTGCAGTACTTAAATTTTAAATTCTCGGGGGGTGGCATGGCTCCCTTTGGGGCCTCAAAAGCCTGCTCAAGTTTTGTTTCCAAGAGCTGCACAGAAAGTTATAGATCCAAGCATTGCACACGTAGCTCAGTACCTTTTTGCGATATGGGACTAATTGGTTCATCCTTGCCCCAGCCACCAAACACAGTAGCCACTTCATGCCATGGAGGCTCCAACACCGGCTTATTTTACCACTACGTCAAGGTAGTCTTTTCCTATGTGTAGCCCTCTCCTCCTGCCCAGCTTGTGACTAGGTAGGCTACTACATGTAGACCCTTCCGCCTCCACCCCGATTACCATGCTTTGTGCTAACAATCTGCTGTGGATGAACTGTGGAGGAGCCCCACTCTGCCTGTTCTCTAGAGACCATGATCTACCCGCTTTTGCTGATCAACCCAAGCCATGGAGGAGATAACTTGGGTTGAACAGGTTCTACAAGTGGGAATGGGCGTTTCTTGGGCAGGTTGGGTTAGGGTTAGGCTTAACCCAGCCCAACTTGCAGCCCTCATTCAACACTCGACTCACCAGCTTGTTCCAAACTATCATTTCAACGTGGCATGCCTTTCATTACTTGAAGGTGAGGCTAGAAGTAGGTGATTTACAGGTAACTCACTTCACCTCAATTTTGATAATTTGGTGGTTTGAAGATTTTAAAAATATAGGAACGCACCTCACTAAAAGAGTTCAAAAAGAGCTAAGCTGACTTCGTAAAAGTAAGTTCAATAGAGACTTCCACATAAATGACCCCCCCTCTATTCAATCAACCCAACTTTGATCTTAATACGTACATACAATCAAAACTGACTTCTTTGACATGAGTTACAAATAACCAAAGTGCCATGATTTGAACTCATTTTTACGTAACTCACTTTCATGAGTTCACCTCTAATGGAAGTGAGCTACTTACATTTAATCAACGGCACCCACAAGTCACCCTCAGACTCTGACTCATCATCATCTTCTGATCCTCTACCAACACCTCCATCCCCTGTTCCTTGCAGTGCATGTACATCAAGTTCTCCACCAGCTGTGATCCCTCTGGGAACCTCGGGATTCGGGAAGAACAAGCTGACAGTTCCCATCTGGCAAACATCAAGAGGAAGCTACCTCCCCAAAGAGAGATCATCATCTTTGCAGGGAGAAGGTTGGTCTTGCCTACTTCAACCAGGATTCTTGCCTGATTCAATAACTCTCCATCCAATGTCATTGGATCAATTTATCTGAGCAATCCAAAGTTGTTCACAATGCAGTGGAAGGTGTCCGCATGGTGTCCGCATGCCACAATGCAAAGGGACATGGACACCTGTAAACCAGCACCAAGCCACTGTGCCTCTTTCTGCAGGAACCCTCTGTAGCAGTGCCAGGGAACCATGGGTCACCTTCACAAAAGTCTGCACCCAGTGTTGAGCACTGCCTGCTCCAACATTCTCTCATCCACCAGCTTGGCCATGTCCTTCGGAGGAACTGCATCACAGCTGCCCTTTTATTTTTACATTCCACTCCCACAGTATCGGAACCAAGAATTTTATCAGTATTTTTCTCAACACTACCACCCCAGAAGCAACAAAGACTGAATATAAGTTAAAAGAGTGTTTCACATGAAAATCGAAAAGATAGAATATAGAGCATAAAGCATATGATGCTTCTATACGTATTATTATTAGCAAGATTCACACATAATTAAAACCCCAACTTCCATACTATGGGAGACATGCTCAATAACACATAAAAGCCAACATGCAGACATAACTAGAATTTACCTTCCATCTAGCAGTTCTGAAAAGTACAGAATCCTTGTTAAGCAAATCCCCAATCTGGTCTAGTTCCTTTTTTATATTTACTATTGTTTTGGCCAAAAGCCTATCTTCATCAGCATTGAAAAAGCAACCACGTTCCTTGGCATTTTGAACTAAGGTTTCCCAGATGGAATAACTTTTGATCAATGTTTCTGCATTACCAATCATCCAAAGACAATGCCTGACAGAAGGAAAAGTGCAACTGACAAATTATCCATTAATAAACCTTTGTGAAATTAACTCCAAATCCAACGACACAAGCAATAGTGACAATTAGAAAAATGAATTTAACTTAATCTCATCAATAACAAACCTTGCACGTGTCAAAGCCACATTTGTTATCTGAGGACTGGACAGGAGTCCAATGGATCCATCAGCATTTGATCTGACTGCAGAAATTATAATTATATCTTCCTCACGACCTTGAAATCCATCAACGGATCCAACTTTCACAGTAATGTCACTGTCGGATGCATAATAGCTACCAAGTTTCTCTCTAATTGAAGCTACTTGAGCTGAGTATGGGGATATGATGCCGATGCTAAGCTTCCCTTTGACCATCTTTCTGGCTAAAGTTTTTAAAGAGAAGATTAGCAGACAGCAAGAAACTGCAATGAAGTCATTATTAAAGAAACAAAACAGATCACGTGGTTCTAAAAGATAATAGTAGTCATATCCTATACAAAACATGCATAACTATACCCTAAGATTAAAACATCAGACCTAATAAACAATAAGGTATTGATTTTAGATAGGATTGCCTTGTTGCACCCGGCTATATCTTATGAATACCTTACAATGGTGAAATAAGAATTTTGCCAAAGGAAAATCATAATCCTAAATATCTTATGAATACCTGACAATGGTGAAATAAGAATTTGGCCAAAGGAAAATCATAATCCTAAACCATTAACGATCATTCATGAACCATGATACACCTAGAAGTAATCTAACTATATTGTAGTAAACATTAAATGATGATGATGTGGAGGAGTCTTAATTGAAAATAAGAAAATCCATTAAGTGGCAAGCATAAACATGTATACAACAAACAGATTTCTTTTATATGAATATGTATGATATAGACAATGATATACATGCAAAATCTTTTTAATATAATGCAACAGAAATGCACCTTTTTTTCCACACCATTGTAAAAGGGTGAGGAAATCCTGCTTTTTCAAAGTCTAGGCCAAAGAGCTTGGTTATGCTGATCCACAATTACTAATTATTACAATTTACAAACAATCCTAGTCAATCTAATTAAAGCTATATTGACAATGTGACTAAGCCAATTGATGGGGATCCAAGACCAGTGCACTGATACGTTACACATGATGGAGCACATTTACTACTGTCAAAAGACCGAGCTGGTATCCCTGTGGCTCAGAGGCTTACCAGGTCCATCTGATCCGTAGATTATTGTTACATGAATCCATGGACACTTTGTTTGGCCCATTTGAAGCCCATTTAGTTACTTTTCCATTTTCAGGAATTTTTGTCTAAAGTCAAATTTAGGGAGTCTTTAGGGTTATTTTCTTTTTAAATGATGTAACACCCTGTTGAGGGTGATTTTGTGCAAGGTATTTACCTTATGATTTTTTATTTATTTGGATGATGGGAATCATGATTTCCCAATGAGAAACATGGTTTAGATCCATGATGTAATTATTGAAACACGAACACAATCTAAAACGTATGTTGACTCGCCCATGGAAAGGATTATAAGGGTTTGATTGCACCTTTTCGGTCAGTGAGTAGACTTGACATTGATTACATCCTATTGTGACAGGAAAACCTTTTGATTTCTTTTATAAGACAGTTCGCTTTCAAAATGGCTATTGCAGTGTTAAAATATTGCTCACTCTGCTCAATTTGCTCACATATTGTTTATAAGAGGTTAAAATTTTGATTTCTGATTTTTCTGTAAATTTTAGAAAAAAAAAGTATCTAGGAACACCATTCATCGGTACTGTTCATGGTATTGTTCATAAGCACTATTCACGGTTACTATTCACCCATTGCTGTTCATAGGGTAGGGTACTATTCACGTATTATTGTTCATGGGTGGGACCCGCTAAGCATCGGATCAGTCTTCGAAGATATTTGAATGTAGGAGACTGACTAGTTTACGTTATGAGACAAAGAAGAGCAAGGCACGTTTATCAAGGCACATGGCCGGGGAATATTCTTTCAGTCCACGAGATAAATTTTAAGGACTGAGCACATGATTAAGTTGGGAAAAAAAATGTCGAGTTAGTCATTCTAACGAGAATGGGTGTAGCGCGCTCTCTTGGGTGCATATTAGAATAGGGCAACGCAGAATACAACTTATGTTGATTTGTGAGCATCAAGGTGCATTATTCGTCCCCTGACGATGACTGTCTCGGGTGGGTCCCACAGGCAGTCAGAGGCACAAGGCGAGGACAAAGTGACTACCCTCACAGCAATGTCACACTATTCCTGCAGTGCACGACTATTAATGCGACAGTGCCCTATTCACAAGGCACAATACTATTCACTCTGCGTAACGCTATTCACATGACATGCCACTATTCACGTCGGCAGCCCGCACTAGGAGACGAGATACTGCCGACGAGAGTTTTGGCCCCACTCGACAACTCACTACTGCCTCATCAAGGCAACGATGGGCCGACGAGGGCTTCGGCTCTGCTCGACAACTTGTTACCGCCATGTCGAGGCTACGGTGGGCCGACAAAGGCTTGGACTTATGTAGAACTTATGAAATTTTAAACTAAATGGTCGTCACTTGGTGACATAAAAGTTGGCTACACCGCCAAGCCGCCAAGTGGTGGTGGCGTACCCAATGACCACGTCGCTAAGACTTGGCGACTTGGTTACTTTACCTTGAAAGAACAAGTAGCAATTCCTTCTTCTCTTTCTTTCAAACACCAACCCAACAAATCATCCTTTACAAGGGGGTATGGGGGGTATTTATAGAGGTTTACAACCAATAGGGACCTGCCAAGTGGCAGCTTGTGATTGGACCATGAAGGTGGACCTCGCCCTACCACACATACTAGGTACAAATGAAACTCCTGTGCTGAATCACCTTATGTCCAAGGAACATTGCTTGATGATGGTGATGCATCTCTTTCCCAACCAAAATGTGAGACATTACAAACTTATTAGTTTCCAGAGTACGCATGTGCAAAATATAGTTTCATTTCCTATTCATTAATACTTCCAATGGATTTTAGATATGAAATTTCTGTAAAAATCAGGAAAAAATTGAAATGTATAATGCAATGAGAAAAGGCCCAAATCTGATGCTAACAAGAGCCCCAAATTTGGGAGTTTAGCAAAGTGAACCTAATTATGTTACAATTTGGCTTCCTCGCATCTAATAAAATATACTGCCATGCAAATTAATATCAATTTCATGCAATTACAGCAAGTCCTGAATCTGATGCTGAATAGAGCTCTAGATTTGGGTCTGTAATGTAATTGCCTGCAACTGAGCCTAATTGAGTTGATTTAATAAACCATGCCTTTGTGATATGTTGATGAAAATAAAAAACAAATGATGAACTTAAGGGCTACGTAGGTTCTAGCAAGTAGCATGGAATGCAGGGGTAGTTAAGATGAGCACCTACCACTAACTGAATTTACTTGTAACGATATTTATCATGGTAGCATTGGCATGGCTCCACATGAAGCACTATGGATGACCATGTCAATTGCCTTTGTTTTGGGATGAAATCGGGGAGAAACAGGTTGTTGGACCTGACACAGTACAAGATTATGTAAATAAAGCACAAAGTAGAAGACAAAAGTCTAATGCTTCATAAGACCGACAGAAAAGTTGTGCAGATGCAGGGTGCTGGCCCCTTGAGTTTGCATAGGATGATCACGTGTTTTTGAACATCTTGCCTGTAAAGGACTACTGTACCTTGGGAAACATGGAAAATTGAGTCCACAGTACATTGGACCTTTTGAAATTTTGGAAAGAATTGGTGACGTACCATATGGATTAGTCATACAATTGTCTCCTCACATCGTGCATAGTCGTCCACATGTCAATGCTTTGAAAATGAATACCCAATCCATCAAACGTTTTGGACAACACTACATTTTAGCGTGAGCCATTTCTATGGATGCCAAAACAACTTATTCAGATTATAGATTGGAAGGAACAAGTCATGAATAACATGCCCAAGAAGAGAATAAAAACGTAACATGACTAGGGAGATCTTCTTTAGTCACAGGAGGTACATAACCTACACAAGCATAAGTTGTAGTATTTACTGGAGAATCAGAACTTCAGAAAAGAAAATAGGAGACACATGGGGATATGGAAATTGGACCTAAATTGGAGAACAAGTAGTACAAGATGTTCGAGTGTACACCTTTGTCATAGTTGTTTGTATATGACATGGGAAGATATGGAAGAGTAGCATGTCCTTGAGGATTGAGGCTGATGTCAAGTGATCTGGATCGGATCGGCTGGGATTTCCATATAACAGACTTCACTTGCAAGTACTCTTTCACAACAGATTGATACTGTATAAGAGCATCTAGGGTCTCGGCTTGTTGATGAAATTCAAGGTCGAGAAGTTTTAATTTAGGTCTATGGCAAAAGATGGATGCACTCTTGATATAACAGGGGTTGCAGAACACACTATTAGGAAAGAAGATAGTGGCCCTCCCTGCCGGAGTGCCCTTGGAGTAGAGAAGCTTTATTTGTCAAGTGTCAGCTTGTTGACAATATGTTCGAGTACAAGTCACCAGAACTCCCTCCTGGATAATACAAGTGCCCTTGAAGTAGAGTACCTTACTTTTCTTGGAAGGAAACAATGTTCAGCTGAGTTTTCTTTTCTTCATTTTAATTTTTTTTTCTAAGCTTGTAGAGCAATGGGGGCAGGTGAATGGCATCATCAATAGGCCCATGCCTTCAGCAGGTTAAATTCCCACAGATCTTGGGTTCAAGTCCCTGCATCACCCTGGAGTAGTTATCCAACACATTGTCCCCCCCCCCCCCCACTATTGTGTTGGCCAGTTTATCTAGTGTATTCGACTGTCTAACCCAGGAGTTGCCCCCAGCCTTTGCCGGTTTATCAGGTATACTTGGGTGTCTGGCTCGGGAGTTGCCTATAGCCTCTGCCAGAGTTTTGTGTGGGTACCATCCCATATCAAAAAAAACAAAAACAAAAAAAAAATTGTTGAGCAATGAATATTAACTCTGACAAAAGTGCTACCATTGGCATTAATATGGAGGAAGAAGGGATAAAGGAGTGTGCAGAATTAATGAACTGCAAAGTTGAGAAACCTATCAACTTGAAGGCAAACTTATCATTAAGGGGAAGACTTGCTTTACTGAATTCTGTTTTATCTAGCATGCAATGCACTTATTTTCTTTTACCACAAACAATTACAAAGAAAATTGACAGTATCAAAATACATCTTTTCATGGGAAGCACAAATCAAAGGCAGTAGCAAAATGGAACAAGGTTTGCAGACCTTGCAAGAATGGAGGTATAGATGTAAAGGATCTTCAAATAATAAGCATAGCATTACTTTGGAGATGGCTTTGGCAGTCAATGAATCACTTTAGAAAGAAGTTATTGGGCACAAACATTACAAGACAGCATAGATTCTTCATGCAGACTGAAAATCAGAATCACACAAGTCCCATCTGGAAAGGAATACTTTCAGCCAGAAGATGAGTAGGGCAGGGATAATAGATAGGCAATGGTGATGATACATTTTTTTCATATGATAGATAGTTGACAGTTATCCTTCCTAGACTTTTCCACTTAACTTTGTATGAATGGCAGCACATGAAGGAGTATTACCAGATTGAGGAAAGCAATGTTCAGTGGAGTATCACTGTAAGCAAAGGATTAAAAAAAAGACGAGGAACAGGATTGCTCATAACTTTACGGATGCACAATGATGTTCAGGTCAATACAAACAATAAAGATATTTTGTTGGCCTAGAAACAAAAGGCTTTTCTCGGTTAAAACCTCGTACAATCTTATGGATGGCCAAATGAAAATATACCATAAATTTAAAGAAGCTGGGAAGTTAAATCCCCTCTCAAGGTCAGAGCTTTTACGTGGTTAATATTTGAGAAAAGAATCGCCACCAAAATGCATCGGAGGAAGTAGAACAGAAATTGTGATACTGTTTGTGCGCTCTGTGGGCTGGAGGATGAATATATTCAGGACTTGTTCATTAATTGCAAATTAGTCATGATCTCTGGAGGGGGATGGGAAATCTTGCAAGTTTCCAGAGTAATCTCAATTCCATTAAGGAGAAGTGGACCTACTTTAAGAACCAAAACTCAAT
Source organism: Zantedeschia hybrid cultivar (assembly GCA_030544215.1). Taxonomy (NCBI): domain Eukaryota; kingdom Viridiplantae; phylum Streptophyta; class Magnoliopsida; order Alismatales; family Araceae; genus Zantedeschia; species Zantedeschia hybrid cultivar. Next base: position 59,443,235 of record JARZZO010000009.1, on the reverse strand, counting down.
CCTAGGGAAATGCACCAAAAGTTAACACTTTCATGCCATCCCACATGCAATATGCTGGAGCCTTTGGAGGGAATGTAGTGTTGCCATCCTCCCAGGAAGTAGAACGTACACTATAAATATTTGCCTCAGCTTCAACATCTTTTATACAATGGGAGTAGGCATATTCTGCATATTTGAGTAGAGAATTGGAGGATGAAGAAAAAATTTAAAACTACTCTAGTTCAATGTAGTGACTTTGTAGTCCAGTGGTAGAGGAATCTCTCCTCTGCCCATTTGCATGCACTATCTTTGTTTATTTCCAAAATAAAATTCATGGTGCAATCAAGCTTTTCTTTAAATAAAAAAAAACTTGCAATATTATTGTTAGATTCCAAACCAAAAAAGCCCAATCTGCACTGTCTGTCTATTAGGTAAACATGATTAGCATGACCAAGAATTCGAGCATCAATGACCCAAAAAAAAACAGATATATTGAATGCTAATTTATTCACCAAAAACAAGCATAAGGAATAAAATGAGCAAATTCAGTACCATAGACACTAGATTTCTCATAGAAAAGTTGAGAAGGCACACCTCTAAAAACATTCTGCACAATTTGCAATACGACGGCAACTTCTACCATGTTTTTCCAACTTCGTCTGATCTCATCAAATTCTTCCCTTCCATCAGCTATGTTAACAAAGGAATAAGGCCCATACATTCTTCCTGGAAGATAATGCCTCTCATATGCTTTGCATACAACATTCAGAGAATCCAGAATTTGACCAGAATAAAATTTATCATTTGGAAATGAACTTATAGAAGGATGCATTCTATACTGAATCCTTAGCTCATGCCTTGGATGTCCTAATTTACTCAGTCGCTCAAACAGACTTCTGGCAAATCTAACTTCTTCAGACACCTAAAACAAGAAATAAGCATTTTAACATTTTGCACACATTAATCTTAAATCCAAAAAAGAGAGACCTAATGTTTACCTTGCTTTAACTGTTGAAGGTAACTGGCATTCATCTCCAATCAGAATGGCATGCTGAATGCCGATAAATTGCAAGGGAATTACTGATTCACATTCTTTCAATTGAGAAGCTTCATCGATAATCAACAAATTAAATTGTTTTTTCCCAAGGAGATTGAAAGAATCACAAGTTGTGCAGAAAGTGATGGAAGCTGCTTGAAGACATAGATCCTCGATCTCTTTTCTGCCAAAGACATGGGGAACATTGAGGGAACGCTGAAGTGATTTTAATATGTGAAGACATCTATGCCTGGTTCCAGAAAGTAAGATTGATAAAGGGCACACATCTTCCCCATCCTCACACATGTCCACAGCAGTCAAATCACTGATGTCCTCAGAAGTTTTAAACAATGCCTCCAATTCACTGTCAGCCTCACCAGCTTGGGACAACAGTCTTCCAAAATGTGAAAGTAAATTTAACAGAGATATCATGTCATCAAAATTTTGCCCCGAGAGAAATTTTTTTGGCAAGTGAGTGCACAAATCCACAGTAAACCTTCGAAGGGGAGATGCAATGGCAATAAATCTCTTCTCCACAAATTGTAGAAAAGTTGTGGTTCCCTTGTTCTTAGTTGTTTCTTCACTTTTGTTTTCTTGATGCTGTTTATATTTTTCATTTTCTATATATGTTCCATATTGTGCTACACTGTGTTCCAAAAATTCTATCATGGATGTTATGGAGTCACCCCATCCAGATGGAAAGAGACACTCCTCAAGCTTCTTCACACGATTATCCAAGGATATAGCATAAAGATCATTATCTCCAGCAATTTTCGAAAGGTTCTTGTTTCCAAATAGTATGATATCTCCCAGGGAACAAAATGAGCTCTCATCTGCGGCTCCTTTCTGACAATTTCTTTTTATCAAATTCAAAAGCTGTGAGGCCACTTCTAAAAGTGCAATTTCTGTTGGGGCGCATGTAAAGACTTTACAGTTCATCGTAAAGAGCAACCAAAGCAATTGAGAAAGCATTTTTGTTTTTCCTGTTCCTGGAGGCCCCGCGATAAGTTTAAGAGAAGACCTGTGATAACATTGCATTTCTCTTATAGATCCTAATACTGCTTCTATTTGTGACTCATTCAACTCGGGGAGCCTTCTTGCCCAATCATCGTTCATGTTTTCATAATTACAGACATCACAAACTCTCTCAACCTGCAATAATGTGAAGAAAGTATCAAAGAAACCACATAGACTCATAGATTTTTCCTCACCAAAGATATTACAAAAAACTTTCTCCTACTAGTGGGACAGGACAAAACATTGAGGTGAAACTTTGGACCAATGATACAATCAACACTTTATACATACATAAGTATAAACGGACCCATATTTCTGCCGTTCAGTATGTGCATATGAAGGATGGTACTCAAATGGATTGGTTGGTAGGAAAAAAATTCAAACATCAGATGGAGAACCCTAGAAAATCTATAAAAAGAATCTTGTCGGAGTTTTGTCACATTTTTGGGTCAAAATGTCCCCCCGTACAAAAGAAAAACTGTAACTTGGAAAAGAAAACTCACATTAGATACAGAGACATCAGTGCATAGAATCTCCTGCATGATGCCCAAATTGCCTGACATGCTACTGTCTATGCCAAGTGCTTTCCATATATGGCCTGATCTTGTTATGTTTAGCAAGAAAACTGCTACCAATGACCTGGCCATCCCATCAGAAGCTCCGATTTCCTTTGATGATCTCAATCTGAAATCTGTCAGTGATTCACCATCTTCTTGTACTCTAGTAATTGAAGACAGCATAAGAGTCCATCCACACTGCCCCAAATCTGATGGAGTTTCAGGTCTAGTATCTGTTAAAAGGAAAACATCACCTAGAGTCGGCTTAAAGATCTCCCCACCACCAGCAATAGATTCATTCATCCATGGTCGAACTTTAACATCATAGGACTTCTTGCCAAATGGTTCTACTTCTCTGATAGCCAATATCTCGCTGAAAGGTGCATCAGCAATTGCCTCCATGCTTTCACGAAAAGCTACACGAGTTTCTTCAATTAAAGGGTACACAAAGGACCCCATATAGTGACCAACTGACTGGAATGTTTGTGGAATCTCTTCGACCTGCATGGAATATCCTAGATTTTTGAATTGCATTTCTTTTAAGTCCAGATTGTAGTTAAATCGCATAATAAAAAACTCATCAAAGGAAATTCACAAAACTTCAAATAAAATGTGAAATGTGTCCTTATTTCAGAGACAAGAACATGATTGCAATGAGGATTGTATAAAGATAATTCATTTAAATGGTTGATACACTTTGAAACATGATGATAATATTACATGTTGTATGGTGATACATGGTCTCATATAAATCTAACAAAATTGTCATAACCAAAACTTCCATGGTGTATGGTGTGATACATGGTGTCATATAAATCTAACAAAATTGTCATAACCAAAACTGCCCATGGACAGTAGCTTATCCTTCTACACAAGGGTCCTCATCTCAGCATCCTCACATAAACGAGACAGTTAAACTGACATCAAATGCTAATGCGGATTCAACAGTGCTGTGAAGTAGAATTATATCACGTATGCACTGGATATTCAAGTTACGGTGATGCCAGTTATGCTCTAAAGACTATTTTTCAACAGAGTTGTATCTATGTGTTATCTGTGGAAACACGGGGAAGGGTTGAGCCCATCTATGCTATGAGGTTAAATAAGCAACTTGGGCCTGGTCCGAGTGATTTCAACACATAGTTATTGCTCTTGATTTCATTGACATTGTCCATGATTATGCTTGCTTTGGTCATGCATCCTCAGATGGTTGTGCATATGTTGATGGCGTTATCATCACAAAAAATGATGGTTTACCATCCCCACTCATACACAACATGCTCATGAGAAATTTGAGGTGGATCTTGGTCCTTTTCAATATTTTCTAGGAATGGAGGCGACTTCTCTTCCCATGGCTATCTTGTTTCTCAATAGTACATTAGGAATATTATTCAATAGATTGCTTTCGCTGTGCTGGGAAAAGCCATTTAGCTCCACATCGAGCACCCATGAGCCACTTGGTGTCCATATTAATTTTGGGCCTCCACAAAATTTAACTTGAGCTTTGACTAGGCAATTTGGTTCATGACATGGTATCAAAGCCAATTTGCTTATTAGGTTTCCCTTGTTTCACCTGGTGGTTTTTGAAAGTGCTTATTGCCATAAGAGTACACTTGGGTTCATCATAAGGGGAGGTGTTGTAGAGCTGTTTAATCCCAAACGGAATATTCACAATTTGTTTACATAACATTTTCTTATCCTCATGTAAAGTGGACGGCAGGGTACTCGGTTAATGCTCCTACCTGGGTCGCTATGCCAATCCACCTCACATCTTCCGCCACCTTCGTGGCACTATCATATGCTCCATTTTCATTCTCTACATGAGCTACAGGCCCCATTCTCATGTCGACTAGGTTTGAGATCCGCTGACCATGATTTGACTACATACGTTTGCATTTTCTGCAACCACTCTCTTACTTCTTGACGCGGTAAGTGACATGTGTCTGTGTTGACACGTTCACACCTGTCTCTATCCCCACAAATCATTGTCTAGCCCAAAACAAGATTACATTTATATTTGACATTAGAAACATTTAACGTCTTTTACTTCAAGAGGTCACTAATGTCAAAAGGCGGATTAGGGAGCCTTGTTTACATCATGTATGGGCTATTCTTACTAAATTCACATTGAATCTTCCATATTATACACCTAAAACCACTATACATGAGTCAAACACTTGCAACGCACCACAGACTTGCTTGTCACTAGCCATTCCCTTAACTACACCACAATGAATTAACCTTAAATCCAACAATAAAAAAATGACATATAGATCTCTATCAAAGTCCAATTATACTTTTAGACTTTTTCTCTATGAAAGTACAAAAATGATATTTTATACTTTTTTCTCAAAAACGGCAGAAACGTATCTTATGAGAATATTCCCCATTCTCCTTTGTATTGACAATTGCAAAAAAAAGAATGGAGCAATGCCTATCTTTTTGAGGCTTTATCAATAAGAAAAGAAAATAAGATTGCTTCACGCATGTTGCATCAAATACAAAATATTGTAAGAGTATGTAAGCAAAACAACACATTTATATTACCCTCGGTGAGCAGTATAACTACAAACTTCTTTGTAAGGATAAAGAACAAAGATTTCTTAGAAACATAACTGTTTGAGCTCATCATGCACATTTAATCAATCAAACCTAGGTAGACTCCATCAAAATTAATCTCAAAGTGTTTTAGGTGAGAAAGATGGGACCAAAAGGAATTAAAAAAATAAGATGTTATGGAAACAAATCACCCAGTCTGATTCCCGTTTCAATCCCAGTCTTGGACATAAATTGATTCATTCTTGTTAGTCCCTCCCAATGAAAACCATGGAGCTAAAACGAGTAGAACCGCTTGGACCAGAATGGAACTGGCAGAAAACGGTGCTGTTCCAGTGGGAGGAACTAGCAAGAACCAGCATTTTTTCTGCCCAAAACTGGATCCAGAATTGGAATCGAAACTGGACCAGCTCAGGACCCGCTTGGTAACCAAAACGGATCCTTAATCCATTGGTCAGAGCCACACCAGTTTCCGCCGACCCCACCCCAGTCCCATCATCGATTCTTATAAGACACTGCACCACCCGGTGCAATGCCGTGTGCCTGGATTTTGCCCTGCCTAATATGATGCTTATAGTCGAGAAGGCTTCCAACCACTCCCTATTGCAGGCGGTCGCCCCTGCAATAGAACAACAAACTACCCACTTTAGTTCCTCATGCAACATGACCGTTCACTTCTCAACCCCCAACGCAGGTCTCAACAACAGAACACCACCATGTGGGCAACAGAAGGAACAGACAGACAGCATTGGTTCAGAGAAAATGGAGAGGACACCCAGTCTTGTCCTCCATTTTCCAAAGTAGCAAGAACATAAAACATCCACAGAGTAAGTAAACCACAGGCTTCCACCATATATAGTTGAGAGGCGAGCAGAGGAGAAGCTTAACAAGACATAAAGCAAAAGGAGCAGAGTTCGAGAGAGGTGGGGTGCTTCACCTTATCTGCATAGAGCTTGTCGTTAAATATGTCATCCAGCGTCCACGTGAACACAACATCCAGTATGTCCGCCGGCAGCCGCGGCCTTTTCCCTGCCATGATACCCGGCTTCTCTGCTTCAAAGAGGGCTTCACGTAGTCTTCAAAGGGTGGAAGAATGCATGAGGGGGGAGGAGCAGGTGGTCAGCGAGGGAGATGTGAAAAGAGCAAGAAACAAGTGGAAAGATCCTTCCTTCCTACTCGGTCAGTGTGAGAACAGGGTTTAAGGTAAAATGCGGGAACACATGATGGTGGGGAGGTGAAGAGGTGCACCCTTTCCACGTACTCTTCAAAGGGTAGGAGAATGCGCGAGCGGGGAGGAGCAGATGGGCATCGAGGGAGATGTGAGAAGAGCAAGAAGCAAGCGGAAAGATCATTCCTTTATTCTCGGTTAGTGCGAGGAGGAGGAGAAGAAGGCGGAAAGGCACTTCTTTTTTCGATGGGTCGTGTGAAAGAGAGTGCGAGGAGAAGAGCAACCGACGAACGGCTCTTCGTGGCGAAGTAAAGAAGGAGGGTGAGTGTGGCCGTGTACGCATGCTTGCCCATGGCGAAAGATCTGAGCAGCGGCCAATGGGAAGGGGTCTGCGGGGCGCCTTGCAAAGTACTGGTGAAAAGGAGAAAAAAAATGGGTTAAAGCAGCATGCAGGGATGTGAATATGGACTGGGAGGGACGAGACGTGACAAGACGTCCATTGCTTGCCGGTCCATATTTTAGGGTTAATTTTGTATAAACTTTTCTTATATGTTAAATATTAAATATTTTTATTTGATAAGATTCTACCAAAAGTACCACCGGTGAATACTATATCATTTTAAGGAGAGTATATATAATATACAAAATATGGTATATAGCGTCGTTATGTTACCATTCTATCATAAGTGCAACTAGTGGACACTATATCGTTTAAAGGAGAGTATGTATAGTATTTCGTAAATAAGAGGGGCATATTTGATATTTTGTATGTAAGAGTTTATATAAAATTTACACTTTTTTTATGGTGAAGTGATTATAAGGGGATTTTTAATACACACTTATAAACTAGTATATTTATATATCCTCATGGCTCTCATATTATTATTATAAATACTCTTAACATCTTCATAAAAAATATAATTATACTTTTCTAATAATAGAATATGTCTGAAAAAATTCCATAGATTCTGTTGAAGTCATTGATATATAATATAGAGGAGTGTTATGGTGCGGTTGCTACTACTTACATTGCACACGCACTGTTTAAAGTTCATCTTCATGTTAAAAAAATAATAATAAATTTACAGATATTCAATTATCTCCCTTAAAGTTGTTTTCGTCTTTTTGGATTTAATTTTCGCCGTCAAATTATGAAGCATCCGATCTTAGTTGTCCGATTTTACATGTGTAAATTCGTGATGAATACTAAAACTCCAAGGGATGAGAACCGTTCTAAGGGTTAATATGATTAATTTTTTATTTTTTTTATTTTTTTTAAAATAAGATTTACACACCTGATGGATGGCTAAGGTTGAGTTTCACAGTTGAACACGATCATATGGTTAAAATAAAGCTCTATGGGTTAGAAACAACTCTAAGAGGGATAATTCAATATCTAAAAATTTATTTAAAATTTTTTTTTTAATAAGATGTGATTGCAAACAATGTGTCCAATTAACCTCACACACCGTAGCAAACCACATTCTAGCACTTCTCTGGGGATGTGTGTGTGTGTATATATATATATACACACATATATACATATAATCATGATGAATTATAGGTGTATATGCAAAAATATCAGAACGTTTTTAACATACTTCGTTAGAGTTAGTGACATTTTGACGGGAGGGATATAATAGTAGCCTTTTTGAAGATGTCAAGATTATTTATAATAAGATGTAGAAGTGAGGAATATATATATATAGCACAATAGGTATACATACAAAATTCACATGATTAATTCTTCCTTCCTTTCTAGAGTAGTTTTAGAGTAGAGACACATTCGAGAGTCTAGAAGAATTATGAATACCATACTAGAATACCAAAATAGATACATAGAAAGAGAGATAAGGACAAAAAGAATATCTTAAAATTTGGATCAATGACAAGTTGCAAGAAGAGAGGACGATATTTTTATCTTCTTGAGACTTGTGTTTGTAAGTCATAGATGCCCGTCAAGCCAATTTGTTAGTTATGGATGTCCGTCAAGTCAATCTTATGACTTCTCATACACATTCTCATTCATATTTATATTAATAAGGGTATTAAATTTATTATGCGTAATTCAAATGCCATATTATAATGAAATTCGTGAATATATGTAATGGAGATTGAATCATGATGAGATCGTGATAACGAGATCAATCTTCTTTAAATATATATTCTTAATTTTTCCTAGTTAGAAGATATTTGAGAAGACTAATATAAGTTATTCATGCTCATAAAATGAAAGTGACTGATCTTATAGTCACTTATATGGAGACACTAAAGTGAACTTGTAGGTACTCATTAGAGATAACTCATTACGTTGTTTGGACTTATTACAGGCTCGTTTCGAGACATAAGAGATAGAGGGCATAGGCAAAGGAAACTTCCAAGCGTTCTAACTTCTCCGGCTAATTAAAGGGCTGAATTTCAATGATCAGACTGAATAGGATGTCGAAGACACGATCATTCACATAAATTTCAGCAGGCAGGAAGGGCACGGAAGTTACCGTTTAACGAATGCTTGAGTTCACTGAACTGATCTACTATTGAATCATTAGATGGTAATATACCTAATTGTCAACCAGTGGATTCATTATCACAATAGCGTAATTGGTTCTCTGACCTAAGACACCAAAGATATCTTATTGATGGACTTTTAGATTTTGACCTTGACTTAAAGATCTCTAACCAAGAGATCTTAATTAGTTAAGTGATCAGATCTAGCAGAATATCTTCGAAGATAATTGTATGGTCAATAAAAAATCATTCACACTCGCTATCTGGGGAGAGAATGCTTTATAGACTCATGCATGAGAGTCCCTAGCTAAGGCAGGATAGCATATCAGAAAAGGGATTTTCTAATAATGCTTAGTGGCATCTTATCTACGTAAGTGAACAAATTAGGGTTTGATAGTTGACCATACCTTAGGTATACCATAAAACATTAGATACAGTGAAGGACTATAATCTCGTAGTAATTAATGACAGAAAGGTTTCATGAGTGGGTTGCTTAACCGTAATGGCTTATAGATCATGTGGTGTTGTTTGACATCCAATATGATCGAAACCCCAATTGATTTTTATCATGCAATGGTAAGTTGATCGTAGGTTTATTTAATATTTGATATTAAATAAATAACTCTAAGTTAGTAAAGTATTACTAGGCTTAATGGGTCAAAATTGAAGTACCATCTAGACCTAGATGGTCATATACATATGATTTTCAACCGATGGAAATTAAGGTAGGAATTTATATTAACTCACAGATTTTTTTGAAAAATCATTAAGTTAATATAAATATACGCCGAAGGAAAATCCTAGACCAAGCTCCAGGATTTTCCCTAGTTTGGTCGTCCCCCTCTCTCTCTTCTCTCTAGTCGTCCCCCTCTCTCCCTTTCCCTTACACTTATGTCTCGCCTAGAGATCTCGTTTGCATGCTGCGGGCGCTTGCAAAGAGAAGGAGGGCAAGGGATCAGGTAGATCTTATTGGAAAGTCAAGGATGATCCCACAATCGGAGAATCGTGTAGACATTGCTAGAGGCTGGGCACTTGTGCGACAAGTGATATTGCTTCACCGGAACCGATCTACGAACATGGATTCAATTCTGTGAAGGGTCAGAATCAAAATTGTTTGATTTATGCTTTATTTTATTGAAATGGATCAGAGATCTTCACAGGGATGTTTGTTCCTTTACATTATATTTGATTTAATTTTAATCTCCATCTCCCCGTGCAATCTTTACAATGTCTACCTAAATGTCTGAAAGTAATGTTTAAAATGAAAATATTTTCAAGTTATAATGTAAGAGGTGTCGACATATTTATTCTCCTTCCTTTATATGAATGGTAGTGGTACTCCCTTTTGTGTTGGCCAAGAACTTTAAAAGGTAGAAATATTCTTGTCTCTCCCATCTCTAATTCTCCACACTAATATCAATAGGATAAATTAGAATATAACGAATATAGAAAAAAGTAAGAAACACAATTTCAATTCAAAGTTTCAATGGGGTTGAGATTATTCTAGAAGGGTGTATATACATGCACACCCACTCATTGGATCTCTCACCCAATCTTTCCTCCTCAGCTCTGCATCAGTCTCCCTTCTAAGAGAGCACTCTCCTTCGAGAGATTTGTGTCAGGTAAGTCTCCAGGACTACCTTGGTTTTGTCTAGTTTCTTGACGAGGATCTCATTACTTTACATCTAGGCATTTATCAACATCTACTTGAGGTTTGTCATCTTCCTTTAACCTATTTTGTCTTGACTTAAAGTGCTTTTGAAGTATCTATCGATATTTCTTGCCTACATGTTATTGCTCCTTTATGCTGACTATCTAATCTATCCCTTCTTTGGCATCTCCTCCCCAATTTGACTCTCCTTATCCATGAAATACGCATGCCTCTCAGAAGCACACTACCATAATTTTGAAGTTTCCTCTAGGAGGTTCACCAATTATAAGTATGGTTTCATTTTGGAGCAACCATTGTATCTTCTCATCAGCTTGGATAGGGATGGCAATGTGTATCCACTTGCATTCTTTTGATTGCAAGTTTTCACGTGCCTACCCTAGATCTACAGCAAGCTATTGGAATTCTAGATGGAACCCCTACATTGAAGATGAAATGGCCTACATGCTCAATTAGTTATCTCCTTGGTTCATCTTGAAGCACGTTGGCGATCCATTTCAAGAAGCTGAATTTCTACCGGATGAGTTTTGCTACCGTTTGTAGATCATGAATTGTGTACTTTCTCTTATGGGGTTGAGAATGGTGAAGCGTGGTCATATGGGGTGTTTGTCTTCAGAAGTACTCTTTTGTCTTGTATCACAATGGTTAACATATATAATGACAAATCTTTTATTTGACCACAAAAAGAATGCAGCTGAGATGAATAAGATGTTTTGAAACATGTTGTCGACCTAGCTTAGTCCACTAATGGTCTAATTTGTGTAATCCGATATGATTGATATATTTTTTGAGTTTTTAAATAATAGATTAAACACGATTTTGTGTATAATTAACTATTTTAAAATTATTTATGAAAATAATTTATTGACACATGGAATTTTTCCCGAAGGCAAACAAAAGCTAATGTTGTCACTTCAAAATGGTGACTCACTCCCTCTCTCGTGCACTATAAATCAGATTTTATACTCATGAGATCAAACCACAAATGATATAGTATGTTAAGCACATTAAACACATTTCCATTTATATAAATTGACTTGCATACAAACTATAACAAAAGGGGCTGAATGAATGAATACAAAACCATGTATGCGCAATGGCTATAAGGTGGCACAACCATAGTTCTCTTTATCGCACCATAATCACCAAATTGAAATATGGGCCTCGATATCATTATAATGCCTATAGGTCTAATAAAGACCTCATCCAAATAGACACTTATCATATGATTCATCCAAATCATTTCCTTAATGTATAATTGTCTTTTCATATACATCAAAATGTAACTTTTTAGAATTTATTTCTAATAGACAAAATGTATGGGTATTTTAGTTCATATGTCATAAAAGTGGCAAGCAAAGAGATCCAAAAGTCAAATACATAGAGATCAAATGCAATGGCTTAAGTAAACTTGTCTAAAGGTACAAAACAAGATTCCATAAGACCATGATTTATTAATATTCACAAATTTTCTATAATTTATATCCATTTTTAAGAATGTTTTGTTAATCATATCAAACAAATTCTAAAGGTCATATAGATTATATTTACATATTTTATGAGTAAATTATCAAATTCTAGATCATAATGTGTAGAAATTAAAATTTTAACAAATTGATCAATTGCTATGAAAATTTAGTCTACCAAATCTAGTGCAAAACACTTTAAAATCTCATAAATATGTTTTTAAACTTCAAATTAATCATTCTAATTCATATAATTGTTTGTCATACGCCTAGCGGTTGTCCAAACTAGACCCTTTGCTTAGATATGTTTGTCGATCTCCCATAGGTTCTTTGTCTTCTCATGCCCTTGTAGGTTCTCTTTCTCTACTAGAGTGAGAATTCACATCAAGAAACTCTTATATGAGTAGCGAGTCTCCCACAAGAAGAGCAGACCAAATGAACACACAAGAATGGCTCAGCGAAAACTTGGATTGTCTAACTAGTTGGAATCAAAACTCAATTGGGTTGGATTCCTACTCGAATCAAAATTTCCTCTCAATGACAGTTTGAACTAAAGCATGTAGGGACATATCTATCATTTTTGCAAAAGTCTACTAGAACAGATACCCTTGTAGGAGTTTGCATTTTTTACCCCCCCCAAAAAATTGGAATTAAAAAAGGTAAATATGAAAGTCAAAGTTAACTTAAAGGACTTTCTAATGGTTCAAGTCTAATGCCCTTGAGACTTTATTGTGAAAAGTTGTACCCTCCACAAGTGGATTATTCCAAATGGGCCGATCCCACATAGCTAAATGGTTTAAAAGATCTCTCTCTCTCTCTCTCTCTCTCTCTCTCTCTCTCTCTCTCTCTCTCTCTCTCTCTCTCTCTCGTTTATGTTAATATGGGGAGGGAGGAACGTCCCAAGGGGAGGATCTCCCTTTTCGCATTAGGAGTCCCAATTAGGTTAAGGGCACACTACACTAGACGCATAGAGAGAGTGGGGAAGGGGCGCATAAGCACACTAACACATTGGTTAGGGCCACTACACAGCCACATGCACACACGCACCTACATAGGCATGTATCGTACACATGCATGTGCGCAACATATATATATATATATATATATATATATATATATATATATATATAGAGAGAGAGAGAGAGAGGATGGATTTTCTATTATCGGGTAATAGGAAAATTCTCTGTTACTCTCTTGTCAACCACTAGATCATGTTAGTACGCATTTAATGGTTAATAAAGGTGACAGATGAACATGTGTTGTGGCGCCTTCGGCACTAAATTCATGGGGTAGTCAGTGGCTGACGCAAGAGGAGGGGAAGATTGTGGAGTAGGAAAAATTAATTAAATAAATAAAATAAATATGGCCTTCTGATCAGCATGGAAGCACCAGTCAGATGGCCAGTGCACACTGGACAAGCTTGCCTAGCATGCACTGAATGCAAATCTCGCCCAATGCGCATGCTAGGTGAGCCCACCAGTAGGCTTTCCGCAAGGGGCAATTGAAGGATTCTATGGTCCCCACTAATTTGTTTTTTTTTTTTTTTTTTAAAATGTTAGATCAAGATCTAACGGTCTGGGATAAAGTGGTAACTTGAACTTGTTTGTTACATCATTTTTGGAACATTTTCCCCATATATATATATATATATATGTATGTATATGAGAGAGAGAGAGAGAGAGAAAGAGGATTATAAGGGAAAGAGATTCCTCGCTAATGCCAACACCCCCAATCCACTCTTTGGGGTAGTGCTAGATACATAGAGAGAAGGATAGATACAATGCACATGTAGATAGATAGACGAGGAGAGAGGAGAGGGAAAGACTCCTTGATAGCTCCTTAAGCAATGTCTTGTTCCTTATCCTCTTCTTCTACTTTACTGCTATTTTCTTTTAGAGCATTGATATTCGTGAATCTCGATGCGCACAAAAATACTTAATCAAGGGCACTATAGTCTTTCTCTATGTAGGGTGTAGGTGCTGACAATGCTCGTGTGATTAACATGAAAAAAACTATGTTGTTTAGTGTAAACTAACCTATTAAAAACAGCAACTAAAGTGCAGTGATCGCCAGAAACTTTTAACTAAAAAGTTTCAAAAGAGAGTTTTGATCGCCTACCTGTTTGAACGCGGAAGATTGAGTCCTTGGTTCCCCTCCTTCAGCCGGCTGAAGAAAGAGAGCCCTTTCTTTGTTCTTTTGTTCTTGCTGTTGAGGTTGAGGATCGCCCAGAAGTGCTTCTGGCTTGGTGCTTGATTTCCCCCTTTTGATCTCTTGTTGTTGTTGTTGAGCCCAGTAGAAACAGAGAAAGAAAAACGAAAATGAAGAAACACTGATGAGAATTTTAAGTAGAAGTAATATCAAAACTAACCATGATTATAAACATGCTTAAACAGAAAACTCACTTGTTTAATTGGCTTTGAAACCCCTTTAAAACAAATAGGTTTTGGAAAATTAATGTTGTGGTGTGTGTTGCATGAAGTGAATATGAAGCATGAAACTAATGAAGATGTAAAATGAAATTGCAGAAATGAAACACTTATGCCCAGTTGGTTTGAAGCCTTGAAAGGATGAAGATCTTGAAAGGGATGCCGACTTCTGGAAATGGCAGCGCTCCGGCGTTCCGACGTTGTTACTCCGATCTTCAAATCGCTATAACGCTATGGCTCAACTCAACTTAAATCTCTCTCTCTCTTTTTTTTTACTCCCTTCAATATGTAAGGTATTTATAGGCATTTTCTGCGTTCGCGATTAACATAGAAAAATCTAGGATTTATCTACTTTAACCGACAGATAATTACTGATTAATTCATCTTTATCTGTAATTATCTAAAACGCGTCCACCTTGGCTGACGCCTTTCAGATTAATTAAAGATAAGGATAAATATCCGGGAAAACTTATCTTTATCTTTATTTGCTAAAACGCGTCCACATGTGCAGACGTCTTTTACACTAATTAAGATAAGGATAAACATCCGGAAGAAAAGTTAAAATAGCTTAGGAAACCTAAATCGCGTCGACCTTCACAGACGCCTTTTAGCTAATTAATCAATTGATTAAAATTCAAATTTAAACGTTAAAACAGGAATAAACTATAAATCGCGTCTACATGGGTTGACGCGTTTTAGACTTCTGAATCGCGTCCACACAGGTTGATACGTTTTAGAAAGAATTCTGAATCGCGTCCACACAGGTTGACACGTTTTAGAAAGAATTCTGAATCGTGTCCACATAGGTTGACACGTTTTAGAAAGAATTCTGAATCGCGTCCACACAGGTTGACACGTTTTAGAATTCTGAATCGTGTCCACACAGGTTGACACGTTTTAGAATTCTGCATATTTTAACTGAAATTTGAGCTAAAATCAATTTGATTGATTAACTTAAACATGTATATTAAACCCGACACTCAAAAATATCAATAAAAATTAATCAATGATTAATTATCAGACCATTATGAGGCATTATTATATGATATGAAATTTACTCAAAATGACGTCAAAATTAGCGTGTCTACAGCTGCCTCACCTTGGCATCGTCTTTGCAAGGGAGTGAAATGAAATGGACTGTATTGAAAAGGTGATGCCAAGGTGTGATTAGACACGCTCTTAACATCACATGATTAGAATTTTTCTCAAAATCATCAATGAAGATAGCTCAAGGAGATCAATGGAATCAATCCTGTCTGGATGAGGTAGACAAGGAAATAAAATAAGGTCGATCAACCTCCTCGGAGTGGGAAGTACCCCAGGTCGTAGACACTGTAGGTTTCATCATAGGGAGCGTTTGCCAGCCAATGTGGACGTGCTGCAGCCATGATGGATCTTAAAAGAAAACAAGAATATTGGATAAAGAGTCCAATCAAGGATAGAATTCCAATGATATCTTCAAGCGAACCTCAAAGATAATCAAGATACTCAATTCAGAATGGAATATTTCATATCATGTTTTGAGTTATTTAATTTAATGGTCTGAAACTTAATCAATAATTAATTCTTATCACAATGATTTCAAAGTCCTACATGATGCATGCTGGGTAAAAGAAAAATATAAAGTCAAATAAAATATAAATTAATCAAGGATAATATTGTTAAATTGTCATTAATGAGTCAAGACACCAATTCTTGTAATCCAGTGCTAAGCCGAAGCTCGTTTATCCACGCACCGTTTCACAAAAGTGGAACCGTCGTCCTCACTAATTAACAATCCAACGGCCTATCCGTGCGATTAAGAATCCTCTGGAATTATCACTGTTTTTGTTGTAGGGGAACTCAAATCCCAGTTTTATCAAAACCACAAGGTCGTTGATATGCTCTAATAAATATTTAATATATTGTAATGCGAATGCAAAATAATTACATGGAATAGTACAAGGGTAGAAATAACCGTCTTTTTAGCCACGGTCAGGACTTCTTGACTCCACAATGGGATCTTCTTGATATTTCCAGATTTACTTGAATTTTCTATTATCAAAATTGTTAGTAATTCCAAACAAATATTCAATTTAAACATCAAAACCACAGAATTTCGAATAAATAACAAAAAGCTAAAACGCGTCATGTCGCGCAGACGCCCTGGTTAAGTAACCGACTACTTGATCCTATCCTTGGTAGAAGGGTCAAGGGGCATAGCCTTTATTAACAAAGGTAATGAGAATAATCAAACTTAAGCAAAATGCAACATACAAGCAGACAGATGCTCGCTGAAAATAAAAGGAATGAAACACACTAAATGCAACAAGCAGATGCTAATTGAAATATTCATTTTTGTTGTTTTGAAATATTCATGTTTTTTTGGGTTTTTAAATATATGTTTTTTTTTTAATTTTGACATATGTATTTTTTTTTGAATTTTTGAAACATATGTATTTTTTTGACTTTTGAAACATATGTATTTTTTTTGATTTTTTTGATATATGTATTTTTTTTGGTTTTTTGACTTATGTAATTTTTTTTGGATTTCTGACATATGTATTTTTTTTGAATTTTTTTTTGATATATGTATATTTTTTTTTGACTTTTTGACTAAAAGATCAGCATGGTACTTGGATCAAAAGATCATATTCATTTATTAACTTAATTTCTAAATTGTTCTTTAACAACTTAACTTAAACCCATCGTGTTTGAATTTGTGTTTCCATTCGTGATCCCATTTGATGATTTGATCCTTAGTCAATGTAAGCCATACCTTAAGTTTGGAGTACATCTCTTTAGAAAGAAAAGATGAATAAGTTTAGAAAGCCCTTGAGAAGGTTCCGGAGACTTAAAAAGATGTCCCTTTCCTACCCTAATATCCGTTGGGGTTCGGTCATTTTCTTTCCGGGGTATTTATCGACCGTGCGTTCCCTTCCGTTTCATTTCATAGCCTTGATGTAACGTTTGTAATGTAATGGCCTTTTGATTTGACATTTGGCTTTTGCCTTTTTGCTTTTGCTTTTCTTTCCTTCTTCCTCTTTTCGGGACGGATCTCCCACTTTTTTTTATGACGGCCTCCTACTAAGATGGCGGGTATTCTTGGTAGTCTATTCTAAGTCTCGTTCCTACATCATGGGCCGAGTTTAAAACAGAATTTTTTGTTTAAAAAGAATGATTTGTACTTTACACTTTCGGTCAAGCTTTCGATATTCTTTAGGACTTGGCATCTCTTGTTACTCACGAATCAAACGTGTCAGTGTGTGCAATAATGGGCTTGAAATTAAGTTATCCAGACTGATAAGGAAATTTGAGTTTATAAATTTTCTGATTCCACTGGTCTTTGTACCATACTGATCGACTCTTTAACCTAAGGGTAGTATTTCTTAAGATGTAAGCCATTCCAGGGATGTTTTAGCTCTTCTCCTTCTGCATTAACAAGACGATAAGCATTACCAGGAAAAGCGTGCGATACAACATAAGGTCCTTCCCAGTTGGGTTGGAGCTTAGAACGCGGACCACCAGGTTTTATAAAAATTCTTTTAACAACCATTTTACCGACTTTGAACTTACGTTCAATGACTTTCTTTTGATAAAAACGTGCTAATCTATTTTGATAAACTTTTGCATGATTAGCAGCTGACCATCTTTTCTCGTCTAAAAGTTCCAATTGAGCAAGGAGTGCTGAACGATGTTCATCAATGGAAAATTCCTTATTCAATTGTACTCTTAATGACGGTATGAAGATCTCATATGGAACTACCGCCTCCATTCCAAATGTTAAGGAATAAGGAGTTTGTCCAGTAGGTGTGCGGATTGAAGTTCGGTAGGCCCATAGAGCCTCAACCAATTTTTCTGGCCAATCTGCGAATTTGTTAGATTTACACGTCTTCTTGATGATTTTTATCAAAGTCTTATTTGTTGCCTCTGCTTGACCATTGCCTTGCGGATAATAAGGAGATGAATGATGCAATGCAATTTTATACCTGTTACAAAGGTCCTTTAATTCCTGTGACACGAACTGCGGTCCGTTGTCGGTGACGATGGTGCTTGGAATTCCAAATCGAGTGATGATGTTCTTCATGATGAATTTGCAGACGGTTGATGCTTTGATCTCCACGTACGCTTCAGCTTCTGCCCACTTGGTGAAGTATTCCGTTGCCGTGAGAATGAAAGATTTTCGCTTGATGCCGGAATCTGGATTACCAAGGGGTCCAATAATGTCGAAAGCCCACATGGAGAAAGGCCATGGGGAAGAAACAGGATGGAGTGAAGATGCATGTGAATGAATTTTGTCGGCATGAAGTTGACACTTAGCACACCTACGAACATATCCTACGCAATCTTCTTCCATGGTTGGCCAATAAAATCCTTGTCTAAGGATCTTCTTTGCTAGCATCTGTCCATTGACATAACCACCACAAACTCCACTATGAGCTCCTTCCATAACCTTCCAAAGCTCATCTTCGTCTAGACATCTCAGAAGAACTCCATCAAAACCTCTCTTATACAATGCTCCCCCAACTAGGGTGTATCTTTGAGCAACTCTCATGATAGCTCTCTTCTCCTCAGTTGTAGCTCCCTCAGGATACGATTGATCTTTACAATATTTTGCAATTTCATAATACCATGGCTTTTGTTCATCATCCATCTCTTCTAACAGCTCCATCAACATGATTTCTCTTTTTTCAATGATATCTCCCTCTCTGACTTTCTTCAGCAATTTCTCCTTAGTTCTAAGGAATGAAGGGTCTTTCACGGCGGGTGAAAGACGCCTATGAACTATGATTGATTCGGATTGTTTGCTGATTGGAAAATCAAGAGATGATGCAAGTGAAGCTAGAGCGTCAGCTAAGATGTTTTGATTCTTAGGGACATGGACAAAGATCAATTTCGTGAAAAACTTTGAGTAAGCAGAAGTAAGCTCTTGATAAGGCTTGAGCTTGGGATCGAGAGTTCGATACTTGGTCAGCACTTGGCGAAGAATCAATTGGCTATCACCCACGATCCTGAGTTTGGTGGCACCATGGAAATAAGCAGCCTCGAGACCAGCAAGGAGTGCCTCGTATTCAGCTATATTGTTGGTAACTGGAAAATCAAGCTGAAAGGCTTGTGGAATGGTGATACCTTCAGGTGATAACAGAACGATACCGATCCCTTTTCCATGAGAATTCAGAGCTCCGTCAAAATGCAGAGTCCACATATCATCTCTGATTTGATTTACGGACATCAGTTCCTCATCCGGAAACTCTGATCGCACTGGATCAAATCGAGGAAGGGGATGATGAGCGAGATGTTCTGCTATGGCATAGCCCTTGATCGCTTTCTGCTGAATATAAATGATGTCAAATTGAGATAGAAAGCTTTGCCATCGTGCTAACCTATCAGTAAGAACATATTTCTCCAGGAGGAATTTGATCGGATTCATCCTAGCGATGAGATGGACTTCATGGGCCAGAAAATAATGCTTCACTTTCTGCACAACCCAAACCAATGCTGCACATGTTTTCTCCATCGCCGTATATCTCTGTTCAGCGGGGTTGAGAAGTTTAGAGAGATAATAGGCTGCCCTCTCTTTTCCTTCTTCATCTTCTTGTGCTAGGACAGCCCCCACTGCATCATCTAGGACTGAAATATAAAGTATCAATGGTTTGCCTGGAGATGGTGGTCTCAAAACAGGAGGACTTGCTAAGTAGTTCTTTAACCCATCGAATGCCTCCTGACACTTATCGTTCCAATCGAATTTAACTCCCGGCTTGGTGCAGTGATCGCCAGAAACTTTTAACTAAAAAGTTTCAAAAGAGAGTTTTGATCGCCTACCTGTTTGAACGCGGAAGAATGAGCCCTTGGTTCCCCTCCTTCAGCCGGCTGAAGAAAGAGAGCCCTTTCTTTGTTCTTTTGTTCTTGCTGTTGAGGTTGAGGTTGAGGATCGTCCAGAAGTGCTTCTGGCTTGGTGCTTGATTTCCCCCTTTTTGATCTCTTGTTGTTGTTGTTGAGCCCAGTAGAAACAGAGAAAGAAAAAAAACGAAATGAAGAAACACTGATGAGAATTTTAAGTAGAAGTAATATCAAAACTAACCATGATTATAAACATGCTTAAAAACAGCAACTCACTTGTTTAATTGGCTTTGAAACCCCTTAAAACAAATGTTTTTTTTTTTGGAAAATTAATGTTGTGGTGTGTTTTGCATGAAGTGAATATAAAGATGAAACTAGATGTAAATGGAATGCAGAAATGAAAAACTTATGCCCAGTTGGAGCCTTGAAGGGATGAAGTTCTTGAAAGGGACGCCACTTCTGGAAATGGCAGCGCTCCGGCGTTCCGACGTTGTTGCTTCGATCTTCAATTCGCTATAACGCTATGGCTCAACTCAATTCAATTCTCTCTCTTTTTTTTTTAACTCTTTGAGATGCAAGGTATTTATAGGCTTTTCTGCGTTCGCGATTAACATAGAAAAATCTAGGATTTATCTACCTTAATCGACAGATAAATACTGATTAATTCATCTTTATCTGTAATTATCTAAAACGCGTCCACCATAGCTGACGCATTTCAGATTTAATTAAGATAATGATAAATATCCGGGAAAACTTATCTTTATCTTTATTAGCTAAAACGCGTCCACATGTGTAAACGTCTTTTACACTAATTAAGATAAGGATAAACATTCGGAAGAGAAGTCAAAATAGCCTAGGAAACCTAAATCGCGTCGACCTTCACAGACACCTTTTACCTAATAAATCAATTGATTAAAATTCAAATTTAAACGTTAAAACAGGCATAAATTCTAAATTGCGTCCACACAGGTTGACGCGTTTTATAATTTCTGAATCGCGTCCACACAGGTTGACACGTTTTAGAAAGAATTCTGAATCGTGTCCACACAGGTTGACACGTTTTAGAATTCTGCATATTTTAACTGAAATTCGAGATAAAATCAATTCAATTGATTAACTTAAACATGTTTGTTAAACCCGACACTCAAAAATATCAATAAAAATTAATCAATGATTAAATATCAAACCATTATGAGGCATTATTATATGATATGAAATTTACTCAAAATGACGTCAAAATTAGCGTGTCTACAGCTGCCTCACCTTGGCATCGTCTTTGCAAGGGAGTGAAATGAAATGGACTGTACTGAAAAGGTGATGCCAAGGTGTGATTAGACACGCTCTTAACATCACATGATTGGAATTTTCCTCAAAATCATCAATGAAGATAGCTCAAAGAAATCAATGGAATTAATCCTGTCTGGATGAGGTAGACAAGAAAATAAAATAAGGTTGATCAACCTCCACGGAGTGGGAAGTACCCCAGGTCGTAGACACTGTAGGTTTCATCATGGGGAGCGTTTTCCAGCCAATGTGGACGTGCTGCAGCCATGACGGATCTTAAAAGAAAACAAGAAATATTGGATAAAGAATCCAATCAAGGATAGAATTCCAATGATATCTTCAAGCGAACCTCAAAGATAATCAAGATACTCAATTCAGAATGGAATATTTCATATCATGTTTGAATTATTTTGATTTAATGGTCTGAAACTTAATCAATAATTAATCCTTATCACAATGATTTCAAAGTCCTACATGATGCATGCTGGGCTAAAAGAAAAATATAAAGTCAAATAAAATATAAATTAATCAAGGATAATATTGTTAAATTGTCATTAATGAGTCAAGACACCAATTCTTGTAATCCAGTGCTAAGCCGAAGCTCGTTTATCCACGTACCGTTTCACAAAAGTGGAACCATCGTCCTCACTAATTAACAATCCAACGGCCTATCCGTGCGATTAAGAATCCTCTGGAATTATCACTGTTTTTGTTGTAGGGGAACTCAAATTCCAGTTTTATCAAAACCACAAGGTCCTTGATATGCTCTAATAAATATTTAATATATTGTAATGCGAATGCAAGATAATTACATGGAATAGTACAAGGGTAGAAATAACCGTCTTTTTAGCCACGGTCAGGACTTCTTGGTTCCCCACAGTGGGATCTTCTTGATATTTCCAGATTTACTTGAATTTCCTGTTATCAAAATTGTTAGTAATTCCAAACAAATATTCAATTTAAACATCAAAACCACAGAATTCGAATAAATAACAAAAAGCTAAAACGCGTCATGTCGCGCAGATGCCCTTCAACTTTGAAACGCGTCAGTTCTGCTCGACGCCTTTTACTCACAGAAACAGGTTTCTGGCCGTTCTCTATTCGAATTCTCACTCTTTCAATGCCTTACGTCCTGTATATGACTTGAACAAACATGTTAAGCATCTATTCAGGCTTAGCCCCTTGCCTGGTTAAGTAACCGACTACTTGATCCTATCCTTGATAGAAGGGTCAAGGGGCATAGCCTTTATTAACAAAGGTAATGAGAATAATCAAACTTAAGCAAAATGCAACATACAAGCAGACAGATGCTCGCTGAAAATAAAAAGAATGAAACACACTAAATGCAACAAGCAGATGCTAATTGAAATATTCATTTTTGTTGTTTTGAAATATTCATGTTTTTTTGGGTTTTTAAATATATGTTTTTTTTTTAATTTTGACATATGTATTTTTTTTTGAATTTTTGAAACATATGTATTTTTTTGACTTTTGAAACATATGTATTTTTTTTGATTTTTTTGATATATGTATTTTTTTTGGTTTTTTGACTTATGTAATTTTTTTTGGATTTCTGACATATGTATTTTTTTTGAATTTTTTTTTGATATATGTATATTTTTTTTTGACTTTTTGACTAAAAGATCAGCATGGTACTTGGATCAAAAGATCATATTCATTTATTAACTTAATTTCTAAATTGTTCTTTAACAACTTAACTTAAACCCATCGTGTTTGAATTTGTGTTTCCATTCGTGATCCCATTTGATGATTTGATCCTTAGTCAATGTAAGCCATACCTTAAGTTTGGAGTACATCTCTTTAGAAAGAAAAGATGAATAAGTTTAGAAAGCCCTTGAGAAGGTTCCGGAGACTTAAAAAGATGTCCCTTTCCTACCCTAATATCCGTTGGGGTTCGGTCATTTTCTTTCCGGGGTATTTATCGACCGTGCGTTCCCTTCCGTTTCATTTCATAGCCTTGATGTAACGTTTGTAATGTAATGGCCTTTTGATTTGACATTTGGCTTTTGCCTTTTTGCTTTTGCTTTTCTTTCCTTCTTCCTCTTTTCGGGACGGATCTCCCACTTTTTTTTATGACGGCCTCCTACTAAGATGGCGGGTATTCTTGGTAGTCTATTCTAAGTCTCGTTCCGACATCATGGGGCGAGTTTAAAACATAATTTTTGTTTCAAAAAGAATGATTTGTACTTTACACTTTCGGTCAAGCTTTCGATATTCTTTAGGACTTGTCATCTCTTGTTACTCACGAATTAAACGTATCAGTGGGTGTAATAATGGGCTTGAAATTAAGTTATCCAGACTGATAAGGAAATTTGAGTTTATAAATTTTCTGATTCCACTGGTCTCTGTACCATACTGATCGACTCTTTAACCTAAGGGTAGTATTTCTTAAGATGTAAACCATTCTAGGGATGTTTTAGCTCTTCTCCTTCTGCATTAACAAGACGATAAGCATTACCAGGAAAAGCGTGCGATACAACATAAGGTCCTTCCCAGTTGGGTTGGAGCTTAGAACGCGGACCACCAGGTTTTATAAAAATTCTTTTGACAACCATTTCACCGACTTTGAACTTACGTTCAACGACTTTCTTTTGATAAAAACGTGCTAGTCTATTTTGATAAACTTTTGCATGATTAGCAGCTGACCATCTTTTCTCGTCTAAAAGTTCCAATTGAGCAAGGAGTGTTGAACGATGTTCATCAATGGAAAATTCCTTATTCAATTGTACTCTTAATGACGGTATGAGGATCTCATATGGAACTACCGCCTCCATTCCAAATGTTAAGGAATAAGGAGTTTGCCCAGTAGGCGTACGGATTGAAGTTCGGTAGGGCCATAGAGCCTCAACCAATTTTTCTGGCCAATCTGCAAATTTATTAGATTTACACGTCTTTTTGATGATTTTTATCAAAATCTTATTTGTTGCCTCTGCTTGACCATTGCCTTGCGGATAATAAGGAGACGAATGATGCAATGCAATTTTATACATGTTGCAGAGGTCCTTCAATTCCTGTGACACGAACTGCGGTCCATTGTCGGTGACGATGGTGCTTGGAATTCCAAATCGAGTGATGATGTTCTTCATGATGAATTTGCAGACGGTTGATGCTTTGATCTCCACGTACGCTTCAGCTTCTGCCCACTTGGTGAAGTATTCCGTTGCCGTGAGAATGAAAGATTTTCGCTTGATGCCGGAATCTGGATTACCAAGGGGTCCAATAATGTCGAAAGCCCACATGGAGAAAGGCCATGGGGAAGAAACAGGATGGAGTGAAGATGCAGGTGAATGAATTTTGTCGGCATGAAGTTGACACTTAGCACACCTACGAACATATCCTACGCAATCTTCTTCCATGGTTGGCCAATAAAATCCTTGTCTAAGGATCTTCTTTGCTAGCATCTGTCCATTGACATAACCACCACAAACTCCACTATGAGCTCCTTCCATAACCTTCCAAAGTTCATCTTCGTCTAGACATCTCAGAAGAACTCCATCAAAACCTCTCTTATACAATGCTCCCCCAACTAGGGTGTATCTTTGAGCAACTCTCATGATAGCTCTCTTCTCCTCAGTTGTAGCTCCCTCAGGATACGATTGATCTTTACAATATTTTGCAATTTCATAATACCATGGCTTTTGTTCATCATCCATCTCTTCTAACAGCTCCATCAACATGATTTCTCTTTTTTCAATGATATCTCCGTCTCTGACTTTCTTCAGCAATTTCTCCTTAGTTCTAAGGAATGAAGGGTCTTTCACGGCGGGTGAAAGACGCCTATAAACTATGATTGATTCGGATTGTTTGCTGATTGGAAAATCAAGAGATGATGCAAGTGAAGCTAGAGCGTCAGCTAAGATGTTTTGATTCTTAGGGACATGGACAAAGATCAATTTCGTGAAAAACTTTGAGTAAGCAGAAGTAAGCTCTTGATAAGGCTTGAGCTTGAGATCGAGAGTTCGATACTTGGTCAGCACTTGGCGAAGAATCAATTGGCTATCACCCACGATCCTGAGTTTGGTGGCACCATGGAAATAAGCAGCCTCGAGACCAGCAAAGAGTGCCTCGTATTCAGCTATATTGTTGGTAACTGGAAAATCAAGCTGAAAGGCTTGTGGAATGGTGATACCTTTAGGTGATAACAGAACGATACCGATCCCTTTTCCATGAGAATTCAGAGATCCGTCAAAATGCAGAGTCCACATATCATCTCTGATTTGATTTACGGACATCAGTTCCTCATCCGGAAACTCTGATCGTACTGAATCAAATCGAGGAATGGGATGATGAGCTAAATGTTCTGCTATGGCATAGCCCTTGATCGCTTTCTGCTGAATATAGATGATGTCCAATTGAGATAGAAAGCTTTGCCATCGCGCTAACCTATCAGTAAGAACGGATTTCTCCAGAAGAAATTTGATCGGATTCATCCTAGCGATGAGATGGACTTCATGGGCCAGAAAATAATGTTTTAATTTCTGCACAACCCAGACCAATGCTGCACATGTTTTCGCCATCGCCGTATATCTCTGTTCAGCGGGGTTGAGAAGTTTAGAGAGATAGTAGGCTGCCCTCTCTTTTCCTTCTTCATCTTCTTGTGCTAAGACAGCCCCCACTGCATCATCCAGGACTGAAATATAAAGTACCAATGGTTTGCCTGGAGATGGTGGTCTCAAAACAGGAGGACTTGCTAAATAGTTCTTTAATCCATCGAATGCCTCCTGACACTTATCGTCCCAATCGAATTTGACTCCCGGCTTGGTAAGCTCGTAAAACGGCTTACACCTTTGTGAGTGCTGGGAGACAAAACGGCGAATAAATTGTAACCTCTCGATTAATCCTCTCAACTCTTTCAAGTTTTTGGGAGGTGGCATTTCTCTGATAGCCTTCGCCTTATTAGGATCGATCTCAATTCCCCGTTTGCTGACAATAAATCCAAGCAATTTCCCTGAAGATACCCCGAATACACATTTCTTGGGGTTCATCTTTAACTGATATTCTCTCGATCTCTCTAACACCCTCGCCAAAACTTTGGCGTGCTCAGCCTTTGTTTTCGATTTAACCAATAAGTCATCCACATACACTTCCAGATCTATGTGCATCATGTCATGAAATATTGTCATCATAGCCCTCTGATAGGTGGCTCCCGCATTCTTTAATCCAAATGGCATGACAACATAACAATATGTTCCCCAAGGTGTAGTGAATGACGTTTTCTCTTGATCCTCTTCTGCCAGCTTGATCTGATTATATCCTGAAAATCCATCCATAAATGATAACGTCTCATAGCCAGCAGTGTTATCGATGAGTACATCAATATGAGGCAATGGAAAATCATCTTTAGGACACGCCCGGTTCAGATCGCGGAAGTCAATGCAAATCCTGACCTTCCCGTCCTTCTTCATAACCGGGACTATATTAGCCACCCATTGTGGATAAAGGACAACTCTAATAAATTTAGCTTTATGTAATTTATCGACTTCTTCCTTCATCTTTAGAGCCATTTGTGGGTGGAATCGCCTTAATTTTTGTTTGACCGGGCTAACTCCGTCCTTTAATGTCAACCTGTGTTCAACTAAAGACGAGTCTAACCCCGACATATCTTCATAACTCCAGGCGAAAGTGTCCTTATAGTCTTTTAGTACTTGTACCATTGCCTTCTCATCCTCTGCAGAAAGATTTTTACTGACGAGGACAACCTTAGGTTCGTCTTCAGTCCCTAAATTAATTTCTTTGGTGGGCTCTTCTACAGCAGCTGAGGGTTCATCAAATCTCTTCACTCCACTGGCATATGCCTCAGCCGCGTCCTCGTCATCTTCCTCAATGGGGTCCTTTTCATGTACTAATTCATATACCCCGTACCCATCATTGACGGACTCATCGTCCATGCAATCTTCTGGCATCGGAATTGGATTTTCTAAAAGCTGAAGGATTAAAGAACAAGAAGAGCACTTATCAGCTAAGTCCTGGAGGTACCTATCTGGAATTTGCCTACCCTTAGGCTTCCTAGACTTCCTAACATGACTAATCTGACTAAAACTAGACTGCCTAACTTTACTATCATAACCTAACGAAGACGAAGCAGGATGAAAATCCTGGGATACAAGTGGAAATACAAGAGAATCCTCCCGAGGGGAGGGACAGAGTAAATCTAGGAGAGAATCTTGACCGAAGGGCCCGCGCGGCGCGGTGCAATCGGACAAGTAAGATGTTTCCTCGATGAGGATCTGGGAATAATTTGTTGCCAAATTGGCGTTTTTTTTTTGGACAATGAAAGAATTAAACATAAAGCAGGAATGAATACAAATGGAAGGAGAATCAGACGGAGGAAGTGGCACCAAGGCCAAAGGATTTTTGGGTTCATATAGTAATATGTCACAGATCAAATTATACAACCTCTCTAGATCGAGAGGAGGTTGTGGTATAATGTCCCGAGGGGACAGAGTAATCATGATGGGCGGAGCCCGTGGAATATCTTCAATTATGACCCGCGACCAAGTCGGGGTCAAGAGTAGTGTACGAAAAAGAGTATGGAGCATGAAGACATGTGAAGGATATGTCCCCCTCCAGAGCAGATCTGTTGTGTAACCAGCTTCGTAGGGGTCATCTGGCTCCCCTTCATCTGTTTCTTCAAATAGCAGTATCCGCTTGTCAAATATGGCACCAGGGCTTTCAATCAGTTCATCAATCTGCGGCGGCCACTTAGGTTCTGCAGGATCCAGAAATAGTCTGTTCAGTGCAATATACAGGTCCCTGAGGTCGAACCACCTGTACCATTCACATTCGGGATCATCAAATTTCCTCCTTTTCATAGGCCGCAGAGCCTCCAAGGATTGGTACGTAAGCAGTTCAGAACAATGTCTGGCCAAATCCCTCCCATATATATCATGGAAGTCAAAACAGGAAGTAATGACTACCGTATTGTCATAGCTAAGTATGGGCCCTTTCACAAAGTGCGTACACAGGGTCCATGTTAAGGGATCTCGGCCTTTTTTGAGTGGCGTAGACATTGCCTCCCAGATTTTCAGACCTTCTTCTTTCTGAACCAGATCTTACTTCAGTTTTATTGACCTATAGCCCAGACCACTTCCAGGTGCTGCTCGATGATTTCTGACAGGAGTGGTCCTGCCTTGCAAATGTGTGCCCAGACCTTTCCCAGGCTCGTAGCCGTTCTTCATCATGATCCTCCATCCTGGGGTACTCATGCACTTCCCCCTTTTGATAGCATCTAATGGATATGGATAAATAGTAGCGGCTTTTAGAGGATCAGCCACTGGACGGTAGACCTGTAATACCGACAGAAAAGGTTGTCGGCCAGGTAGAACAGCAGATTTAATGTTCAAGGTATGAGCAGCAGCAAGGATCCGCATGCTCGTTACTTTAATTATTCATCCTTTGTAAGGGAACTTGAGGCATTGGTGATTCGTAGAGGGAATCGCCTCAAGAGCTTTAATATAAGGACGACCTAAAATGACATTTATGGAAGGGTCGATTTCCAGGATGTGAAATTCGACCTCTGCATGACTTACAGGGCCCAACTCCACCTTTAAATAAATCATTTCCAGAGGGGAACGGGTAGAATTGTCATATGCTGTCACTGAGATGGGGCTGGGCAGCCATTTCTCTTTGGGCACACCGCACAGCTCTAGGGTCTTCAGAGGTAAAACATTGATCGAAGCCCCTGTGTCGACCAGGCATGCATCCACGGCCTTCTTACAGATGTTGACCGTGATACTCAGAGCCATGCTTCTGGCTGCCGGCGGTGCTAGTTCTGATGTATGAAATGTTATGGAGGGCTGATCCCCCTGAGGAACTAGTAGTGCTGCAATTTTCTCTACCGGCACGTCTTCATTGACCATCACCTTCTGCATATATTCCATTAAAGCTTCTTGGTGACTCTTGGATCTTTTGATCAATTCCAGTATAGTGATCCGTGCCGGTGTCCGATCCAGATGTTTCAACAGGTCGTATTGAGTGCCTGGTGCACTCTCTTCATTGTGGGCTTCCTCAGTCGGCTGTGATGGGCCGTCTCTAACCGTGGACTGAGGAAAGACCTTGTTGAAAATCCTTCCACTCCGGAGCGCGTGTTCCTCAACCGTGGAGGATCCGGGTGACACTTTAAGTACCGCAGGGTTAGATGGTGCGGATGGCGTAGAGGGTTGGTATGTAGGTGATGGCGTAGGGCTAGGTGGTCACCAGAACACCGGCACAGATCACCGGCACGGATCACTATACTCGAACTAATCAAAAGATCCAAGAGTCACCAAGAAGCTTTAATGGAATATCTGCAGAAGGTGATGGTCAACGAGGACGTGCCAGTAGAGAAGATTGCAGCACTACTAGTTCCTCAGGGGGATCAGCCCTCCATTACATTTCATACATCGGAACTAGCACCGCCAGCAGCCAGAAGCATGGCTCTGAGTATCACGGTCAACATCTGTAAGAAGGCCGTGGATGCATGCCTGGTCGACACAGGGGCTTCGATCAATGTTCTACCTCCGAAGACCTTAGAGATGTGCGGTGTGCCCAAAGAGAAATGGCTGCCTAGCCCCATCTCAGTAACAGCATATGACAATTCTACCCGTTCCCCTCTGGGAATGGTTTATTTAAAGGTGGAGCTGGGACCTGTAAGTCATGCAGAGGTCGAATTTCACATCTTGGAAATCGACCCTTCCATAAATGCCATTTTAGGTCGTCCTTGTATTAAAACTCTTGAGGCGATTCCCTCTACGAATCATCAATGTCTCAAATTCCCTTATAAAGGACGAATAATTAAAGTAACGAGCATGCCGATCCTTGCTGCTGCTCATACCTTGAACATTAAATCTGCTGTTTTACCTGGCCGACAACCTTTTCTGTCGGTATTACAGGTCTACCGTCCAGTGGCTGATCCTCTGAAAGCCGCCACTATTTCTCCATACCCATTAGATGCTATCAAAAGGGGGAAGTGCATGAGTACCCCAGGATGGAGGATCATGATGAAGAACGGCTACGAGCCTGGGAAAGGTCTGGGCACACAATTGCAAGGCAGGACCACTCATGTCAGAAATCATCGAGCAGCACCTGGAAGTGGTCTGGGCTATAGGCCAATAAAACTGAAGCAAGATCCGGTTCAAAAAGCAGAGATCGAACAAGGTCCGAAAATCTGGGAGGCAATGTCTACGCCACTCAAAAAAGGCCGAGATCCCTTAACATGGACCCTGTTTACGCACTTCGTGAAAGGGCCCATACTTAGCTATGACAATACGGTAGTCATTACTTCCTGTTTTGACTTCCATGATATATATGGGAGGGACGTAGCCAGACATTGTTCTGAACTGCTTACGTACCAATCCTTGGAGGCTCTGCGGCCTATGAAAAGGAGGAAATTTCATGACCCTGAATGTGAATGGTACAGGTGGTTCGATCTGAGGGACCTGTATATTGCACTAAATAGACTATTTCTGGATCCTGCAGAACCTAAGTGGCCGCCGCAGATTGATGAACTGATTGAAAGCCCTGGTGCCATATTTGACAAGCGGATACTGCTATCTGAAGAAACCGATGAAGGAGAGCCAGATGACCCCTACGAAGCTGGTTACACAACAGATCTGCTCTGGAGGGGGACATATCCTTCACATGTCTTCATGCTCCATACTCTTTTTCGTACACTACTCTTGACCCCGACTTGGTCGCGGGTCATAATTGAAGATATTCCACGGGCTCCGCCCATCATGATTACTCTGTCCCCTCGGGACATTATACCACAACCTCCTCTCGATCTAGAGAGGTTGTATAATTTGATCTGGGACATATTACTATATGAACCCAAAAATCCTTTGGCCTTGGTGCCACTTCCTCCGTCTGATTCTCCTTCCATTTGTATTCATTCCTGCTTTATGTTTAATTCTTTCATTGTCCAAAAAAAAACGCCAATTTGGCAACAAATTATTCCCAGATCCTCATCGAGGAAACATCTTACTTGTCCGATTGCACCGCGCCGCGCGGGCCCTTCGGTCAAGATTCTCTCCTAGATTTACTCTGTCCCTCCCCTCGGGAGGATTCTCTTGTATTTCCACTTGTATCCCAGGATTTTCATCCTGCTTCGTCTTCGTTAGGTTATGATAGTAAAGTTAGGCAGTCTAGTTTTAGTCAGATTAGTCAGGTTAGGAAGTCTAGGAAGCCTAAGGGTAGGCGAATTCCAGATAGATACCTCCAGGACTTAGCTGATAAGTGCTCTTCTTGTTCTTTGTTCCGTCAGCTTTTAGAAAATCCAATTCAGATGCCAGAAGATTGTATAAACGATGAGTCAGTCAATGATGGGTACGGGGTATATGAATTAGTACATGAAAAGGACCCCATTGTCGATGAGGAAGATGACGAGGACGCGGCTGAGGCATATGCCAGTGGAGTGAAGAGATTTGATGAACCCTCAGCTGCCGTAGAAGAGCCCACCAAAGAAATTAATTTAGGGACTGAAGACGAACCTAAGGTTGTCCTCGTCAGTAAAAATCTTTCTTCAGAAGATGAGAAGGCAATGATACAAGTACTTAAGGACTATAAGGACACTTTCGCCTGGAGTTTTGAAGATATGCCGGGGTTAGACTCATCTTTAGTCGAACACAGGCTGACATTAAAGGATGGAGCTAGCCCTGTCAAACAAAAATTAAGGCGATTCCACCCACAAATGGCTTTAAAGATGAAGGAAGAGGTCGACAAATTACATAAAGCCAAATTTATTAGAGTTGTCCTTTATCCACAATGGGTGGCTAATATAGTCCCGGTTATGAAGAAAGACGGGAAGGTCAGAATTTGCATTGACTTCCGCGATTTGAACCGGGCGTGTCCTAAAGATGATTTTCCATTGCCTCATATTGATGTACTCATCGATAACACTGCTGGCTATGAGACGTTATCATTTATGGATGGATTTTCAGGATATAATCAGATCAAGCTGGCAGAAGAGGATCAAGAGAAAACGTCATTCACTACACCTTGGGGAACATATTGTTATGTTGTCATGCCATTTGGATTAAAGAATGCTGGAGCCACCTATCAGAGGGCTATGATGACAATATTTCATGACATGATGCACATAGATCTGGAAGTGTATGTGGATGACTTATTGGTTAAATCGAAAACAAAGGCTGAGCACGCCAAAGTTTTGGCAAGGGTGTTAGAAAGATCAAGAGAATATCAGTTAAAGATGAACCCCAAGAAATGTGTATTCGGGGTATCTTCAGGAAAATTGCTTGGATTCATTGTCAGCAAACGGGGGATTGAGATCGATCCTAATAAGGCGAAGGCTATTAGAGAAATGCCCCCTCCCAAAAACTTGAAAGAGTTGAGAGGATTAATTGGGAGGCTGCAATTTATTCGCCGTTTTGTCTCCCAGCACTCACAAAGGTGTAAGCCGTTTTACGAGCTTACCAAGCCGGGAGTCAAATTCGATTGGGACGATAAGTGTCAGGAGGCATTCGATGGATTAAAGAACTATTTAGCAAGTCCTCCTGTTTTGAGACCACCATCTCCAGGCAAACCATTGATACTTTATATTTCAGTCCTGGATGATGCAGTGGGGGCTGTCCTAGCACAAGAAGATGAAGAAGGAAAAGAGAGGGCAGCCTACTATCTCTCTAAACTTCTCAACCCCGCTGAACAGAGATATACGGCGATGGAGAAAACATGTGCAGCATTGGTCTGGGTTGTGCAGAAATTAAAATATTATTTTATGGCCCATGAAGTCCATCTCATCGCTAGGATGAATCTGATCAAATTCCTCCTGGAGAAATATGTTCTTACTGATAGGTTAGCGCGATGGCAAAGCTTTCTATCTCAATTCGACATCATCTATATTCAGCAGAAAGCGATCAAGGGCTATGACATAGCAGAACATCTAGCTCATCATCCCCTTCCTCGATTTGATCCAGTGCGATCAGAGTTTCCGGATGAGGAACTGATGTCCGTAAATCAAATCAGAGATGATATGTGGAATCTGCATTTTGACAGAGCTCTGAATTCTCATGGAAAAGGGATCGGTATCGTTCTGTTATCACCTGAAGGTATCACCATTCCACAAGCCTTTCAGCTTGATTTTCCAGTTACCAACAATATAGCTGAATACGAGGCACTCCTTGCTGGTCTCGAGGCTGCTCATTTTCATGGTGCTACCAAACTCAGGATCGTGGGTGATAGCCAATTGATTCTTCGCCAAGTGCTGACCATGTATCGAACTCTGGATCCCAAGCTCAAGCCTTATCAGGAACTTACTTCTGCTTACTCAAAGCTTTTCACGAAATTGATCTTTGTCCATGTCCCTAGAAATCAGAACATCTTTGCTGATGCTCTAGCTTCACTTGCATCTTCTTTTGATTTTCCAATCAGCAAACAATCTGAATCAATCATAGTTCATAGGCGTCTTTCATCTGCCGTGAAAGATCCTTCATTCCTTAGAACTAAGGAGAAATTGCTGAAGAAAGTCAGAGATGGAGATATCATTGAAAAAAGAGAAATCATGTTGATGGAGCTGTTAGAAGAGATGGATGATGAACAAAAGCCATGGTATTATGAAATTGCAAAATATTGTGAAGATCAATCGTATCCTGAGGGAGCTACAACTGAGGAGAAGAGAGCTATCAGGAGAGTTGCTCAAAGATACACCCTAGTTGGGGGAGCATTGTATAAGAGAGGTTTTGATGGAGTTCTTCTGAGATGTCTAGACGAAGATGAGCTTTGGAAGGTTATGGAAGGAGCTCATAGTGGAGTTTGTGGAGGTCATGTCAATGGACAGATGCTAGCAAAGAAGATCCTTAGACAAGGATTATATTGGCCAACCATGGAAGAAGATTGCGTAGGATATGTTCGTAGGTGTGTTAAGTGTCAACTTCACGCCGACAAAATCCATTCTCCTGCATCTTCACTCCATCCTGTTTCTTCCCCATGGCCTTTCTCCATGTGGGCTTTCGACATTATTGTACCTCTTGGTAATCCCGATTCCGGCATCAAGCAAAAATCTTTCATTCTCACGGCAACGGAATACTTCACCAAGTGGGCAGAAGCTGAAGCGTACGTGGAGATCAAAGCATCAACCGTCTGCAAGTTCATCATGAAGAACATCATCACCCGATTTGGAATTCCAAGCAACAGGTATAAAATTGCATTGCATCATTCATCTCCTTATTATCCGCAAGGCAATGGCCAAGCAGAGGCAACAAATAAGACTTTGATAAAAATCATCAAAAAGACGTGCAAATCTAACAAATTCGCAGATTGGCCAGAAAAATTGGTTGAGGCTCTATGGGCCTACCGAACTTCAATCCGCACACCCACTGGACAAACTCCTTATTCCTTAACATTTGGAATGGAGGCGGTAGTTCCATATGAGATCCTCATACCGTCATTAAGAGTACAATTGAATAAGGAATTTTCCATTGATGAACATCGTTCAGCACTCCTTGCTCAATTGGAACTTTTAGACGAGAAAAGATGGTCAGCTGCTAATCATGCAAAAGTTTATCAAAACAGACTAGCACGTTTTTATCAAAAGAAAGTCATTGAACGTAAGTTCAAAGTCGGTGAAATGGTTGTCAAAAGAATTTTCGTAAAAGCTGGTGGTCTGCGTTCTAAGCTCCAACCCAACTGGGAAGGACCTTATGTTGTATCGTACGCTTTTCCTGGTAATGCTTATCATCTTGTTAATGCAGAAGGAGAAGAGTTAAAACATCCCTGGAATGGTTTACATCTTCAGAAATACTACCCTTAGGTTAAAGAGTCGATCAGTATGGTACAAAGACCAGTGGAATCAGAAAATTTATAAACTCAAATTTCCTTATCAGTCTGGATAACTTAATTTCAAGCCCATTACTGCACACACTGACACGTTTGATTCGTGAGTAACAAGAGATGACAAGTCCTAAAGGATATCGAAAGTGTAAAGTACAAATCATTCTTTTTGAAGCAAAATTCTGTTTTATACTCGGCCCATGATGTCGGAACGAGACTTAGAATTGACTACCGAGAATACCCACCATCTTAGTAGGAGGCCGTCATATAAAAAAAGGGGGAGATCCGTCCTAAAGAAGGAAAAGAAAAGCAAAAAGGCAAAAGCCAAATGTCAAATCAAAAGGTCATTACATTACAAACGTTACATCAAGGCCATGAAATGAAATGAAAGGGAACGCAAGGTCGATAAATACCCCGGAAAGAAAATGACCGAACCCCAACGGATATTAGGGTAGGAAAGGGACATCTTTTTAAGTCTCCGGAACCTTCTCATGGGCTTTCTAAACTTATTCATCTTTTCTTTCTAAAAAGATGTGTACTCCAAACTTAAGGAATGGTTTACATTGACTAAGGGTCAAATCATCAAATGAGATCACGAATGGAAACACAAGTTCAAACACGATGGGTTTAAGTTGAGTTGTTAAAGAATAATTTGGAAATGAAGTTAATAAATGAATATGATCTTTTGATCCAAGTACCATGCTGATCTTTTAGTCAAAAATAAAAAAAAAATACATATGTCAAAAATTCAAAAAAAATACATGTGCTCAAAAATCCAAAAAAATACATATGTCAAAAAACCAAAAAAAATACATATATCAAAAAAATAAAAAAAAATACATATGTTTCAAAAGTCAAAAAAATACATATGTTTCAAAAATTCAAAAAAAAATACATATGTCAAAATTTAAAAAAAAGGCATATATTTAAAAACCCAAACAAAAATGAATATTTCAAAAACAACAAAAATGAATATTTCAATTAGCATATGCTTGTTGCATTTAGTGTGTTTCATTCCTTTTATTTTCAGCGAGTATCTGTCTGCTTGTATGTTGCATTTTGCTTAAGTTTGATTATTCTCATTACCTTTGTTAATAAAGGCTATGCCCCTTGACCCTTCTATCAAGGATAGGATCAAGTAGTCGGTTACTTAACCAGGCAAGGGGCTAAGCCTGAATAGATGCTTAACATGTTTGTTCAAGTCATATACAGGACGTAAGGCATTGAAAGAGTGAGAATTCGAATAGAGAACGGCCAGAAACCTGTTTATGTGAGTAAAAGGCGTCGAGCAGAACTGACGCGTTTCAAAGTTGAAGGGCGTCTGCGCGACATGACGCGTTTTAGCTTTTTGTTATTTATTCGAAATTCTGTGGTTTTGATGTTTAAATTAAATATTTGTTTGGAATTACTAACAATTTTGATAACAGGAAATTCAAGTAAATCTGGAAATATCAAGAAGATCCCACTGTGAGGAGTCAAGAAGTCCTGACCGTGGCTAAAAAGACGGTTATTTCTACCCTTGTACTATTCCATGTAATTATTTTGCATTCGCATTACAATATATTAAATATTTATTAGAGCATATCAAGGACCTTGTGGTTTTGATAAAACTGGAATTTGAGTTCCCCTACAACAAAAACAGTGATAATTCCAGAGGATTCTTAATCGCACGGATAGGCCGTTGGATTGTTAATTAGTGAGGAGGATGGTTCCACTTTTGTGAAACGGTGCGTGGATAAACGAGCTTCGGCTTAGCACTGAATTACAAGAACTGGTATCTTGACTTATTAATGACAATTTAACAATATTATCCTTGATTAATTTATATTTTATTTGACTTTATATTTTTCTTTTAGCCCAGCATGCATCGTGTAGGACTTTGAAATCATTGTGATAGGAATTAATTATTGATTAAGTTTCAGACCATTAATCAAGTAACTAAAAACATGATATGAAATATTCCATTCTGAATTGAGTATCTTGATTATCTTTGAGGTTCGCTTGAAGATATCATTGGAATTCTATCCTTGATTGGACTCTTTATCCAATATTCTTGTTTTCTTTTAAGATCCATTATAGCTGCAGCACGTCCACATTGGCTGGCAAACGCTCCCCATGATGAAACCTACAGTGTCTACGACCTGGGGTACTTCCCACTCCGAGGAGGTTGATCGACCTTATTTTATTTCTTGTCTATTTCATCCAGACATGATTAATTCAATTGATTTCCTTTAACTATCTTCATTGACGATTTTGAGAAAAATTCCAATCATGTGATGTTAAGAGCGTGTCTCATCACACCTTGGCATCACCTTTTCAGTATATTTCATTTCATTTCACTCCCTTGCAAAGACAATGCCAAGGTGAGACAGCTGTAGACACGCTAATTTTGACATCATTTTGAGTAAATTTCATATCATATAATAATGCCTCATAATGGTCTGATAATTAATCATTGATTAATTTTTATTGATATTTTTAAGTGACGGGTTTAATAGACATGTTTAAGTTAATCAATTGAATTGATTTTACCTCAAATTTCAGTTAAAATATGAAGAATCCTAAAAGGCGTCGACCCATGTAGACGCTATTTAGAGTTTATTCCTATTTTAGCGTTTAAATTTGAATTTTAATTAATTGATTTATTAGCTAAAAGGCGTCTGTCAAGGTAGACGCGTTTTAGGTTTCCTAAGCTATTTTAACTTCTCTTCCGGATGTTTATCCTTATCTTAATTAGTGTAAAAGACGTCTACATATGTAGACGCGTGTTAGTTAATAAAGATAAAGATAAGTTTTTCCGGATATTTATCCTTATCTTAATTTAATCTGAAAGGCATCGGCCAAGGTGGACGCGTTTTAGATAATTACAGATAAAGATGAATTAATCAGTATTTATCTGTCGGTTAAGGTAGATAAATCCGAAGTTTTTCTATGTTAATCGCGAACGCAGAAAATGCCTATAAATACCTTGCATATCAAAGAGTTAAAAAAAAAGAGAGAGAATTGAATTGAGTTGAGCCATAGCGTTATAGCGAATTGAAGATCGAAGCAACAACGTCGGAACGTCGGAGCGCTGCCATTTCCAGAAGTCGGCGTCCCTTTCAAGATCTTCATCCTTCAAGGCTCCAACTGGGCATAAGTTTTTCATTTCTGCATTCCATTTACATCTAGTTTCATCTTCATATTCACTTCATGCAAAACACACCACAGCATTAATTTTCCAAAAAAAAAAACATTTGTTTTAAGGGGTTTCAAAGCCAATTAAACAAGTGAGTTGCTGTTTTTAAGCATGTTTATAATCATGGTTAGTTTTGATATTACTTCTACTTAAAATTCTCATCAGTGTTTCTTCATTTCATTTTTTTTCTTTCTCTGTTTCTACTGGGCTCAACAACAACAACAAGAGATCAAAAGGGGGAAATCAAGCATCAAGCCAGAAGCACTTCTGGACGATCCTCAACCCCAACAGCAAGAACAAAAGAACAAAGAAAGAGCTCTCTTTCTTCAGCCGGCTGAAGGAGGGGAACCAAGGGCTCATTCTTCCGCGTTCAAACAGGTAGGCGATCAAAACTCTCTTTTGAAACTTTTTAGTTAAAAGTTTCTGGCGATCATTGCACTTTAGTTGCTGTTTTTAATAAGTTAGTTTACACTAAACAACATAGTTTTTCATATTAGTCATACGAGCATTTTCAGCACCTACAGCTCTTTTGGCGATCACGGTGGGTGCTGAAAATGCTCGTGTGATTAACATGAAAAAAACTATGTTGTTTAGTGTAAACTAACCTATTAAAAACAGCAACTAAAGTGCAGTGATCGCCAGAAACTTTTAACTAAAAAGTTTCAAAAGAGAGTTTTGATCGCCTACCTGTTTGAACGCGGAAGATTGAGTCCTTGGTTCCCCTCCTTCAGCCGGCTGAAGAAAGAGTGCCCTTTCTTTGTTCTTTTGTTCTTGCTGTTGAGGTTGAGGATCGTCCAGAAGTGCTTCTGGCTTGGTGCTTGATTTCCCCCTTTTGATCTCTTGTTGTTGTTGTTGAGCCCAGTAGAAACAGAGAAAGAAAAACGAAAATGAAGAAACACTGATGAGAATTTTAAGTAGAAGTAATATCAAAACTAACCATGATTATAAACATGCTTAAACAGCAAACTCACTTGTTTAATTGGCTTTGAAACCCCTTTAAAACAAATAGGTTTTGGAAAATTAATGTTGTGGTGTGTGTTGCATGAAGTGAATATGAAGCATGAAACTAATGAAGATGTAAAATGAAATTGCAGAAATGAAACACTTATGCCCAGTTGGTTTGAAGCCTTGAAAGGATGAAGATCTTGAAAGGGATCCCGACTTCTGGAAATGGCAGCGCTCCGGCGTTCCGACGTTGTTGCTTCGATCTTCAAATCGCTATAACGCTATGGCTCAACTCAACTTAAATCTCTCTCTTTTTTTTTTTTACTCCCTTCAATATGTAAGGTATTTATAGGCATTTTTTGCGTTCGCGATTAACATAGAAAAATCTAGGATTTATCTACTTTAACCGACAGATAATTACTGATTAATTCATCTTTATCTGTAATTATCTAAAACGCGTCCACCTTGGCTGACGCCTTTCAGATTAATTAAAGATAAGGATAAATATCCGGGAAAACTTATCTTTATCTTTATTTGCTAAAACGCGTCCACATGTGCAGACGTCTTTTACACTAATTAAGATAAGGATAAACATCCGGAAGAAAAGTTAAAATAGCTTAGGAAACCTAAATCGCGTCGACCTTCACAGACGCCTTTTAGCTAATTAATCAATTGATTAAAATTCAAATTTAAACGTTAAAACAGGAATAAACTATAAATCGCGTCTACATGGGTTGACGCGTTTTAGACTTCTGAATCGCGTCCACACAGGTTGATACGTTTTAGAAAGAATTCTGAATCGCGTCCACACAGGTTGACACGTTTTAGAAAGAATTCTGAACCGCGTCCACACAGGTTGACACGTTTTAGAATTCTGAATCGTGTCCACATAGGTTGACACATTTTAGAAAGAATTCTGAATCGCGTCCACACAGGTTGACACGTTTTAGAATTCTGAATCGTGTCCACACAGGTTGACACGTTTTAGAATTCTGCATATTTTAACTGAAATTTGAGCTAAAATCAATTTGATTGATTAACTTAAACATGTATATTAAACCCGACACTCAAAAATATCAATAAAAATTAATCAATGATTAATTATCAGACCATTATGAGGCATTATTATATGATATGAAATTTACTCGAAATGACGTCAAAATTAGCGTGTCTACAGCTGCCTCACCTTGGCATCGTCTTTGCAAGGGAGTGAAATGAAATGGACTGTACTGAAAAGGTGATGCCAAGGTGTGATTAGACACGCTCTTAACATCACATGATTAGAATTTTTCTCAAAATCATCAATGAAGATAGCTCAAGGAGATCAATGGAATCAATCATGTCTGAATGAGGTAGACAAGGAAATAAAATAAGGTCGATCAACCTCCTCGGAGTGGGAAGTACCCCAGGTCGTAGACACTGTAGGTTTCATCATGGGGAGCGTTTGCCAGCCAATGTGGACGTGCTGCAGCCATGATGGATCTTAAAAGAAAACAAGAATATTGGATAAAGAGTCCAATCAAGGATAGAATTCCAATGATATCTTCAAGCGAACCTCAAAGATAATCAAGATACTCAATTCAGAATGGAATATTTCATATCATGTTTTGAGTTATTTAATTTAATGGTCTGAAACTTAATCAATAATTAATTCTTATCACAATGATTTCAAAGTCCTACATGATGCATGCTGGGTAAAAGAAAAATATAAAGTCAAATAAAATATAAATTAATCAAGGATAATATTGTTAAATTGTCATTAATGAGTCAAGACACCAATTCTTGTAATCCAGTGCTAAGCCGAAGCTCGTTTATCCACGCACCGTTTCACAAAAGTGGAACCGTCGTCCTCACTAATTAACAATCCAACGGCCTATCCGTGCGATTAAGAATCCTCTGGAATTATCACTGTTTTTGTTGTAGGGGAACTCAAATCCCAGTTTTATCAAAACCACAAGGTCGTTGATATGCTCTAATAAATATTTAATATATTGTAATGCGAATGCAAAATAATTACATGGAATAGTACAAGGGTAGAAATAACCGTCTTTTTAGCCACGGTCAGGACTTCTTGACTCCACAATGGGATCTTCTTGATATTTCCAGATTTACTTGAATTTCCTATTATCAAAATTGTTAGTAATTCCAAACAAATATTCAATTTAAACATCAAAACCACAGAATTTCGAATAAATAACAAAAAGCTAAAACGCGTCATGTCGCGCAGACGCCATTTAAAGTTGAAACGCGTCAGTGCTCCTCGATGCCTTTCACTCACAGAAACATGTTTCTGACTGTTCTCTACTTGGATTTCAACTCTACCAATGCCTTGTGTCCTGTATACAACTTGAACAAACATGTTTAGTATCTGTTTAGGCTTAGCCCCTTGCCTGGTTAAGTAACCGACTACTTGATCCTATCCTTGATAGAAGGGTCAAGGGGCATAGCCTTTTTTAACAAAGGTAATGAGAATAATCAAACTTAAGCAAAATGCAACATACAAGCAGACAGATGCTCGCTGAAAATAAAAGGAATGAAACACACTAAATGCAACAAGCAGATGCTAATTGAAATATTTTTGTTGTTTTGAAATATTCATTTTTGTTTGATTTTTGAAATATATGCTTTTTTTTTTTTTTGAATTTTGACATATGTATTTTTTTTGAATTTTGTGATATATGTATTTTTTTTGACTTTTGACGTATATATTTTTTTTGATTTTTTGACTTATGTACTTTTTTGGGTTTTTGACTTATGTAATTATTTTTGGATTTCTGACATATGTATTTTTTTTGAATTTTTTTTTGATATATGTATATTTTTTTTTGACTTTTTGACTAAAAGATCAGCATGGTACTTGGATCAAAAGATCATATTCATTTATTAACTTAATTTATAAATTGTTCTTTAACAACTTAACTTAAACCCATCGTGTTTGAATTTGTGTTTCCATTCGTGATCCCATTTGATGATTTGACCCTTAGTCAATGTAAGCCATTCCTTAAGTTTGGAGTACATCTCTTTAGAAAGAAAAGATGAATAAGTTTAGAAAGCCCATGAGAAGGTTCTGGAGACTTAAAAAGATGTCCCTTTCCTACCCTAATATCTGTTGGGGTTCGGTCATTTTCTTTCCGGGGTATTTATCGACCTTGCGTTCCCTTCCGTTTCATTTCATGGCCTTGATGTAACGTTTGTAATGTAATGGCCTTTTGATTTGACATTTGGCTTTTGCCTTTTTGCTTTTGCTTTTCTTTTCTTCTTCCTCTTTTCGGGACGGATCTCCCCCTTTTTTTTATGACGGCCTCCTACTAAGATGGCGGGTATTCTTGGTAGTCTATTCTAAGCCTCGTTCCTACATCATGGGCCGAGTTTAAAACAGAATTTTTTGTTTAAAAAGAATGATTTGTACTTTACACTTTCGGTCAAGCTTTCGATATTCTTTAGGACTTGGCATCTCTTGTTACTCACGAATCAAACGTGTCAGTGTGTGCAATAATGGGCTTGAAATTAAGTTATCCACACTGATAAGGAAATTTGAGTTTATAAATTTTCTGATTCCACTGGTCTTTGTACCATACTGATCGACTCTTTAACCTAAGGGTAGTATTTCTTAAGATGTAAGCCATTCCAGGGATGTTTTAGCTCTTCTCCTTATGCATTAACAAGACGATAAGCATTAACAGGAAAAGCGTGC
This sequence comes from Zantedeschia hybrid cultivar, assembly GCA_030544215.1. Lineage (NCBI taxonomy): Eukaryota > Viridiplantae > Streptophyta > Magnoliopsida > Alismatales > Araceae > Zantedeschia > Zantedeschia hybrid cultivar. Next base: position 59,400,150 of record JARZZO010000009.1, on the reverse strand, counting down.
GATACAACATAAGGTCCTTCCCAGTTGGGTTGGAGCTTAGAACGCGGACCACCAGGTTTTATAAAAATTCTTTTAACAACCATTTCACCGACTTTGAACTTACGTTCAATGACTTTCTTTTGATAAAAACGTGCTAATCTATTTTGATAAACTTTTGCATGATTAGCAGCTGACCATCTTTTCTCGTCTAAAAGTTCCAATTGAGCAAGGAGTGCTGAACGATGTTCATCAATGGAAAATTCCTTATTTAATTGTACTCTTAATGACGGTATGAGGATCTCATATGGAACTACCACCTCCATTCCAAATGTTAAGGAATAAGGAGTTTGCCCAGTAGGCGTGCGGATTGAAGTTCGGTAGGCCCATAGAGCCTCAACCAATTTTTCTGGCCAATCTGTGAATTTATAAGATTTGCATGTCTTTTTGATGATTTTTATCAAAGTCTTATTTGTTGCCTCTGCTTGGCCATTGCCTTGCGGATAATAAGGAGATGAATGATGCAATGCAATTTTATACCTGTTATAGAGGTCCTTCAATTCCTGTGACACGAACTGCGGTCCATTGTCGGTGACGATGGTGCTTGGTGTAGGTGCTGAAAATGCTCGTGTGATTAATATGAAAAAACTATGTTGTTTAGTGTAAACTAACCTATTAAAAACAGCAACTAAAGTGCAGTGATCGCCATAAACTTTTAACTAAAAAGTTTCAAAGGAGAGTTTTGATCGCCTACCTGTTTGAACGCGGAAGATTGAGTCCTTGGTTCCCCTCCTTCAGCCGGCTGAAGAAAGTGAGCCCTTTCTTTGTTCTTTTTGTTCTTGCTGTTGAATGTGAGGTTGAGGATCGTCCAGAAGTTCTTCTGGCTTTGCGCTTGATTTCCCCCTTTTGATCTCTTGTTGTTGTTGTTGAGTGCAGCGGAGACAGAGAAAGAAAACAGAAATGAAGAAACAATGATGAGAATTTAAATGGAAATAATATCAAAACTAACCATGATTATAAACATGTTTAAACAGCAACTCACTTGTTTAATTGGCTTTGAAACCCCTTTAAAACAAATGGGTTTTTGGAAAATTAATGCTGTGGTGTGTGTTGCATGAAGTGATTATGAGAATGAAACTAATGAAGATGTAAAATGAAATTCAAAAATGAAACACTTATGCCCAGTTGGAGCCTTGAAGGGATGAAGATCTGGAAAGGGACGCCGACTTCTGGAAATGGCAGCGCTCCGGCGTTCCGACGTGGTTGCTTCGATCTTCAAATCGCTATAGCGCTATGGCTCAACTCAATTCTCTCTCCTTTTTTTTTTTTTTTAACTCTTGAGATGCAAGGTATTTATAGGCATTTTCTGCGTTCGCGATTAACATAGAAAAATCTAGGATTTATCTACTTTAACCGACAGATAATTACTGATTAATTCATCTTTATCTGTAATTATATAAAACGCGTCCACCATGGCTGACGCCTTTCAGATTAATTAAGATAAGGATAAATATCCGGGAAAACTTATCTTTATCTTTATTAGCTAAAACGCGTCCACGTATGTAGACGTCTTTTACACTAATTAAGATAAGGATAAACATCCGGAAGAGAAGTTAAAATAGCCTAGGAAACCTAAAACGCGTCGACCTTAACAGACGCCTTTTAGCTAATCAATTAATTAAAATTCAAATTTAAACGCTAAAATAGGAATAAACTCTAAATAGCGTCCACATGGGTCGACGCCTTTTAGGATTCTTCATATTTTAACTGAAATTTGATCTAAAATCAATTCAATTGATTAACTTAAAACATGTCTGTTCGACCCGACACTCAAAAATATCAATAAAAATTAATTAATGATTAATTATCAGACCATTATGAGGCATTATTATATGATATGAAATTTACTCAAAATGACGTCAAAATTAGCGTGTCTACAGCTGCCTCACCTTGGCATCGTCTTTGCAAGGGAGTGAAATGAAATGGACTGTACTGAAAAGGTGATGCCAATGTGTGATTAGACACGCTCTTAACATCACATGATTAGAATTTTTCTCAAAATCATCAATGAAGATAGCTCAAGGAGATCAATGGAATCAATCCTGTCTGGATGAGGTAGACAAGGAAATAAAATAAGGTCGATCAACCTTCTCGGAGTGGGAAGTACCCCAGGTCGTAGACACTGTAGGTTTCATCATGGGGAGCGTTTGCCAGCCAATGTGGACGTGCTGCAGTCATGATGGATCTTAAAAGAAAACAAGAATATTGGATAAAGAATCCAATCAAGGATAGAATTCCAATGATATCTTCAAGCGAACCTCAAAGATAATCAAGATACTAAATTCAGAATGGAATATTTCATATCATGTTTTGAGTTATTTAATTTAATGGTCTGAAACTTAATCAATAATTAATTCTTATCACAATGATTTCAAAGTCCTACATGATGCATGCTGGGCTAAAAAAAAAATATAAAGTCAAATAAAATATAAATTAATCAAGGATAATATTGTTAAATTGTCATTAATGAGTCAAGACACCAATTCTTGTAATCCAGTGCTAAGCCGAAGCTCGTTTATCCACGCACCGTTTTACAAAAGTGGAATCATCGTCCTCACTAACTAACAATCCAATGGCCTATCCATGCGATTAAGAATCCTCTGGAATTATCACTGTTTTTGTTGTAGGGGAACTCAAATTCCAGTTTCATCAAAACCACAGGGTCCTTGATATACTCTAATAAATATTTATCATATAGTAATGCGAATGCAAAATAATTACATGAAATAGTATAGGGATAGAAATAACCGTCTTTTTAGCCACGGTCAGGACTTCATAAATTCCCACAGTGGGATCTTCTTGATATTTCCAGCTTTATTCAGCTTTCTTGAATTTCCTGTAATCAAAATTATTAGTAATTTCAAACAAATATTCAATTTAAACAAAAAAGCTAAAATACGTCGTGTCGCACAGACGCCATTTAAAGTTGAAACGCGTCAGTGCTCCTCGACGCCTTTCACTCACAGAAACAGGTTTCTGACTGTTCTCTACTCGGATTCCAACTCTACCAATGCCTTGTGTCCTGTATACAACTTGAACAAACATGTTAAGTATCTGTTTAGGCTTAGCCCCTTGCTTGGTTAAGTAACCGACTACTTGATCCTATCCTTGATAGAAGGGTCAAGGGGCATAGCCTTTTTTAACAAAGGTAATGAGAATAATCAAACTTAAGCAAAATGCAACATACAAGCAGACAGATGCTCGCTGAAAATAAAAGGAATGAAACACACTAAATGCAACAAGCAGATGCTAATTGAAATATTTTTGTTGTTTTGAAATATTCATTTTTATTTGGGGTTTTGAAATATATGCCCTTTTTTTTTTTTTGACATATGTATTTTTTTTTGAATTTTTGAAACATATGTATTTTTTTTTACTTTTGACGTATGCATTTTTTTTTTATTTTTGACATGTGTATTTTTTTTATTTTTGATATATGTAATTTTTTTTTTTTCTTGACTTATGTATTTTTTTTTGGGTTTTTGACGTAAAGACCAGTATGGTACTTAGATCAAAAGATCATATTCATTTATTAACTTAATTCCCAAATTGTTCTTTAACAGCTTAACTTAAAACCCATCGTGTTTGAATTTGTGTTTCCATTCGTGATCCCATTTGATGATTTGACCCTTAGTCAATGTAAGCCATTCCTTAAGTTTGGAGTACATCTCTTTAGAAAGAAAAGATGAATAAGTTTAGAAAGCCCATGAGAAGGTTCCGGAGACTTAAAAAGATGTCCCTTTCCTACCCTAATATCCGTTGGGGTTCGGTCATTTTCTTTCCGGGGTATTTATCGACCTTGCGTTCCCTTTCGTTTCATTTCATGGCCTTGATGTAACGTTTGTAATGTAATGGCCTTTTGATTTGACATTTGGCTTTTGCCTTTTGCTTTTGCTTTTTTATTTATTTTTTTTTCTTCGGGACGGATCTCCCCCTTTTTTTTATGACGGCCTCCTACTAAGATGGCGGATATTCTTGGTAGTCTATTCTAAGCCTCGTTCCGACATCATGGGCCGAGTTTAAAACAGAATTTTACTTCAAAAAGAATGATTTATACTTTACACTTTCGGTCCAACTTTCGATATCCTTTAGGACTTGTCATCTCTTGTTAATCACGAATCAAACGTGTTAGTGTGTGCAATAATGGGCTTGAAATTAAGTTATCCAGACTTATAAGGAAATTTGAGTTTATAAATTTTCTGATTCCACTGGTCTTTGTACCATACTGATCGACTCTTTAACATAAGGGTAGTATTTCTTAAGATGTAAACCATTCCAGGGATGTTTTAGCTCTTCTCCTTCTGCATTAATAAGACGATAAGCGTTACCAGGAAAAGCGTGCGATACAACATAAGGTCCCTCCCAGTTGGGTTGGAACTTAGAACGCGGACCACCAGGTTTTACAAAAATTCTTTTGACAACCATTTCACCGACTTTGAACTTACGTTCAATGACTTTCTTTTGATAAAAACGTGCTAGTCTGTTTTGATAAACTTTTGCATGATTAGCAGCTGACCATCTTTTCTCGTCTAAAAGTTCCAATTGAGCAAGGAGTGCTGAACGATGTTCATCAATGGAAAATTCCTTATTCAATTGTACTCTTAATGACGGTATGAGGATCTCATATGGAACTACCGCCTCCATTCCAAATGTTAAGGAATAAGGAGTTTGCCCAGTAGGCGTACGGATTGAAGTTCGGTAGGCCCATAGAGCCTCAACCAATTTTTCTGGCCAATCTGCAAATTTATTAGATTTACACGTCTTTTTGATGATTTTTATCAAAGTCTTATTTGTTGCCTCTGCTTGACCATTGCCTTGCGGATAATAAGGAGACGAATGATGCAATGCAATTTTATACATGTTGCAGAGGTCCTTCAATTCCTGTGACACGAACTGCGGTCCATTGTCGGTGACGATGGTGCTTGGAATTCCAAATCGAGTGATGATGTTCTTCATGATGAACTTGCAGACGGTTGATGCTTTGATCTCCACGTACGCTTCAGCTTCTGCCCACTTGGTGAAGTATTCCGTTGCCGTGAGAATGAAAGATTTTTGCTTGATGCCGGAATCTGGATTACCAAGATGTCCAATAATGTCGAAAGCCCACATGGAGAAAGGCCATGGGGAAGAAACAGGATGGAGTGAAGATGCAGGAGAATGAATTTTGTCGGCGTGAAGTTGACACTTAGCACACCTGCGAACATATCCTACACAGTCTTCTTCCATGGTTGGCCAATAAAATCCTTGTCTAAGGATCTTCTTTGCTAACATCTGTCCATTGACATGACCACCACAAACTCCACTATGAGCTCCTTCCATAACCTTCCAAAGCTCATCTTCGTCTAGACATCTCAGAAGAACTCCATCAAAACCTCTCTTATACAATGCTCCCCCAACTAGAGTGTATCGTTGAGCAACTCTCCTGATAGCTCTCTTTTCCTCAGTTGTAGCTTCCTCAGGATACGATTGATCTTCACAATATTTCGCGATTTCATAATACCATGGCTTCTGTTCATCATCCATCTCTTCTAACAGCTCTATCAACATGATTTCTCTTTTTTCAATGATATCTCCGTCTCTGACTTTCTTCAGCAATTTCTCCTTAGTTCTAAGGAATGAAGGATCTTTCACGGCAGGTGAAAGACGCCTATGAACTATGATTGATTCAGATTGTTTGCTGATTGAAAAATCAAGAGAAGATGCAAGTGAAGCTAGAGCGTCAGCTAAGATGTTCTGATTCCTAGGGACATGGACAAAGATCAATTTTGTGAAAAGCTTTGAGTAAGCAGAAGTAAGCTCCTGATAAGGCTTGAGCTTGGGATCGAGAGTTCGATACTTGGTCAGCACTTGGCGAAGAATCAGTTGGCTATCACCTACAATCCTGAGTTTGGTAGCACCATGGAAATGAGCAGCCTCGAGACCAGCAAGGAGTGCCTCGTATTCAGCTATATTGTTGGTAACTGGAAAATCAAGCTGAAAGGCTTGTGGAATGGTGATACCTTCAGGTGATAACAGAACGATACCGATCCCTTTTCCATGAGAATTCAGAGCTCCGTCAAAATGCAGAGTCCACATATCATCTCTGATTTGATTTACGGACATCAGTTCCTCATCCGGAAACTCTGATCGGACTGGATCAAATCGGGGAAGGGGATGATGAGCTAGATGTTCTGCTATGGCATAGCCCTTGATCGCTTTCTGCTGAATATAGATGATGTCGAATTGAGATAGAAAGCTTTGCCATCGCGCTAACCTATCAGTAAGAACAGATTTCTCCAGAAGGAATTTGATCGGATTCATCCTAGCGATGAGATGGACTTCATGGGCCAGAAAATAATGCTTCAATTTCTGCACAACCCAAACCAATGCTGCACATGTTTTCTCCATCGCCGTATATCTCTGTTCAGCGGGGTTGAGAAGTTTAGAGAGATAGTAGGCTGCCCTCTCTTTTCCTTCTTCATCTTCTTGTACTAGGACATCCCCCACTGCATCATCCAGGACTGAAATGTAAAGTATCAATGGTTTGCCTGGAGATGGTGGTCTCAAAACAGGAGGACTTGCTAAGTAATTCTTTAATCCATCGAATGCCACCTGACACTTATCGTCCCAATCGAATTTGACTCCCGGCTTGGTAAGCTCGTAAAACGGCTTACACCTTTGTGAGTGCTGAGAGACAAAACGGCGAATAAATTGCAACCTCCTGATTAATCCACTCAACTCTTTCAAGTTTTTAGGAGGGGGCATTTCTCTAATAGCCTTCGCCTTATTAGGATCGATCTCAATTCCCCGTTTACTAACGATAAATCCAAGCAATTTTCCTGAAGATACCCCGAATACACATTTCTTGGGGTTCATCTTTAACTGATATTCTCTCGATCTCTCTAAGACCCTTGCTAAAACTTTGGCGTGCTCAGCCTTTGTTTTTGATTTAACTAATAAGTCATCCACATACACTTCTAGATCTATGTGCATCATGTCATGAAATATTGCCATCATGGCCCTTTGATAAGTGGCTCCAGCATTCTTTAATCCAAATGGCATGACAACATAACAGTATGTTCCCCAAGGTGTAGTGAATGATGTTTTCTCTTGATCATCTTCTGTCAGCTTAATCTGATTGTATCCTGAAAATCCATCCATAAATGATAACGTCTCATAGCCAGAAGTATTATCGATGAGTACATCAATATGAGGCAATGGAAAATCATCTTTAGGACACGCCCGGTTCAGATCGCGGAAGTCAATGCAAATTCTGACCTTCCCGTCCTTCTTCATAACCGGGACTATATTAGCCACCCATTGCGGATAAAGGACAACTTTAATAAATTTGGCTTTATGCAACTTATCGACTTCTTACTTCATTTTTAGAGCCATTTGTGGGTGGAATCGCCTTAATTTCTGCTTGACAGGGCTAGCTCCTTCCTTTAATGTCAACCTGTGTTCAACTAAAGATGAGTCTAACCCCGGCATATCTTCATAACTCCAGGCGAAAGTGTCCTTATAGTCCTTGAGTACTTGTACCATTGCCTTCTCATCCTCTGTAGAAAGACTTTTACTGACGAGGACAACCTTAGGTTCGTCTTCAGTCCCTAAATTAATTTCTTTGGTGGGCTCTTCTACGGCAGCTGAGGGTTCATCGAATCTCTTCACTCCACTGGCATATGCCTCTGCCGCGTCCTCGTCATCTTCCTCATTTTCAACAATGGGGTCCTTTTCATGTACTAACTCATATACCCCGTACCCATCATTGATTAACTCATCGTCCATGCAATCTTCTGGCATATGAATTGGATTTTCTAAAAGCTGAGGGATCAAAGAACAAGAAGAGCACTTATCAGCTAAGTCCTGGAGGTATCTATCTGGAATTTGCCTACCCTTAGGCTTCCTAGACTTCCTAACCTGACTAATCTGACTAAAATTAGACTCCCTATCATAACCTAATAAACACGAAGCAGGATGAAAATCCTGGGATACAAGTGAAAATACAAGAGAATCCTCCCGAGGGGAGGGACAGAGTATATCTAGGAGAGAATCTTGACCGAAGGACCCGCGCGGCGGGGTGCAATCGGACAAGTAAGATGTTTCCTCAATGAGGATCTGGGAAGAATTTGTTGCCAAATTGGCGTTTTTTTTTGGACAATGAAAGAATTAAACATAAAGCAGGAATGAATATAAATGGGAGGAAAATCAGATGGAGGAAGTGGCACCAAGGCCAGAGGATTAGGGGGATCATATAGTAATATGTCCTAGATTAAATTATACAACCTCTCTAGATCGAGAGGAGGTTGTGGTATAATGTCCCGAGGGGACAGAGTAATCATGACGGGCGGAGCCCGTGGAATATCTTCAATTATGACCCGCGACCAAGTCGGGGTCAAGAGTAGTGTACGAAAAAGAGTATGGAGCATGAAGACATGTGAAGGATATGTCCCCCTCCAGAGCAGATCTGTTGTGTAACCAGCTTCGTAGGGGTCATCTGGTTCCCCTTCATCGGTTTCTTCAGATAGCAGTATCCGCTTGTCAAATATGGACCAGGGCTTTCAATCAGTTCATCAATCTGCGGCGGCCACTTAGGTTCTGCAGGATCCAGAAATAGTCTGTTCAGTGCAATATAGAGGTCCCTCAGATCGAACCACCTGTACCATTCACATTCGGGATCATCAAATTTCCTCCTTTTCATAGGCCGCAGAGCCTCCAAGGATTGGTACGTAAGCAGTTCAGAACAATGTCTGGCCAAATCCCTCCCATATATATTGTGGAAGTCAAAACAGGAAGTAATGACCACCGTGTTGTCGTAGCTAAGTATGGGCCCTTTCACGAAGTGCGTACACAGGGTCCATGTTAGGGGTTCTCGGCCTTCTTTGGGTGGTGTAGACATTGCCTCCCAGATCTCCGGGCCTTGTTCGATCTCTGCTTTCTGAACCGGATTTTGCTTCAGTTTTATTGGCCTATAGCCTAGACCACTTCCAGATGCCGCTCGATGATTTTTGACAGGAGTGGTCCTGCCTTGCAATTGTATGCCCAGACCTTTCCCAGGCTCGTAGCCGTTTTTCATCATAATCCTCCATCTTGGGGTACTCATGCACTTCCCCCTTTTGATAGCATCTAATGGGTATGGAGAAATAGTGGCAGCTTTCAGAGGATCAGCCACTGGACGGTAGACCTGTAATAGGTAAAACAACAGATTTGATGTTCAAGGTATGAGCAGCAGCAAGGATCGGCATGCTCGTTACTTTAATAATTCGTCCTTTATAAGGGAATTTGAGGCATTGATGATTCGTAGAGGGAATCGCCTCAAGAGTTTTAATATAAGGACGACCTAAAATGGCATTTATGGAAGGGTCGATTTCCAGGATGTGAAATTCGACCTCTGCATGACTTACAGGGCCCAGCTCCACCTTTAAATAAACCATTCCCAGAGGGGAACGGGTAGAATTGTCATATGCTGTTACTGAGATTGGGCTGGGTAGCCATTTCTCTTTGGGCACACCGCACAGCTCCAGGGTCTTCGGAGGTAAAACATTGATCGAAGCCCCTGTGTCGACCAGGCATGCATCCACGGCCTTCTTACAGATGTTGACCGTGATACTCAGAGCCATGCTTCTGGCTGCTGGCGGTGCTAGTTCCGATGTATGAAATGTTATGGAGGGCTGATTCCCCTGAGGAACTAGTAGTGCTGTAATCTTCTCTACCGGCACGTCTTCATTGACCATCACCTTCTGCAGATATTCCATTAAAGCTTCTTGGTGACTCTTGGATCTTTTGATTAATTCAAGTATAGTGATCCGTGCCGGTGTCCGATCCAGGTGTTTCAACAAGTCATATTGAGTGCCTGGTGCACTCTCTTCATTATGGGCTTCCTTAGTCGGCTGTGATGGGCCGTCTTTGACTGTGGACTGAGGAAAGACCTTGTTGAAAATCCTTCCACTCCGGAGCGCGTGTTCCTCAACCGTGGAGGATCCGGGTGACACTTTAAGTACTGCAGGGTTGGACGGTGCGGATGGCGTAGAGGGTTGGTAGGTAGGTGATGGCGTAGGGTTAGGTGGTGATGGCGCGGTGCGGATTAAAGGCCTAGAGGGTTGGATGGTGGATGTGTAAGTGGTCGGCGAAGTGGGGAATGGTACGCGTAATAGCGGTCTAGATGGTAAGGGCATATCTGGATAGGCGGTAGTGGTAGCGGGTGAAGTAGGAAACGGTACGCGTAATAATGGCCTAGATGGTAGGAGGGGTGCGTTATTGGTTTGCGGGGGGTTATATGATGGAAGCGTAGGAGTGCGGGGCGTAATGGGTCTAAGGAAGGTGGGTAGTGGTAATGGGTTATTGGGTGTGGGCGAGTGATATGTAGGTGTCGGTATGGGGGTGATAGTAACGGGTTGCGGCCTTGGTATATGGATGGTGCGGCGTGGTGGTCGCTTTGCGGTACTTTGAACGTGACCCGTTGAACAAAGAGAGGAAGAGTCCTCTACTCTCCACTGCTGCCCACGACCAGCCTCAGATTGGCTGTTCGTCAAAATGGGAGCAACCTGGTTTTGGTTCTGGTGCTCTGGGAGTGGATTCTGCACTATGCCCATGTTGGGTGGTGCTGCTGCTTGTGCCGGTGGTCTTGCTTGCTGCTGCTGCTGCTGCTGCGGTCTCCTCGCCTTCAGGGCTGTTGTGTACTTTTTCATTTCCTCCCAGTCTATGCCGCCCTGCTCGTTGAGATCACGAATATAATCTCTGAATTGGAAGCAGGTGTCAATGGTATGCCCAGGTTGCCTATGAAAGTAGCAATACCTGGACGTATCGGCATTTTGAGGCCAGACGGCCTTCTCCCTCGGCAAAACTAGGGCATTGGCTGCCATTAAAGCGCTGAAGATATCCGCCAAGGATTCTGGGAGGGCCGGGTATTCTGCCCTTTTCGGGCCTGGAGGTCTCCTCTGCTGGTTGTAGTCACCAGGAGGAGGGACATTGTGGTACGCCGGCGGTGCGCGCGGCTGGTACTGTGGCTGTTGCTGCTGCTGAGGGGGTTGCTGGTACTGCTGTTGCCGTTGCGGCTGTTGCTGTAGCTGTTGCTGGTTCTGATTCGGCTGCTGGGGCCGCTGGTACTGCTGTTGGTAATGGGGGTTCGGCTGCTGCCTATACCCTTGCTGGCTCGGCTGCGGTGGCCTCTGGTACTGCTGCTGGTTCCTCACAAACTGGGGCGAATTATTGTTCATGGTACTGACTTGCTCATGAGAGAGCGTGCCCTCAGTAGTCGGACCTGTGCTGGGAGAGTTTGGCACTGCAGGCTTCCGAGGTGGAGGCCTGTTAGGTCTGTGAGGATCAAAGACGCTAGAGAACGTAGCGTCCTTGAAGGCATTCTGGCAGTACCGTGCTCTTTCATAGAGCTCTGCCATATTAGTCAAATTGTTCAAGGAGAGGACTAGCTTGAACTGGGGCGTGGCGTTAGAAATTAACATTTTCACTGGTTCAGATTCAGACAAGTGATCTTTTACCTTTTCAGCCAGGCCCCGCCACCTGTCAGCAAAACTGACAAACTCCTCATCCGGTTTCATCTTTTCTGCAATGAGGTCCGTGATAGACAAGGAGGGTGCAACTCTGTCCTGGTATCGTTGGATAAATTTGCGTGAAACGATACCGTAATCTTCTACTTCGGAGGGTTCCAGAGAAAAGAACCACTCGAGGGCTGGTCCCTCTAGAGATCTCCTGAACAAGAAGGCCAATGACCTCTTATCATTCTGCCAGAAAGAGGATTCGTACATGAACTCCTTCAGATGTGTGAAGGGGTTACCAGTACCGTTATACTTCCGATAGACTGGCATTTCAGAGGGTGGCAGATGGAATACTGGCCGGCTCGGTAAATTGATTTCTGGCACAGCTTTAACCCCCAACATCTTCTGGAGGTTGTTGAACTGCTCATCCATGCGCTCCATCTTGGCCAGCAACGTTTGCGTGGTCAGATCTGCCTGGGGAGGAGGAGGAGGTGGAAGTACCTGATAGGCCTGCTGCCTAGAGTACGTTGGACAAGGAGGATAATAAGGATGAGGTCCGGCAGAGCTTCCGCCATGCCCGAGGGTATTTTGATAAATAGGCGTTTGCGGTCTAGCCGGTTGCCTAGATGATGAAAGTTGTGGCCCAGTTGACCGAGAAGCAATATGAAGGCCCTCCATGGCCTGATGGATATAAGGAGGAGGAGGAGGAGGAGGTTGTTGAGTAACAACGGGGGGAGCCATAGGGTTCGGCTCAGCAGGCTGCATGGGTGCCTTCCCCTTCAAAATAGACTGGATCGCCTCGAACTGCTGAGGGTCCAGTCGGGAGGCAAGAACTCCCAGAGCATTGACGAGATCCATAGGATCGGAGGATGAGGGATCATGCTGATTCATGTCTCCCTCTAGATCAGGATTAGGGATCGCATATTCATGCGGAGGAAGATCATGATATTGATCGTGTGGATGAAAAAGAGGAGTTCGGACATTCCCGTCATGTCGAACTGGAATGGGGACAGAATTACGGGAGGCATCAGCATCTCTCCCGTTCTCATAGTTGAAGTCTGAATCGCGAGGGGCATTAGCATCTCCCTCGTAGTTGATGATGGCGTCTTGGGCCATACTCAAATCTCTGCCTGATCGTAGCAACATGATATTAGATTCCCTTTTCAAAGATTCAATCAGACAAGTTGTACAGAGATTAATCAAACAAGTGGATGCTTAACGTGATTTCAGGGTTCCTTGTTGAGTTATTTGAATTGGATTAAACCACAATTTCGCTCAGGGAAGGATCCTAGTTTCAGTTCAGTTTCCACCGTTATTCTCTAGGGTTCTCTCTCACAACGCTTTCGGAATCTAGCCGGGACTTCAATTGGTACAACCAGCCCGATGATCAAGGAGGATTACCTTGATTTTGGGGACTTATGGAGGTCTCAACGTCAACTTCTCTAGTCTGATCAAGGGACCAACCCAATCAGAGAGAGTTGCTGACGTCGAGTAATGTGTTCCTAAGAAGAGGAGGGTTTTCGCCTCAATGCGTATGCCCTGCGACCTGGATGGCCTCTAATGCTTAATAAAGTAATGGGTAGCTAGCACTCAAAACACAGAAATATGGAAACTGAAAAATAATTAAGAAACTGTCTGAATCGCGTCGATGATTGTCGACGCTATTCAAAACAGAACTTAATTCTTTCGCAGAAACAGATCTGAAAAATAACTAAAAAAACTGTCTGAATCGCGTCGATTGTTGTTGACGCTATTCAACACAGAACTTAATTATTTCGCAGAAACAGATGCAAATAGCAGAGACAGTCTGAAGACTAAAAGGCGTCTGGGTGTGCTGACGCGGTTTTGAAACGCGTCAGTGTTCCTAGACGCTTTTTAGTTCGCAGAAACAGATTTGCCGGAGGATTTTCTGGGTCGAATCCTCCTCAAACAGGGTAAAAGGCAGTAAACAATCGACTCATGCAAAGATTTTTAGTTTCATATTTTAAACAGGATGATTTACTAACTAAACAATTAGGAAATCACTCAATCACACATCATTTTTATCACAAAACAGCTTTTTCTGAACTAATCAAGGGGAGGGCAAGATCTTGCCGCTGGGGTGTGCACGTGGTGCACGAGGGAAATTAATTAAACTAAACACTCACCAATTGGTGAGGACGTGTCGAGAGACACAAATGGTGCACCGTGGGTGCCCGATATGATAATAGCAAGAACAAAAAGAAACTAAAAGACGGCGAGACCAAGTCCCACCGTGATCGCCAAAAGAGCTGTAGGTGCTGAAAATGCTCGTGTGATTAATATGAAAAAACTATGTTGTTTAGTGTAAACTAACCTATTAAAAACAGCAACTAAAGTGCAGTGATCGCCATAAACTTTTAACTAAAAAGTTTCAAAAGAGAGTTTTGATCGCCTACCTGTTTGAACGCGGAAGATTGAGTCCTTGGTTCCCCTCCTTCAGCCGGCTGAAGAAAGGGAGCCCTTTCTTTGTTCTTTTTGTTCTTGCTGTTGAATGTGAGGTTGAGGATCGTCCAGAAGTTCTTCTGGCTTTGCGCTTGATTTTCCCCTTTTGATCTCTTGTTGTTGTTGTTGAGTGCAGCGGAGACAGAGAAAGAAAACAGAAATGAAGAAACAATGATGAGAATTTAAATGGAAATAATATCAAAACTAACCATGATTATAAACATGTTTAAACAGCAACTCACTTGTTTAATTGGCTTTGAAACCCCTTTAAAACAAATGGGTTTTTGGAAAATTAATGCTGTGGTGTGTGTTGCATGAAGTGATTATGAGAATGAAACTAATGAAGATGTAAAATGAAATTCAAAAATGAAACACTTATGCCCAGTTGGAGCCTTGAAGGGATGAAGATCTGGAAAGGGACGCCGACTTCTGGAAATGGCAGCGCTCCGGCGTTCCGACGTGGTTGCTTCGATCTTCAAATCGCTATAGCGCTATGGCTCAACTCAATTCTCTCTCCTTTTTTTTTTTTTTTAACTCTTGAGATGCAAGGTATTTATAGGCATTTTCTGCGTTCGCGATTAACATAGAAAAATCTAGGATTTATCTACTTTAACCGACAGATAATTACTGATTAATTCATCTTTATCTGTAATTATATAAAACGCGTCCACCATGGCTGACGCCTTTCAGATTAATTAAGATAAGGATAAATATCCGGGAAAACTTATCTTTATCTTTATTAGCTAAAACGCGTCCACGTATGTAGACGTCTTTTACACTAATTAAGATAAGGATAAACATCCGGAAGAGAAGTTAAAATAGCCTAGGAAACCTAAAACGCGTCGACCTTAACAGACGCCTTTTAGCTAATCAATTAATTAAAATTCAAATTTAAACGCTAAAATAGGAATAAACTCTAAATAGCGTCCACATGGGTCGACGCCTTTTAGGATTCTTCATATTTTAACTGAAATTTGATCTAAAATCAATTCAATTGATTAACTTAAAACATGTCTGTTCGACCCGACACTCAAAAATATCAATAAAAATTAATTAATGATTAATTATCAGACCATTATGAGGCATTATTATATGATATGAAATTTACTCAAAACGACGTCAAAATTAGCATGTCTACACTTGGAATTCCAAATCGAGTGATGATGTTCTTCATGATGAATTTGCAGACGGTTGATGCTTTGATCTCCACGTACGCTTCAGCTTCTGCCCACTTGGTGAAGTATTCCGTTGCCGTAAGAATGAAAGATTTTCGCTTGATGCCGGAATCTGGATTACCAAGGAGTCCAATAATGTCGAAAGCCCACATGGAGAAAGGCCATGGGGAAGAAATAGGATGGAGTGAAGATGCAAGTAAATGAATTTTGTCGGCGTGAAGTTGACACTTAGCACACCTACGAACATATCCTACGCAATCTTCTTCCATGGTTGGCCAATAAAATCCTTGTCTAAGGATCTTCTTTGCTAGCATCTGTCCATTGACATGACCACCACAAACTCCACTATGAGCTCCTTCCATAACCTTCCAAAGCTCATCTTCGTCTAGACATCTCAGAAGAACTCCATCAAAACCTCTCTTATACAATGCTCCCCCAACTAGGGTGTATCTTTGAGCAACTCTCCTGATAGCTCTCTTCTCCTCAGTTGTAGCTCCCTCAGGATACGATTGATCTTCACAATATTTTGCAATTTCATAATACCATGGCTTTTGTTCATCATCCATCTCTTCTAACAGCTCCATCAACATGATTTCTCTTTTTTCAATGATATCTCCATCTCTGACTTTCTTCAGCAATTTCTCCTTAGTTCTAAGGAATGAAGGGTCTTTCACGGCGGGTGAAAGATGCCTATGAACTATGATTGATTCGGATTGTTTGCTGATTGGAAAATCAAGAGATGATGCAAGTGAAGCTAGAGCGTCAGCTAAGATGTTTTGATTCTTAGGGACATGGACAAAGATCAATTTCGTAAAAAGCTTTGAGTAAGCAGAAGTAAGCTCTTGATAAGGCTTGAGCTTGGGATCGAGAGTTCGATACTTGGTCAGCACTTGGCGAAAAATCAATTGGCTATCACCCACGATCCTGAGTTTGGTGGCACCATGGAAATGAGCAGCCTCGAGACCAGCAAGGAGTGCCTCGTATTCAGCTATATTGTTGGTAACTGGAAAATCAAGCTGAAAGGCTTGTGGAATGGTGATACCTTCAGGTGATAACAGAACGATACCGATCCCTTTTCCATGAGAATTCAGAGCTCAGTCAAAATGCAGAGTCCACATATCATCTCTGATTTGATTTACGGACATCAGTTCCTCATCCGGAAACTCTGATCGCACTGGATCAAATCGAGGAAGGGGATGATGAGCGAGATGTTCTGCTATGGCATAGCCCTTGATCGCTTTCTGCTGAATATAAATGATGTCAAATTGAGATAGAAAGCTTTGCCATCGTGCTAACCTATCAGTAAGAACAGATTTCTCCAGAAGAAATTTGATCGGATTCATCCTAGCGATGAGATGGACTTCATGGGCCAGAAAATAATGTTTTAATTTCTGCACAACCCAGACCAATGCTGCACATGTTTTCTCCATCGCCGTATATCTCTGTTCAGCGGGGTTGAGAAGTTTAGAGAGATAGTAGGCTGCCCTCTCTTTTCCTTCTTCATGTTCTTGTGCTAAGACAGCCCCCACTGCATCATCCAGGACTGAAATATAAAGTACCAATGGTTTGCCTGGAGATGGTGGTCTCAAAACAGGAGGACTTGCTAAATAGTTCTTTAATCCATCGAATGCCTCCTGACACTTATCGTCCCAATCGAATTTAACTCCCGGCTTGGTAAGCTCGTAAAACGGCTTACACCTTTGTGAGTGCTGGGAGACAAAACGGCGAATAAATTGTAACCTCCCGATTAATCCTCTCAACTCTTTCAAGTTTTTGGGAGGGGGCATTTCTCTGATAGCCTTCGCCTTGTTAGGATCGATCTCAATTCCCCGTTTACTGACGATAAATCCAAGCAATTTTCCTGAAGATACCCCGAATATACATTTCTTGGAGTTCATCTTTAACTGATATTCTCTCGATCTTTCTAACACCCTTGCCAAAACTTTGGCGTGCTCAGCCTTTGTTTTCGATTTAACCAATAAGTCATCCACATACACTTCCATATCTATGCGCATCACGTCATGAAATATTGCCATCATAGCCCTTTGATAGGTGGCTCCAGCATTCTTTAATCCAAATGGCATGACAACATAACAGTATGTTCCCCAAGGTGTAGTGAATGACGTTTTCTCTTGATCCTCTTCTGCCAGCTTAATTTGATTATATCCTGAAAATCCATCCATAAATGATAAAGTTTCATAGCCAGCAGTATTATCGATGAGTACATCAATATGAGGCAATGGAAAATCATCTTTAGGACACGCCCGGTTCAAATCGCGGAAGTCAATGCAAATTCTGACCTTCCCGTCCTTCTTCATAACCGGGACTATATTAGCCACCCATTGTGGATAAAGGACAACTCTAATAAATTTGGCTTTATGCAATTTGTCGACCTCTTCCTTCATCTTTAGAGCCATTTGCGGGTGGAATCGCCTTAATTTTTGTTTGACAGGGCTAGCTCCATCCTTTAATGTCAGCCTGTGTTCGACTAAAAATGAGTCTAACCCCGGCATATCTTCATAACTCCAGGCGAAAGTGTCCTTATAGTCCTTAAGTACTTGTATCATTGCCTTCTCATCTTCTGAAGAAAGACTTTTACTGACGAAGACAACCTTAGGTTCGTCTTCAGTCCCTAAATTAATTTCTTTGGTGGGCTCTTCTACGGCAGCTGAGGGTTCATCGAATCTCTTCACTCCACTGGCATATGCCTCAGCCGCGTCCTCGTCATCTTCCTCATTTTCAACAATGGGGTCCTTTTCATGTACTAATTCATATACCCCGTACCCGTCATTGATTAACTCATCGTCCATACAATCTTCTGGCATCTGAATTGGATTTTATAAAAGCTGAGGGATCAAAGAGCAAGAAAAGCATTTATCAGCTAAGTCCTGGAGGTATCTATCCGGAATTCGCCTACCCTTAGGCTTCCTAGACTTCCTAACCTGACTAGACTGCCTAACTTCACTATCATAACCTAACGAAGACGAAGCATGATGAAAATCCTGGGATACAAGTGGAAATACAAGAGAATCCTCCCGAGGGGAGGGACATAGTAGATCTAGGAGAGAATCTTGACCGAAGGACCCGCGCGATGGGGTGCAATCGGACAAGTAAGATGTTTCCTCGATGAGGATTTGGGAAGAATTTGTTGCCAAATTGGCGTTTTTTTTTGGACAATGAAAGAATTAAACATAAAGCAGGAATGAATAAAAATGGGAGGAGAATCAGACGGAGGAAGTGGCACCAAGGCCAAAGGATTAGGGGGATCATATAGTAATATGTCCCGGATCAAATTATACAACCTCTCTAGATCGAGAGGAGGTTGTGGTATAATGTCCCGAGGGGACAGAGTAATCATGACGGGCGGAGCCCGTGGAATATCTTCAATTATGACCCGCGACCAAGTCGGGGTCAAGAGCAGTGTACGAAATAAAGTATGGAGCATGAAGACATGTGAAGGATATGTCCCTCTCCAGAGCAGATCTGTTGTGTAACCAGGTTCATAGGGGTCATCTGGCTCCCCTTCGTCAGTCTCTTCAGATAGCAGTATCCGCTTGTCAAATATGGCACCAGGGCTTTCAATCAGTTCATCAATCTGCGGCAGCCACTTAGGTTCTGCAGGATCCAGAAATAGTTTGTTCAGTGCAATATAGAGGTCCCTCAGGTCGAACCACCTGTACCATTCACATTCAGGGTCATCAAATTTCCTCCTTTTCATAGGCCGCAAAGCCTCCAAGGATTGGTACGTACGCAGTTCAGAACAATGTCTGGCCAAATCCCTCCCATATATATCATGGAAGTCAAAACAGGAAGTAATGACTACCGTATTGTCATAGCTAAGTATGGGCCCTTTCACGAAGTGCGTACACAGGGTCCATGTTAAGGGATCTCGGCCTTTTTTGAGTGGCGTAGACATTGCCTCCCAGATTTTCGGACCTTGTTCGATCTCTGCTTTCTGAACCGGATCTTGCTACAGTTTTATTGACCTATAGCCCAGACCACTTCCAGGTGCTGCTCGATGATTTCTGACAGGAGTGGTCCTGCCTTGCAATTGTGTGCCCAGACCTTTCCCAGGCTCGTAGCCGTTCTTCATCATGATCCTCCATCCTGGGGTACTCATGCACTTCCCTCTTTTGATAGCATCTAATGGGTATGGAGAAATAGTGGCGGCTTTCAGAGGATCAGCCACTGGACGGTAGACCTGTAATACCGACAGAAAAGGTTGTCGGCCAGGTAAAACAGCAGATTTAATGTTCAAGGTATGAGCAGCAGCAAGGATCGGCATACTCGTTACTTTAATTATTCGTCCTTTATAAGGGAATTTGAGGCATTGATGATTCGTAGAGGGAATCGCCTCAAGAGTTTTAATATAAGGACGACCTAAAATGGCATTTATGGAAGGGTCGATTTCCAAGATGTGAAATTCGACCTCTGCATGACTTACAGGTCCAAGCTCCACCTTTAAATAAACCATTCCCAGAGGGGAACGGGTAGAATTGTCATATGTTGTTACTGAGATGGGGCTGGGCATCCATTTCTCTTTGGGCACACCGCACAGCTCTAGGGTCTTCGGAGGTAGAACATTGATCGAAGCCCCTGTGTCGACCAGGCATGCATCCACGGCCTTCTTACAGATGTTGACCGTGATACTCAGAGCCATGCTTCTGGCTGCTGGCGGTGCTAGTTCCAATGTATGAAATGTAATGGAGGGCTGATCCCCCTGAGGAACTAGTAGTGCTGCAATCTTCTCTACTGGCACGTCCTCGTTGACCATCACCTTCTGCAGATATTCCATTAAAGCTTCTTGGTGACTCTTGGATCTTTTGATTAGTTCGAGTATAGTGATCCGTGCCGGTGTCCGATCCAGGTGTTTCAACAAGTCATATTGAGTGCCTGGTGCACTCTCTTCATTGTGGGCTTCCTCAGTCGGCTGTGATGGGCCGTCTCTAACCGTGGACTGAGGAAAGACCTTGTTGAAAATCCTTCCACTCCGGAGCGCGTGTTCCTCAACCGTGGAGTATCCGGGTGACACCTTAAGTACCGCAGGGTTGGATGGTGCGGATGGCGTAGGGCTAGGTGGTGATGGCGCGGTGCGGATTAGAGGCCTAGATGGTTGGATGGTGGATGGGTAAGTGGTTGGTGAAGTGGGGAATGGTACGCGCAATAGCGGTCTAGATGGTAAGGGCATATCTGGATAAGTGGTGGTGGTAACGGGTGAAGTAGGAAATGGTACGCGTAATAATGGCCTAGATGGTAGGAAGGGCGCGTTATTGGTTTGCGGGGGGTTATATGATGGAGGTGTAGGAGTGCGGGGCGTAATGGGTCTAAGGAAGGTGGGTAGTGGTAATGGGTTATTGGGCGTGGGTGAGTGATATGTAGGTGTGGGTATAGGGGTGATAGTAACGGGTTGTGGTTTGGGTATATGGATGGTGCGGCGTGGTGGTCGCTCTGCGGTACTTTGAACGTGACCCGTTGAACAAAGAGAGGAAGAGTCCTCTACTCTCCACTGCTGCCCACGACCAGCCTCAGACTGGCTATTCGTCAAAATGGGAGCAACCTGGTTTTGGTTCTGGTGCTCCGGGAGTGGATTCTGCACTATGCCCATGTTGGGTGGTGCTGCTGCTTGTGCCGGTGGTCTTGCTTGCTGCTGCTGTTGCTGCGGTCTCCTCGCCTTCAGGGCTGTTATGTACTTTTTCATTTCCTCCCAGTCTATGCCGCCCTGCTCATTGAGATCATGAATATAATCTATGAACTGGAAGCATGTGTCAATGGTATGCCCAGGTTGCCTGTGGAAGTAGAAATACCTGGACGTATCGGCATTTTGAGGCCAGACGGCCTTCTCCCTCGGCAAAACTAAGGCATTAGCTGCCATTAAAGCGCTGAAGATATCCGCCAAGGATTCTGGGAGGGCCGGGTACTCTGCCCTTTTCGGGCCTGGAGGTCTCCTTTGTTGGTTGTAGTCACCAGGAGGAGGGACATTGTGGTACGCCGGCGGTGCACGCGGCTGGTACTGTGGCTGTTGCTGCTGATGTGGCTACTGATACTGTTGTTGCCGTTGCGGCTGTTGCTGTAGCTGTTGCTGGTTCTGATTCGGCTGCTGGGGCCGCTGGTACTGCTGTTGGTAATGGGGGTTCTGCTGTTGCCTGTACCCCTGTTGGCTCGGCTGCGGTGGCCTCTTGTACTGCTGCTGATTCCTCACAAACTGGGGCGAGTTATTGTTCATGGTACTGACTTGCTCGTGAGAGAGCGTGCCCTCAGTAGTTGGACCTGTGCTGGGAGAATTTGGCACTGCAGGCTTCCGAGGTGGAGGCCTGCTAGGTCTGTGAGGATCAAAGACGCTAGAGAACGTAGCGTCCTTGAAGGCATTCTGGCAGTACCGTGCTCTTTCATAGAGCTCTGCCATATTAGTCAAATTGTTCAAGGAGAGGACTAGCTTGAACTGGGGCGTGGCGTTAGAAATTAACATTTTCACTTGTTCAGATTCGGACAAGTGATCCTTCACTTTTTCAGCCAGGCCCCGCCACCTGTCAGCAAAACTGACAAACTCCTCATCCGGTTTCATTTTTTCTGCAATAAGGTCCGTGATAGACAAGGAGGGTGCAACTCTGTCCTGGTATCGTTGGATAAATTTGCGTGAAACGATACCGTAATCCTCTACTTCGGAGGGTTCAAAAGAAAAGAACCACTCGAGGGCTGGCCCCTCTAGAGATCTCCTGAACAAGAAGGCCAATGACCTCTTATCATTCTGCCAGAAAGAGGATTCGTACATGAACTCCTTCAGGTGCGTGAAGGGGTTACCAGTACCGTTATACTTTCGATACACTGGCATTTCAGAGGGTGGCAGATGGAATACTGGCAGGCTCGGTAAATTGATTTCTGGCACAGCTTTAACCCCCATCATCTTCTGGAGATTGTTGAACTGCTCATCCATGCGCTCCATCTTGGCCAGCAACGTTTGCGTGGTCAGATCTGCCTGGGGAGGAGGAGGAGGTGGAAGTACTTGATAGGCCTGCTGCCTAGAGTACGTTGGACAAGGAGGATAATAAGGATGAGGTCCGGTAGAGCTTCCGCGATGCCTGAGGGCATTTTGATAAATAGGCGTTTGCGGTCTAGCCGGTTGCCTAGATGATGAAAGTTGTGGCCCAGCTGGCCGAGAAGCAATATGAAGGCCTTCCATGGCGTGATGGATATAAGGAGGAGGAGGAGGAGGTTGTTGAGTAACAACGGGGGGAGCCATAGGGTTCGGCTCAGCAGGCTGCATGGGTGCCTTCCCCTTCAAAATAGACTGGATGGCCTCGAATTGCTGAGGGTCCAGTCGGGAGGCAAGAACTCCCAGGGCGTTGACAAGATCCATAGGATCGGAGGATGAGGGATCATGTTGATTCATGTCCCCCTCTAGATCAGGATTAGGGATCGCATATTCATGCAGGGGAAGATCATGATATTGATCGTGTGGATGAAAAAGAGGAGTCCGGACATTCCCGTCATGTCGAACCGGAATGGGGACAGAATTTCGGGAGGCATCGGCATCTCTCCCGTTCTCATAGTTGAAGTCTGAATCACGAGGGGCATTAGCATCTCCCTCGTAGTTGATGATGGCGTCTTGGGCCATACTCAAGTCTCTGCCTGATCGCAGCAACCTGATATTATATTCCCTTTTCAAAGATTTAATCAAACAAGTTGTGCAGAGATTAATCAAACAAGTGGATGCTTAACGTGATTTTAGGGTTCCTTGTTGAGTTATTTGAATTAGATTAAACCACAATTTCGCTCAGGGAAGGATCCTAGTTTCAGTTCAGTTTCCACCGTTATTCTCTAGGGTTCTCTCTCACAACGCTTTCGGAATCTAGCCGGGACTTCAATTGGTACAACCAGCCCGATGATCAAGGAGGAATACCTTGATTTTGGGGACTTATGGAGGTCTCAACGTCAACTTCTCTAGTCTGATCAAGGGACCAACCCAATCATAGAGAGTTGCTGACGTCGAGTAATGTGTTCCTAAGAAGAGGAGGGTTTTCGCCTCAATGCGTATGCCCTGCGACCTGGATGGCCTCTAATGCTTAATAAAATAATGGGTAGCTAGCATTCAAAACACAGAAATCTGGAAACTGAAAAATAATTAAGACACTGTCTGAATCGCGTCGATGATAGTCGACGCTATTCAAAACAGAACTTAATTCTTTCGCAGAAGCAGATCTGAAAAATAACTAAAAACTGTCTGAATCGCGTCGATGGTGGTCGACGCTATTCAACACAGAACTTAATTATTTCGCAGAAACAGATGCAAACAGCAGAGAAAGTCTGGAGACTAAAAGGCGTCTGGGTGTGCTGACGCGGTTTTGAAACGCGTCAGTGTTCCTGGACGCTTTTTAGTTCGCAGAAACAGATTTGCAGGAGGATTTTCTGGGTCGAATCCTCCTCAAACAGGGTAAATAGCAGTAAACAATCGACTCATGCAAAGATTTTTAGTTTCATATTTTAAACAGGATGATTTACTAACTAAACAACTAGGAAATCACTCAATCACACATCATTTTTATCACAAAAACAGTATTTTTTGAACTAATCAAGAGGAGGGTAAGATCTTGCCACTGGGGTGTGCACGTGGTGCACGAGGGAAATTAATTAAACTAAACACTCACCAATTGGTGAGGACGTGTCGAAAGACACAAATGGTGCACCGTGGGTGCCCGATATGATGATAGCAAGAACAAAAAGAAACTAAAAGACGGCGAGACCAAGTCCCATCGTGATCGCCAAAAGAGCTGTAGGTGCTGAAAATGCTCGTGTGATTAACATGAAAAAAACTATGTTGTTTAGTGTAAACTAACCTATTAAAAACAGCAACTAAAGTGCAGTGATCGCTAGAAACTTTTAACTAAAAAGTTTCAAAAGAGAGTTTTGATCGCCTACCTGTTTGAACGCGGAAGATTGAGTCCTTGGTTCCCCTCCTTCAGCCGGTTGAAGAAAGAGAGCCATTTCTTTGTTCTTTTGTTCTTGTTGTTGAGGTTGAGGATCGTCCAGAAGTGCTTCTGGCTTGGTGCTTGATTTCCCCCTTTTGATCTCTTGTTGTTGTTGTTGAGCCCAGTAGAAACAGAGAAAGAAAAACGAAAATGAAGAAACACTGATGAGAATTTTAAGTAGAAGTAATATCAAAACTAACCATGATTATAAACATGCTTAAACAGCAAACTCACTTGTTTAATTGGCTTTGAAACCCCTTTAAAACAAATAGGTTTTGGAAAATTAATGTTGTGGTGTGTGTTGCATGAAGTGAATATGAAGCATGAAACTAATGAAGATGTAAAATGAAATTGCAGAAATGAAACACTTATGCCCAGTTGGTTTGAAGCCTTGAAAGGATGAAGATCTTGAAAGGGATGCCGACTTCTGGAAATGGCAGCGCTCCGGCGTTCCGACGTTGTTGCTCCGATCTTCAAATCGCTATAACGCTATGGCTCAACTCAACTTAAATATCTCTTTTTTTTTTTTTACTCCCTTCAATATGTAAGGTATTTATAGGCATTTTCTGCGTTCGCGATTAACATAGAAAAATCTAGGATTTATCTACTTTAACCGACAGATAATTACTGATTAATTCATCTTTATCTGTAATTATATAAAACGCGTCCACCATGGCTGACGCCTTTCAGATTAATTAAGATAAGGATAAATATCCGGGAAAACTTATCTTTATCTTTATTAGCTAAAACGCGTCCACGTATGTAGACGTCTTTTACACTAATTAAGATAAGGATAAACATCCGGAAGAGAAGTTAAAATAGCCTAGGAAACCTAAAACACGTCGACCTTAACAGACGCCTTTTAGCTAATCAATTAATTAAAATTCAAATTTAAACGCTAAAATAGGAATAAACTCTAAATAGCGTCCGGGTCGACGCCTTTTAGACTTCTGAATCGCGTCCACACAGGTTGACACGTTTTAGAAAGAATTCTGAATCGCGTCCACACAGGTTGACACGTTAAAGAATTCTGAATCGTGTCCACACAGGTTGACACGTTTTAGAAAGAATTCTGAATCGTGTCCACACAGGTTGACACGTTTTAGAATTCTGCATATTTTAACTGAAATTTGAGCTAAAATCAATTTGATTGATCAACTTAAACATGTATATTAAACCCGACACTCAAAAATATCAATAAAAATTAATCAATGATTAATTATCAGACCATTATGAGGCATTATTATATGATATGAAATTTACTCGAAATGACGTCAAAATTAGCGTGTCTACATAGGGTATGGTTTCTTGCACTTTAAAACTTAATGCATTTGAAGAAGGGGGATTTTTAATCCCCTATAAACTTTTGATATTACAAATAAGCCCTCCTAATCCAGCTATTTATAAATAAGCCCCCATAAAAGGGCTTATTTATAAATAGCTGGATTAGGAGGGCTTATTTGTAATATCAAAAGTTTATAGGGGCTAAAAAGTAAAAAATCCCAAAAAATTATGGGAAATTGTAAATGAATAATAAAATTAGAGAGATTGATCCATTAATATTGTAGACTTTAGGATGTAACATCTAAAAATCGCTTTTTTCATTTGTTTTAGTGGACATTTCTAACTTGACATTTTCTGTAAGGTAGTTCTATCCTATTTACTATTCACAACTGTTAATGCATGACTCAAGTTCCAAACCAACTAGAGCTTAATGTGACAAGACTTCATCATCATCATCATGATTATGATTATGATTATGATTATGATTCATGATGATTGACAATGAAGTTTTTTGAAGATCTAGGTTGGATAATAAGACAATTAGCTAATTTGTAATAACTCACTTCGACATGAGCTATAATCTGATTGGTGCCTCTTTCCTTTAAGAAAAATTATGTTTATGTGTTTTACTTGGTAGAGATTTCGTGGGCCATTTGTAGACATGGGATATCTACTGAGTTTTCTTCTAGAGACTCAGCCCCTTCTTGGGTGCAAGTTACTCGTGGATCAAAGGCGCAACGTTAACGTGGTGGCCAACAATATAAGTAGATGGTATAATTTGTATTTAAGATTTATGTTGGACATATGCCTGGAGACTTGTGACTTTGTAGTTTATTAATTCTTGTAATTATTATGGTTCTTTTATGATGAAATTGTAATTGAGTGGGACTGTGTACAAATGACTCAGATATGTTCATTGTGAAGGATGTCTACTTGTTATTTCTTTAATCTTCACTAATTACCCCTAGACAACTATGTATAATTAGATTAAGAATTGGTAGCTACACCGAGTCAAGGGAGCTAACTCAGAGCGATTTGATGTCTTTTGAACTGGGGTGTTACAGGCTAAGGGGGGCTCTGTCCAGCGGGATCTAAAGGGCTAAAATGAGGCTCTTTTGGACCTAAACGTCTAGGTGAATAACGAGATACATCACCAGATCGATGCTCGCAAGGCTATGATGTGGGGATGGAAAAGTCCAAGGGCAGGGCCAATGCCTTTGATGCATCTTTAAAGGGCAGAAGGCAACCAACACTAAGCTCTAGGATAGGGTGGCAGAGTTAGAAACAGAGCGAAAGAAGTCCGTCGACTCCTCATTGGTCGAGCAAGAGAAGGCTAGGTATAAGGATTGCACAAGAAGATGTAGATTAAAAATTAGAAACAACCTGAACACAATGGAAATTAAAATCTCCATGTGTTCCCAATCCGTTACTGAGAATAAAAACTAGGAAGAATGATTCTTCACCTTGCATGGAATCAGATCTATGTTCATTCGGTTATAGGGGAACGATCCCACCAGTCAGGTAGAGGTATCCACATTATTCTCCGATTGAGGGATCGTCTTCACTTCCTCGACGGGAATCGTTTGGTCCCTTCCCTTCTTCTCATCACAAGCACCCGCAACCTGTGGTCGATGTCTTTTGCGAGGCAGAAACGGAAGAGATGAGAGAGACAAAAGGGGGCACCCCCTCTAGGGAGGGTCGGCCAGAGGAGAGAGAGGAGGAGGACGGCTAGGTTTGTGGAATCCCTGGAACTTATCCCAAGATTTCTCGCCGTAATTTATTTATATTAATTCTCAATGACTTTTCATAAAAGTCCCTGAATTACTATAAATTTTCACTTAATTCTCATCGACTGAGAACCTTGTGCGTGTGATCCTCTAGGTCCAAGTGCCAGTTTAGGTTGAAGTCCATTAAGCCCAATAATCTTTTACTGACTTAAAGTAATTTATTTAATATCACATATTAAATAAATACTTTATCAATTTATCAACTGATGATAATCAATCGGACTTCTGATCAAGTTGGGTGCCAAACAATACTATATGATCACAGAAGGCATTGACGCTCAGCAACCTACTAAAGGAACCTTTCTGTCTTCAGTTATCATGTGACTATAACCCTTCATTCACACTAATGCTCTCAAGTAAACTTAGACTATGGTCAACTATCAAATCTTAATCAGTTCACTCACTTAGATTGAATGCCTCAAAATACCATCATAAAACACTTTTATGATATGTTGTCTTGCCCTGCCAGGGACTGCTGGGCATCATACCATAATTGAGAGCGAATGATCTAGTATTTGTAAGGATCTGTGTGGGAGAACGAAGAATGTAGTGGAAACAAAATTTGTAATTTAATCCCGCCATACTCGATCCATTTAGAAAAACTACAGTAGAAGGATGATCAAATATCACTTTGCGTGGAGTCAAATCTGCCACCGAGAGGTTCCGTCGAAATGATGCCACTAGCCGTGCAAGTGTTCGGCCTCCAGTAGTGTCTATAAGGTCTTCTGGTTGATGGTTCATCCTCGATCCCTCAGCACGTTAAGCGCAATCACCGATGTTTCTTCTCCATGATGTTGCCCATAGCATGCTAATGGGAGTTCCTGACAGTTGGAAGTGGTAGAGCGGAGGAGATAGACGGGAAGCCCCTTTCGCTAGGTGCTAGAGAGAGTGAGAAGGGACAGCTAGATTTGGGGGGAACCCCTGCAGATTCGCCCAAGGTTCCCTCTCGGCACTTATTTATACTAATTAATACGACTTTTCATAAAAGTCTCTAAATTAATACAAAACTTATTTAAACACCATCGACTCAGAATCTTTGTGCGTGTAACCCTCTAAGCCTAAGAACCAGTCCGATTTTCAGCCCATTAAGTCTAGCAATCCTTTACTAGCTTAAAATAATTAATTTAATACCTTATATTTAATAATTACTTAATCAAATTATTATCTCATAAAATTCGGTCAAACTTCTAATTAAGTTGGGTGCCAAACAACACCGCGTGATCCTTAAAGATAATGGGTTCAACAACTCGCTCAAGAAATCTCTCCGTCATCAATTATCGTGCGGATATAATCCTTCATTCGTACCAATACTCTCGAGTCAACCCGCTCAAGAACTCTGATCATCCTCGCTTCTCCTCGACCATCGTGATTAGTTACAAATAATAAATAATTTGATATTAATATAAAATATACATTTGTATAAGATAATCCTGATGGCGAGTACATTTAAGGAGGGAGGTAAAAATACATTAGAGTGAGAGAGAGGGAGGCACCTCGGCCTCAATAATTAGCACTTAATTAAAAAATCATCACACATCTGCATCCACATTATCTCATCACATGACATAATATTCTAAGTGCTTATCCATGACCACGATTAACTTTTAATCGCTTCCACATAGATAATGCACATCACATGAGGGTTGATTTTTGAAAATAAAATAATTTTACTTTTCTCAAAACTTGAGTTCCAATCAAAATTTAGTATTCAATTTTATTTTATTTTAAATAGATTTTAAGCATGCTTTTAAATCTATATTTAAAAGTTGGAACATTACAAAATGTGCACACAAATTAACTGAAATTACTTCTAGAAGAATTCCATGCGAATTTAGAACTTTTCTAAATTAGATTAATCTAACACTTAGATTAATCACAAATCACTTAGCAACTGTTCTTAGGGAACGCCCAAAATTAATGATTTAAAATAGCCACATTAAACTAAAAATTATTTAATTTTAAATGTTAAACAAAATTTAAAATTAAAATTTGAAAATATTTTAGTTTAACGGGCCGGGGTGGGCCTGGCTAAGCCGGCCCGGGCAGGTCCAGCTCCCTCGAAATCGCAGAAAATAGAAATAATAAATAATTTCGAAAACTATTTCTAAATAGTTTTTCATAAAAAAATTGGGGATTACTTCTTCAATTCATCACTATCACCAAGTTAAGAAAAAAAAGATTGAATCCTTAGCCTGGAATCTATCTAGAAATTAATTTTGCAAGACTGAAATGGATGGAAGTGGTAACCTGGCTTTGAGAATTCGGGGGGAGAACGAAGAATGTAACGGAAATAGAATTTAATAATTTAATCCCATCGTACCCGATCCGTTTCGAAAAAGTAAGCTAGAACGGTGATCGCATATCAATATTTTTTACCATATCTTTATTAATTGTCAATTAACATTCTATCCGTTTAGATGTGATATGTAGTGGTTTCTGCACAAGAGAGTACCGTTCAGAGGAGTGAGTGTGTTTTTCTGCATTCTTTGTATTAATTGTAGGTGTATTCTCTATTGTTTGTGGGAGTGCTCTGGAGGAAGTTCTCTTTCTATTTCTAGTTATACTCCGGGTGTTTGTAATTTATGGAATTGGTGGTGCAAATCACCTTCCATCCATAAAAGAAAAACCAAGAAATATTATAATCATGAGAATGATTAGATGTTTAAAATGTTTTCTGTTTACAACTTTTTTACCATCAGGTTTTATACTACAAGATCTAATGGTGACTATATTTGATGGGAGATATATACCACGTGTTGCAGCATCTCTGGTGGCACACAATACACAGCAAGGTGTAGTGGTAATAGGCAGGATTCCCCATGTAATGGTGATGATCTCTATGCGAAATACGATTGTAATATTCATCTCCATGCATAAACTAAGTTTAATGGAAGACATATATACATTGGATGTTAGCATATTTAGTATTTTGCATGATAACGATGATATCATGCAAAGGAGCAAGTCTAATCTGATGGTCCAAGCTGTCACGCTGGATGGCAGTACAGTTTTGATGGTTGCTAGTACATTCGATGCACATGTGAGAGCAACCTCTTGAACCAAACACGGATTGTGAGAAAGATGCACTCAGAATAATGGTCTTGTTCATAGTTTCTTTCTAACCATAACTTGTTCAAGCTTTAGAAAGACATATTAATAGTAAAACTTTATCTACTTTATTATAACTTCTATTACTAAATTTTGAAGAAAGGACTACAATCAGTTAAAATCAGATCCATTTGGTGTTGAGAGAGTGAAGGCGGGACAGTGGATAAGAATTGAGAACAAATGAGGCACAGTTGGTATTGAGATTCCTCCTTCACTTCTATCCCTTGTGTGTGTACCTATAGAAATAGGAAGGGAAGAGAAAGCCTTGGGAGTGTGGGGAAATTTGGCTGACCACCTCTATTAAGCTAACATCCAGTAGGGAAGAATATGAAGGCCACAGACATTCTCAAGGTAAACACTTGCAGTGGCGGTGGAACAGCAGAAATTTTGGTTCTTGACGTATACATGCAGAGTGAGTTATGTTGCCCAATCACATGTATAATGTGTGCTATGTCTAAAATGAATGAAAGTTTAGCTGGATAAATGTACTGCAGTGTAATGGGAGTGTGCTTTCTTCCTACAATAAAAAAATTGGTGTCCATGAACTGAATTATCATGGTTTATAGAGTATTAAGTTCTTAAATAATTTTCAATTGCATAATTTATTTGTATTATCATTCAACAAGGATGAGGATTTTCAACTGCAGGCATCTTTATTCACACGTGGCCCCAAAAATAAACCAAATTCCCACTATGGATCACAAGCACAAGGTGTTCTTGGGTATCAAATTAAGTGGTAGCACCACATACCTGGTTTTGCTCAAACACCCAAATTACAGCACCTTGCAACATATATAGGAGGAGACGTCCAAGGGAATCCTTTGACTAGATCCATTGGCGAGCTGTGTAGGAAGGAGGCAAAAAGTAATATAAACCATATACACATTTTAGTAAAGGGTCAACAAATCCTTTTGCAAATAGAAGCCAGTATTACGCAACTAGAAACCACATTACAACATTTAGAGGATTCTCTTACACTTCTGGCATATAATATGCAATACAACATACAAACAAAGG
Source organism: Zantedeschia hybrid cultivar (assembly GCA_030544215.1). Lineage (NCBI taxonomy): Eukaryota > Viridiplantae > Streptophyta > Magnoliopsida > Alismatales > Araceae > Zantedeschia > Zantedeschia hybrid cultivar. The sequence goes on along the minus strand of JARZZO010000009.1, from coordinate 59,368,846 downwards.
ATATCAGGTCCCTCTCAAGTGTACAATTTGTCCAATCATTTGCAAGGTAAAAAATATTGATGCATTTTTGCTCATTATATTAAAAAGGCCTAGGTACACCAATAACCTTGTTAAATTGCTAATTATAGTTTTGTCCCTCGATTTTTCAAGAGATTATTAATAACCCTTTTAAACGAAAATTATGTCAAGAATCCCCCTGTCATCACATCCTGTAACCAGATCCAACTAAACAGTAACTAAACTGTAGTTAAATCTTAACTCTACATAAAAAAGACAATAATACCCTCATCTTTACCCTCCCACCCTCTTCTCTCTCCTCTCCAAATAGTGGACGCTCGATCTCTCTCTAACTCCATCAACAGCATCAGCCAGGCCTACCAAGAACGTCTGGAACTACAATACATGGCTAGTGGTCACCAACTCACCAGCTCCACCGACACTATCGGCCAAGCCCTTGCCCTCGAGATAACCTGAGAGTCTCTCTCTCTCTCTTTCTCTCTCTCTCCCTATGTGCATGGAGCGTCGTCACTTAAGGAAGGGCATCGGCATGGACAAGAGCGATGCCTCAATTCTCTCTCTCTCTCTCTCTCTCTGGGTGGGTGCATCCATGGCCAATAAGAAGCCGACCATACAACCACTTATAGAAGTCGATTAAGAAGTTGGATGGATGATGATAAGGGTCAGTGGTCTCATCATATTCTTGTACTTGGGAGACTTGAAGCCTAGAGGGAAGTAGGTTGGAGGCAACTTGCAGTAGTGAAGGAGCGAATGGGGCTATCCAGTCACCATGATGTGTCTCAAAAGGACTAATTAAGGAAGAAAATAAGAGTAAATAATCAAAATGAAGAGCTGAAATACGTCCACCATGCGTGAGGCACCTTAGAGAAATAGCCAAATTTCAAGTTAATCAATTAAAATAAAGAAAAAATAATCAAGGGTGATTAATTCAAACTTAGGGATGCAAAATGCATCAGCCATGGTAGACACGTATTAGTGACTTAGCTTAATTTTGAGAAAATGAAGAAAAATCTACTACAAATCTATTTTAAAAGATGACTTTGGTGCATTATGACATAAAATTGAGATGTAAAGATGTAACTAATATAATGTCAAAAGTAGCGTGCCTACAACAATGGTGATGGCGGCTTTCGGAAAGAGCTTGATTATCATCGGGTTCCTACTCTCAATAGGTTTTTTCATAAAATAGGTCACCTTTCGGATGCCTACACCAAGCGGCAAAAGCAACACTTATTAGGCAAGCCTCCTATATCGTCTAGGACTACATACTATAACAATGTTCCAAAGACTAAACAACAAGAAGTTGTCTAGGTACCTATTGCAAACAGGAAAGTAGGTAAGTTCAGGGAGGGTAAGAAACCTTTTGATGTAACTCTTCCCAGTGCTAATGCCTTTGATCGATTAAGGGATGCTCTTCAAATCGAAGGTGTTGAAGACAAAGTAGGTGTTCTAAAACTTCTTGTTCATACACTTCACACGGAGATTGTCCTATAAAGAGGAATGCATGAGCCAACAGTAGTAGAACATTTTATCCCTCAGAATTCAAATTGTCTCCCTCCTCCTCAGCAAGTAAAATTATCACAAAATATGCCACAAAAGATTCCTTCCTTCACACTCGCCTTCCTTGAGTAATTAAAATCTTTCCATAATAGGAGGTGTTGGGAATATAGTTGCTTCTCGACAACTACTAACTTCATTTGAGCATTATTCAAGCATAGATGACTCCTCAGCACTAATTATGTTTAAACTACAGAAGGAAAATTATCTCATGATTGATGCAGGTCTAAACCCTTTGGAGGTCACCGGCAATCGAGTTATTTCCATGCCTTAGCTGGATTCTAAATTGTCCCTGAGGGTCACCCTTTCCAAAGCGAAAGTGACCGTACTCTGAAGTAAGTAAACCTCGTGCTCCATTGATATAATCCTCTCTAATCTAGAATATAAGGGACGTTGAACGGATTGAGATCGTCTACTTCATTTTTTCTACACCACTTATACTTCACTCATTCTGATTGGTCTAGAATATTTAAAAAGTAAAAACTTTTCTTTTTTTTAGGTTCCACTTTCTTCCCACCACAATAACTGAACCAATCAGAATGAATGGAGTACAAGTGGTGCAAAAGAAGTGGAGTAGACGATCTCAATCCATGTTGAACACTCCAAGAGTGTTTAAGACTTGTATCCAGAGGCATAGATGTCTTTTTGTTGTTGTCTTCGAATCCAAAATTCCTTTTAGTAGAGCAAACAGAATTGGTCGCAAGTGTGGTTTTTATCATGTCATTGGGAAGTCAGTGGATGAAAAATATGGTTATTGTGGCAATCCTCCATTGTCTTAGAAGTCGTGCACCTTGATGCTCAATTTATCACCATATCTGTGAAGGTGCTTGACGTTATGGTTTGTTATCTCTCCTTTATTTATGCCTCTTGTGATCAACATATCAAGAATTCACTTTTTGACTCCCTTCTTAGAGTTTGCAGAGAGCATCAATCTTGCTAGGTGCTGATTTTAATACAGTTCTTAACTCAATTAGAGAAAATTGGGTGTAACACATGTTCTTGTAATTTCTTTATCGTTCCAAGGTCTCATTTCTATTGCGTGCCTAGCTTATTGATGTAGGCTTCTCTAGTGGTGCCTTCACAAGGTCTAACAAACAACAAGCTGTATATAGGGGCTAGTAATATCAAGATCCGGTTGGATAGAGTCTTATATTACCTTGCATGGACTGCTATAATACGATGATTTCAGTGAAACATCTGATAATTAAGAGACCTTCCGATCATGTTCCCTTGCTCCTTTCTATGCAGTAAGCATCTAGTTCCCCTACTAGATTTTGTTGTCAAGTAATTATGTGGCTCGCCCATCTGATTTTCATTCAGTGGTTCAGCGGGCCTGGGTTAGGGATTTTAAATGTTCATTCTAATCAAATTCTATAATGTTCAAAATGATATCTTTTAAGACTATGAAGTAGAATTTGAGTGCTTGGAGCAAACGAAACTTTTAGAGATGCTGAACAAAACATCTCTATTGCAAAATTCAAGGTTATATATTGCTGCACAAGTCAACTTTGATGGGGATCTAGGAGGTGAACTGAAAATCGGCCATCTACCAAGAAGAAATTTTCTAGAGTAAAAAGACAAGAGTGGCATGGCTAAAGCTTGGTGATCAAAATACTCACTTTTATCATTTGAAAGTTAAATTTAGTCGTGGAAAGAATTTTATCATCCAACTTAACGGGAATGGCTCAGAATGGCAGGGAGGATAAAAATTATTCTGAAACAACATGCAGTCTTAATTCTTTCTTTCTTTCCACAATATTCTCTACTGAAATGCGCCATGTTGAGAATTAGTTGCTACATGTTGTTCCTCGTTTATTAATCACAGAAGACATTAACGATGGACTTTGTGATATTCCCACCAAATCTGCTATTACAGTTTTTAACAACTACACCATAAACAACAATTATAGAAACCATTACAAAAAGTGTTTAATGTTGTTTTTTATTCATTTAGCAACAAAATCCTCCAAGAGATGTCTTCAGCTGTAACAACAATTGCAAAAATTACAAAATTATTGTACATAATTGCTACATTAACATTTGGCGCAGCATGTGATTTTCAACAGTAGTTATATTTCCGATGTGCTCTAGATGAAGAGCATGACTAGTCCAATTTCAAATATTTTTAATTTTCTAGTTGGAGTAACAGATAGCTTGGCTAACTTGAGAGTGAAAGTTCAGTGTGCATGGACTCCATTCCTTCTAGGCCAGTAAGTGTTATGGCATCTGGCAAGGACATCCAGCCCAATTGTTTGAGCTTTGAAACTGAAAGCCCTATGGGCAGATTGGATGGTACTGACATTTTAAGGCATGCACGTCATCCATTCCACCGATTGCTGATTAAAAAATTGTAGCTACAGTATTCGGAGATATATATTACAGCAAATGCTTCTCATCATCTAATCTGATCTTCGTTTATCCTTGTCACATAATTAAAAGAAATGCCAGGGTATGAGTGTGAGGGAGGGTTGAATTGGGTGTTGAAAAAAATTAAATGACAATAGCAAACAAAAAATACGAAAAAATAGGTTAATGAAAAGGTGAAGATAATGGAGTACGGACATAAAGTGATAGACTTTCATAACAGTTCGATAACTTCAAACTTATTTATATTGCCTAAGGTGGATATATTTTAGATTTCACTTACGAGAGAATAGCACATGAGTGAGATGCTGAGGGTGCCTGATTGCGAGCAAAATGGCAGAGTTTAAAAGAAAGGGTGCATGAAAGAAAGAAGCAACGCTATAAGAAATAAAAGAGAAGAAAAATCTAATATACAACATCCGACCGTTTGCATGCATGTAGGTAGGCCATGAGGTAGGCTTCAAACACATGGCTAAACCTAAGCTAAAGCATATCATTAATTTATACGTGGAGGCATTTATTGCCCTACACAACATGTCACATATTTTTAAAATAATTTAATCTACTTTAATTTTTAATCGAAATTATTAAATTAACTTGCTCGACTAATAATGAACTATCAACAAATGAAAAAAATAACGTGTCTAATAGTTATTCTCGAACATCGTAGTTATACAAAATGGATGCTCTAAATAATGTCGTTTGTACTGTGTACTATCTAGTCGATAATAGAGAAAGTTTAATAGTTTGATTAAAAATAAAAAGTTGATTAAATTATTTTAGAGTATATGTACTACGGTACTTATTGTGCATCTGCACAAATTCGCTAGAAAATTGGCATATCTGACAATCTCAATTGTATGAGAACTGGCATGAAGTGATCGTGTAACAAAAGACAAGGAACTAGCAAAAAATCCAAGGAAATCGGTAGAGAAGGTTCTGATTCTTCTGAACAATTAATATATTAATCGCAACTGTGGTGGGTTTCTTATAACACGTACGTTTCGGCTTTGTCAAATGCTGCATCCAATAGAAATGATAACCTATAAATCTTTTTCCTGAAAACCTACACGAAGTTTCGACGTGCGAGGTTTTTCAATATTCCTTGATGTTCTGCATGCATGGGGATTCCTGTGAGTACCATTCACATGAAGCCATGCCTGATCATGCAATTTGCAGAGTTTTCAAACACCATCCCTGTGAGATGCATGCCTGTGCATGAAGCATACACGGGACCTAACAAAAGAAAAGAACCGAATGAATGTGAGGCCATCATGGATATATATATGCACGCTAACCTTCAAACTTCTCCTTTATATGCTCTTTGGCTGGGGAGGGGAGATTTCTTTCATTTAACTGGAACATTGTTCCTGTTAGCAGCACTTTTGAGATACTCGATCGGTCTTATCGCATTTGATTCGACATGAGGCTCGTCATGCATATCTGAAAGTTCACACCAGATATACTAGAGTGGGAAGGAAGAGGAATTCATGGACGTTGCTTTCTTCCCTTTACCTGATCTTCTCACGCAATGTTCGCATCCCGGCCGGTAATGGTCACTAGACTGGAACAAATATGCATGCATAAGCAAGAGGTTTGATCCATATATAGAAGGGGACACTATATATATTAATTGCAAATGGATTCATTCTTCCCATATATATATACATACGTATATATATAAAACTGTTAAGTCTCTCTTCCTGCTCGCTGAAACAAAGAGGACCCGAGAGAGAGAGAGAGAGAGAGAGAGAGAGAGAGAGAGGTTCACAATTCAGGCCAATATGTTCTTGAACGTAAACGTCCCCCTGCATGGGGGCGTCATCGACGTCGCGGCCTTGAGAGAGCTCATCCACCAGCAGACGGGCATCGAGCCCGCCCGGCAGCTGCTCATCTGCAACCGCCGCCTGCTGCGCGGCAACGGCAGCATCAACGTGGCGGAACGACACCCTGATATAGAGGTGTACGCGCGCCCGGGTGCCAACCGGGTCCTCTGGGTGAGAACCCATGTGGGCGGGGAGGCCGTCCGCTCCACCTACGGCGCCAACACACCCGTCTCGGAGCTGAAGCGGTTTCTGGCCCGGCGGTACCAGCTGGCCCCCTCCCGCCTGGTGCTCACCACGCTGGGGGTCACCATGGAGGAGGAGGACCCGCTTGGCGAGTACGCGGCGGACGGCCGGGTCGAGGTCGCAGTGTCCGTGGAGGACGATGGGGAACCTGTGCAGTTGGTGCTGGTGTCGGTGCGTCACCGGGATGGGCCGGGCAGCGTTACGTTCACCATGGATGCCCGGGACACCTTCGACGTGCTGCTGGGCAAGATGGAGAAGGCGGGCATGGTGACCAAAGGGGAGGAGGTGACCCTCGTCTCAGGCGACGTGCTGTTCGAGAACTGGAGGACCTTAGGCGACTACCAGCTGACGCATGTTAAGCTGAGGATACTTGAATAAATAGATGTTATATATATAGAGAGAGAGAGAAGAGATCCTCTCACTTGACTAGTGGATAAAAGTCTAACAGTACAAAGAAAAAGAGGGAGACAGTTATTACAGAAAAGTCTCTCACTTGTCCTAAGATTTCTGCTCATACTTGAGCCCTCCCTCTTGTCCACCAACCTGTCGAAGCGATCTCTTTAGAAATATATATATATATATATAGAGAGAGAGAGAAAGGGAAAGAGTATCTGATTTGTTGGACTGGTGATTGATTCACTGTCAAGTAGTAATATGGAAAGATTTAGTAGTAATAGTACTGCTCTAGGGTTGATTTGTTGTGGAACCTAAGAAAGTTCACTCATCAGATGAAGGTCAAGTAAGGTTTATCATTATTTTCCTTAATCGGGCATCGTTATCGTTATCATAAGACAACCGCCACCAACATATTCTATTAAAGTTAGTTACTTGTTATTCTTTCTATCAAGGCAATTTGTGATCTTAAGAATACCGTAAGATTGCTATGATATCATTTTTATTTATGATACATGCATTTACCAGAGGAGGAGTACGTAACGATAGGGATACGTACACGTTTCTTTGTAGCAAGGAAGTGATACGAGGATATATTTATATATATATGTATTGAATACACTAAAGCAGGCATCTTTAGTAGAAAAAAGATTATTTAATTAGGTACCCAATTCCACCGAGTCCGAATCGCCTCAGCATATTGGTTGATCGAATTCAATCAATGCACTGGAGGGTGAGGGTGGGGACATCGAGCTTTCCAGCTAGGCGAGAAACTTTTTTTCTCAAAAATCTGCATCTCTCCCAATGTATTGACTAAGCTCGATGACTGAGCTCGATCAACCAGTGTACTGACTCAATTCCACCTAGTCAGTTCCATCCCTAAATCAAGAACTGAAAATCTGACGGATCTAAGCATATATGTGTGTGTAATCTATGCATGTGCTTATATATGTATGTGTTCTCTCAAACTCAGTCCAGTATGAGTCGCGTAACGTCATATATAGAAAAGATGTATGAGAGATAGAATAATTCACAAATGAAATGACAAATGATATCAATGCCATCATATATTTTTAAAATTATAATCCAATACTATACTCAATATATATATTAGATCTCCAATAGGTAATTTGAATAAGAAACAAATAACTCATTTCTCTAAATAGTAAAATTACATCATTCTCTTATACCCCTACTACATCAATGTACTAAAAGAAATCAATATGTTAATTTATAATGTAACACTTTATCAAAGTTCCTTCCTTCAATACAGGTACTCCTATCATTCTAACTCCCAACACATTTCGTTTGAAAAATGTTAGTAGGCTTTATGAGTCTAAGAAACTCAATATAAGCATCAATTCTACGTATATAATGTTAGTATTTGGTGGTCTGAAAGCCAATTCAATACTATGTATCATTCAGTTTATTAATATAATGACATTAATTTATTGTGTGTAATTAGTTCAATCTATGACTATCGTATCACGATGAAGTCTATGAATATGTGTAATAATCTTCGGATTATGATGAGATCATAATTACGAGACCGAAGACTTATAAATACATGTTCTTAATTATTCCTAGTCGGAAGATGTTTGAGATGGACAACAAACATCCGGATAGACTAGTACAGGTTTCTTCAGCTCATATGATGAGGGTGACTGATCCTATAAGTCACTTGTGTGAAGACACTATGCTGGACCTATAGGTGCTCATTGGAGAATGAGTTCACTGAATTGATCCGACCTAGAATCGCTGGATGGTATACCTCACTGTTAACCAGCTCGATTCTTTTGTCTCGGTTGCGTAGATGATCTTTAGACCTGCGACACTAAAGATACCTTGATGGTACGTCTCTGAGCTTTGACTTTAACTAATGAATTCCTAACCATGGGTTATCAATAAGTCAAATGATAGGGTTCAGAGAAATGCCATCGAAGGTAATTGTGTGTTCAATATAGGATCATTCGCTCTTGATATTATGAGAAAGAATGTTCTGGGAATGATGCGCTTAAGTCCCTGGCCAGGGCGAACACTGTATCAGATATAGAGTTATCCAATATAGATTAGCAGCATCTAATTCAAATGAATCAACCAGTTAGGGTTTAACAGTAAACCATATCTTAGGTCGATTCGGGAACATTGCACGGATGAAGGATTATATCCGTGTGCTAACCGATGACGGAAATGTTTCAATAGAGGGTTGCGATAACTCCAATGTCATTTAGGATCACGTGATGTTGCTTGACATCTAACGTGATCGAAAGTCTGTCCGAATTTACTGTGTGACATTAAATTCGGTTGATTAATTAATATAAAGATATTAATTATATTAATTAATTCGGTGGGTCTATAATGAGTTACTGGGCTTAATGTGCCATTAAATGGACTGGTATTTGGACCTAGAGGGTCACACGTAAAAGGTTTTCAAGTAGATGGATATTTAGATAGGATTTCGGATAAGTATAGATTTTTATGAAAAATCGCAAACATACTTATTATAAAAGAACAACTGCTAGGTCGGGAGCAAGCAACCCTAACCCTAGCCGCCGCCCTCTCTCTCTCCTCTCTCCTGGGCGCACATCCCAAGGTCGGCCCTCTGGAGGCTCTGCTTCGGCTCCCGACTGCTCCGCCTTCCGTCCGACGAGAGTTTCCAAATCCGCATGTCGCGGCGGATTATGCGTAGCTAGACAGGATCCACGAACGCCGCATCGAGCGAGGAGGCGAGGACGATCCATCGAGAGGAGAACCACATGGATACCGCTACAGGCCGAATACCTGCGCGGCTTGCGACATCGCTCCGACAGAACCGGAGAACAAACGCGGATTTGAATCTGCGCAAGGTAAATCATATTTTCCAGTTTATTTTGTTGACCGAAACAGGACGAATCCGATCCTGAATAATTTATTTCCATTGCATTTTTGGTCGGATCTGGGCACAGAGAACCCAAGAGTGGTATTAGACCTAGGTTCCACTGTGTTCTTCGCCGTTTCATTCACCAAATCGATCGTTCTATATATATTCCATGCAATTATTTGATTTTAAAATAATGTTCATGAGATGAACACGAGTGATTAGATATCATATCTGCAAAAGAAATCTCTCTTCTTCTTTTTTGTGCAATTTGTGTTCTTCGTGAGACGAAGAACGGTGTTTTGTATTTCCCGTTTTCGGGTTCCCAAATCATTGGGGTTGGATCGCCGGCACTCCGGATCGCCTAAGAGGTGCTGTCGGCTTTTGTTGGATCCATGGCCGGCCCTCTTCCTCCTTCTCCGGCAAGTTAAGGGGGAGGGGGGGGTCGGATTGTACGTTGAAGGGGTTATGGAAGGGAGGCGCCACCGGCGTAGTTGCCGGCAGCCCTGGTCGTTGGGTGGTGCCCCACCGGGCAGGGGCCCACCGAACGACACCTGCTGGGCAGGTGGCCGGCGGCGGGGCGCTGCCCCCTTCTCCTGCGCACAGCTAGGGTTTCCTAGTTGTGCGCAGGGAAAGGGACGGGCCCGCCCCTACTAGGCTGGGCTTTGGGCCGAGCCAGCCCAGTGGCTGGCCTGGACCAGACCCGTCAAGGTCTGGGTCCGAGTCCAACTGCTGGTTGGGTTAGCCCAATGGCCGGGCCGGGCTTAGCAAGGCTGAGCCCATTTGGTCCTTTTGGACTTGGCCCATTAAAACCCCATCCTCCCCTTTTATTGGCCCTTTTTAATGAATTTATTAAAACATAATTGAAATTTCATTTGAATGGGATTTTAAATTAATTTAAATTTTATTTTTTTGCTAATGGGGAGGGCTAAAATAGATTTCTTTTCGTAAATACTAATTAACAAAGTGTTGCTAATTATAAATTAATCTAATTGTTAGATTATGTGATATTAATGACTGTTAGTATAGTTGTTAAATTGATTTCATTAATATCAATTCATTTAATATGCATGGAATATTATAGACCGGTTTATTTAATGGGTTTAGACCGGTTTATTTGATGGGTTTACACATGTGATGTGATATTAATGTTGATACTGTTTTTAAATATGATTTAAATCTTCATATCAACTAGATTAATCTTTTTTGAAAATTCAAATCCAAATTTTGTTTGGTCCCTAGTTTATGAAACCAAAATATTATTTTTCGAAAATTTTATTTAGCCATGTGTTGTGCTAAATCATGTGTGGTTTGTTTAATTAAAATTGCACGCTGGTCATGGATGAGCATTCTTTCTTTGTGGATGTGGATGATGATATGTGTGAATGCCTAGATTATTAATTGTTAATAAATAGAGGTCTACGTACCTCTCCCTCTCTCCTATTCCACTGTATCTCTACCTCCCTCCTTGATGTACTCGCCATAAGGCTCTTTCTTTTAAATTTTCATGTAATTGAAATTTATAATGTAATTTGATCGAGGCGGCTGGGCGTGGAGCGAGGATGATCCACAACTGCAACCAAGAATGAAATGAAGGAGTTCATTCAACCAATGAATTTGCAGACTCATGATATAATTTTTATATTGTATATGTGTGTGTGTTTGACTATCTAGCTCAAGTCAAACCACAGTACCATCCATCACCACACTAATGACATGTAGGCGATGTGTGTATCTTTTTTATTACGAATCAAACTATCTAGGTTATTAGTATATAAATAATATATTTGATATATTAAATATTGTAGATAAATAAAACCTTCGTTTCAAAATCTAAGCCGTAGCACGAGTCATTGAGAATGCACCGCGTGGCTCTCCATCAATATGATTAATAGAACTTAATTTAGTAGTGGCATATTCTATGTGTTTACCCGAGATTTGCCATCGTCTATTGAGAGGACTATTAATCATAGCATTTGATGCCTTTGGATAAGAATAGAGGAACGATACAGTTATCCACGTGTTTACCCAGGAACTATATTTTTACTCTACTCTATCACGTATTGATGATAATGCTTAGACCGGGGATAATGGTCTACTGTGTTTATCCGGGACTATTAATAACCTAGGAGCCGAAATATGATCGGATATTGCAAGGAGTTGCAATTATCATAAGATGATTGTTCTGAGATAGCGGTATAATACTCCGTGTTTACCCGAGGTTATACTGTGATGCTTGGAGATTCTAATCTCCACTAGGAGACTGTTGGCGTCTCCCGATCTGTATATTTGAAGGTTATACAGTCCGACGAAAATTAGTGAGAGGAAAACTAGATAAACAAAGTCCATGTCTTTTTTTTCAAAATTAATTGACTGAATATCTGCTAATTGTAATATGATTATCTCCTGTAGGCTAAAATGTCGCACTATAATCTGTTGCGTGGCATACTTGATGCCAATCGTTTAACAAGCCCGAATTACTCAGACTGGCTCAGGAACCTGAAGATTGTCCTCAGGTGGGAGCAAATAGCTTATGTCCTGGATGATGAACCTCTTACTAAACCAGCATTAGATGTCCTAGAGGAGGACTGCTGACATATGAAAAATAGAAGGAAGATTCCACTATGGCCCAATGCTACATGCTAGTCTCTATGAGCAGTGAGTTGCAGAGGCAGCATGAGGAGAAGGATGCTAGATCCATCATGCTCCATTTGAAGGAGTTATTTGGTGAGTAGAGCATGATTGAAAGATATGAGATATTTAAGAATATGTTCAAAGCTCAAATGGCAGAGGGATCTTCAGTACAGACTCATGTGCTGAAGATGATAGAATGGGTGGAGAGACTGGATGCTCTTGGGGTTCCACTCCCTAAGGAAATGCATACCGACCTTGTGTTATCTTCACTTCCACAATCATATGCACAGTTCATTGTTAACTTTAACATGAACAAGATCCAGACCACTTTGACTAAATTACTGAACATGCTGAAGACTGCAGAAGAGAACCTTGTGAAGGATAAACCTCATGTTCTTATAGTTGCTAAGACCGGCAGGAAAAGACTAGCAGTCCAAGCCTTCAGGAAAGGCAAAAGCAAGAATCAAAAGAAGCCGAAAGTTGTCAAGAAGGACAAAGGTAAGAGTGCTGAGAAAGATAATTGCTTCTATTGTTATCAAAAGGGCCATTAGAAGAGGAATTGCAAAGAATACCTCAATGACAAGGCTCAAGGAATTGTGAAGTAGCAGGACGCTTCAGGTACCTATATGATAGATGTAAACTTGTCAACAAGGGATTGTACATCATGGGTATTAGATATTGGATGTGTATCTCGCATCTGCAATTCTGTGCAGGCACTGACAAGAAGACGTAAGTTAAGGACCGGTAAGGTGGAGTTGAGGCTAGGTAACAGTGCAAGAGTTGCGGCGATCGCCGTAGGGATAGTGGAGCTCAAGCTGCCATCCGGAGACACTTTTTCATTAGATGAATGTTATTATGTACCTAGCATAATAAGGAATATTATTTCTATTTCATGTTTAGATATAATAAGGTACACTTTATCTGTTGGGAACAATTTTTGTTCAATTTATTTTAGAAATAAATTAATAACTTCTGCTACATTATCCAATGGATTGTACTTATTAAATGTGTCTCATGAGAATTTAAATATCAGTTCCATAACTAAAAGGAAAAGGTATGAAATGAACAAAACCTACTTATGGCATTGTAGGCTTAGTCACATTGGAGAAAACAGACTCCAAAGGTTGTATAAAGATAGATACTTAGATCTATTTGATTATGAATCATATGCAACCTGCGAGTCATGTTTGATGGGTAAAATGGCTAAATCTCCATTTTCTGGAACTGGAGAACGAGCCAAAGGCATACTAGAACTAATACATTCTGATGTATGTGGTCCTATGTCTACCCAAGCCTTTGGTGGTTTCTCATACTTCATCACATTCACGGATGATTACTCAAGATTCAGATTCATATACTTACTGAAGTATAAATCTGCAGCCTTTGAAAATTCAGAGAATTTAGAAATGAAGTAGAAAAACAAACTGGAAAAAGCATAAAAGTCATCCGATCTGATCGTGGTGGTGAATACTTAAGTACATAGTGTAGACACACTAATTTTGACGTCATTTTGAGTAAATTTCATATCATATAATAATGTCTCAGAATGGTCTGATATTTAACCATTGATTAATTTTTATTGATCTTTTTGAGTGTCGGGTTTAACAGACATGTTTAAGTTAATCAATTGAATTGATTTTAACTCAAATTTCTGCTAAAATATGAAGAAGTCTAAAAGACGTCGACCTATGTGGACGCGATTTAGAGTTTATTCCTATTTTAACGTTTAAATTTGAATTTTAATCAATTGATTAATTAGCTAAAAGGCGTCTGTGAGGGTTGACGCGTTTTAGGTTTCCTAGGCTATTTTAACTTCTCTTCCGGATGTTTATCATTATCTTAATTAGTGTAAAAGACGTCTACACACGTGGACGCGTTTTAGCTAATACAGATAAAGATAATTTTTTCGGATATTTATCCTTATCTTAAATTAATCTGAAAGGCGTCAGCCATGGTGGACGCGTTTTAGATAATTACAGATAAAGATGAATTAGTCAGTATTTATTTGTCGGTTAAGATAGATAAATCCTAGATTTTTCTATGTTAATCGCGAACGCAGAAAAAACCTATAAATACCTTACATCTTGAAGAGTAAAAATGTTGAATTGAGCCCCAATGAGAAAAGAGAGAGCATTATTATAGCGAGTTGAAGATCGAAGCAACAACGTCGGAACGTCGGAACGCCGGAGCGCTGCCATTTCCAGAAGTCGGCGTCCTTTCAAGAATCTTCATCCTTTCAAGGCTTCAACCCATTGGGCATAAGTGTTTCATTTCTGCATTTTCATTCTACATCTTCATTAATCTTTCATTCTTCATTATTCACTTCATGCAACACACACCACAGCATAATCTTTCAAAACCTATTTGATTTAAGGGGTTTCAAAAACCATTTAAACAAGTAAATTTGCTGTTAAATTATATGCTTAAAATCATGATCAGTTAGATATTGCTTATATTTAAAATTCTCATCATCATTATTTCTTCATTTTCTGTTTCTCTATCTCTGCTGCACTCAACAACAACAAGAGATCAAAAGGGGAAATCAAGCACAAAGCCAGAAGGACTTCTGGACGATCCTCAACTTCAAACTCAACAGCAAGAACAAAAGAACAAAGAAAGGGCTTTCTTTCTTCAGCCGGCTGAAGGAGGGGAATCAAGGACTCAACATCTTCCGTGTTCAAACAGGTAGGCGATCAAAACTCTCTTTTAAAACTTTTTAAGTCAAAAGTTTCTGGCGATCACTGCACTTAGTTACTATTTTTAATAGGTTAGTTTACACTAAACAACATAGATTTTTCATGTTAATTACACGAGCATTTTCAGCACCTACAGCTCTTTTGGCGATCACGATGGGACTTGGTCTCGCCATCTTTTAGTTTCTTTTTGTTCTTGCTATCATCAACCGGGCACCCACGGTGCACCACTTGTGTCTCTCGACACGTCCTCACCAATTGGTGAGTGTTTTAGTTTAGTTAATTTCCCTCGTGCACCACGTGCACACCCCAGTGGCAAGATCTTGCCCTCCCCTTGATTAGTTCAAAAAGCTGTTTTTGTGATAAAAATGATGTGTGATTGATAGATTTCCTAGTTGTTTAGTTAGTAAATCATCATGTTTAAAATCTGGAACTAAAAAAATTTGCATGAGTCGATTGTTTACTACTTTTTATCTTGTTTGAGGAGGATTCAACCCAGAAAATCCTCCTGCAAAACTGTTTCTGTGAACTGAAAAGCGTCCAGGAGCACTGACGCGTTCCAAAACCGCGTCAACACTCCCAGACGCCTTTCAGTCTTCACATCTTCTCTGCTGTTTGCATCTGTTTCTGCGAAAAAATTAAGTTCTGTGTTGAATAGCGTCGACTAACATCGACGCGATTCAGACAGTTTCTTAGTTATTTTTCAGATCTGTTTCTGCAAAAGAATTAAGTTCTGTTTTGAATAGCGTCGACTATCATCGACGCGATTCAGACAGTTTCTTAATTATTTTACAGTTTCCAGATTTCTGTGGTTTGAGTGCTAGCTACCCATTATTTATTAAACATTAGAGGCCATCCAGGCCGTAGGGCATACGCATTGAGGCGAATACCCTCCTTTTCTTAGGAACACATTACTCGACGTCAGCAACTCTCTCTGATTGGGTTGGTCCCTTGATCAGACTAGAGAAGTTGACGTTGAGACCTCCATAAGTCCCCAAAATCAAGGTATTCCTCCTTGATCATCAGGCTGGTTGTACCAATTGAAGTCCCGGCTAGATTCCGAAAGCGTTGTGAGAGAAAGCCCTAGAGAATAACGGTGGAAATTGAACTGAAACTAGGATCCTTTCCCTGAGCAAAATTGTGGTTTAATCCAATTCAAATAACTCAACAAGGAACCTTAAAATCACGTTAAACATCCACTTGTTTGATTAATTTCTGTACAACTTGTTTGTTAAATCTTTGAAAAGGGAATCTAACATCATGTTGCTGCGATCAGGCAGGGACTTGAGTATGGCTCAAGACGCCATCATCAACTACGAGGGAGATGCTAATGCCCCTCGCGATTCAGACTACAACTATGAGAACGGGAGAGATGCTGATGCCTCCCGTAATTCTGCCCCCATTCCATATCGACAAGATGGGAATGTCCGGACTCCTCTTTTTCATCCACAGGATCGATATCCTGATCTTCCCCCGCATGAATATGCGATCCCTAATCCCGATCTAGAGGGGGACATGAATCAGAATGATCCCTCACCCTCTGATCCCTCCGATCTCGTCAACGCCTTGGGAGTTCTTGCCTCCCGACTGGACCCTCAGCAGTTCGAGGCGATCCAGTCTATTCTAAAGGGGAAGGCACCCGTGCAGCCTGCTGAGCCGAACCCTTTGGCTCCCCCTGTTGTTACTCAACAACCTCCTCTTCCTCCTCCTTATATCCATCAGGCCATGGAAGGCCTTCATATTACTTCTCGGCCAGCTGGGCCACAACTTTCATCATCTAGACAACCGGCTAGACCGCAAACGCCTATTTATCAAAATGCCCTCGGGCACGGCGGAAGCTCTGCCGGACCTCCTCTTTATTGTCCTCCCTGTCCAACGTACTCTAGGCAGCAGGCCTATCAAGTACTTCCACCTCCTCCTCCTCCCCAGGCAGAACTGACCACGCAAGCGTTGCTGGCCAAGATGGAGCGCATAGATGAGCAGTTCAACAACCTCCAGAAGATGATGGGGGTTAAAGCTGTGCCAGAAATCAGTTTACCGAGCCTGCCAGTATTCCATCTGCCACCCTCTGAGATGCCAGTGTACTGGAAGTACAACGGTACTGGTAACCCCTTCACACATCTGAAGGAGTTCATGTACGAATCATCTTTCTGGCAGAACGACAAGAGGTCGTTGGCCTTCTTGTTCAGGAGATCTCTAGAGGGACCAGCCCTCGAGTGGTTCTTTTCTCTGGAACCCTCCGAAGTAGAGGATTACGGTATCGTTTCACGCAAATTTATCCAACGATATCAGGACAGAGTTGCACCCTCCTTGTCTATCACGGACCTCATTGCAGAAAAGATGAAACCTGATGAGGAGTTTGTCAGTTTTGCTGACAGGTGGCGGGGCCTGGCCAAAAAGGTGAAGGATCACTTGTCCGAATCTGAACAAGTGAAGATGTTAATTTCTAACGCCACACCCCAGTTCAAGCTAGTCCTCTCCTTGAACAATTTGACTAACATGGCAGAGCTCTATGAAAGAGCACGGTACTGCCAGAATGCCTTCAAGGACGCTATGTTCTCTAGCGTCTTTGATCCTCACAGACCTAGCAGGCCTCCACCTCGGAAGCCTGCAGTGCCGAATTCTCCCAGCACAGGTCCGACTACTGAGGGCACGCTCTCTCACGAGCAAGTCAGTAGCATGAACAATAATTCGCCCCAGTTCGTGAGGAACCAACAGCAATACCAGAGGCCACCGCAGCCGAACCAACAAGGGTATAGGCAGCAGCAGAACCCCCATTATCAACAGCAGTATCAGGGGCCCCAGCAGCCGAATCAGAACCAGCAACAACAACAGCCGCAACGGCAAAAGCAGTACCAACAGCCCCAACAGCAATATCAGCAACAGCAACAGCAACAGCAGTATCAACCACGTGCACCGCCGGCGTACCATAATGTCCCTCCTCCTGGTGACTACAACCAGCAGAGAAGACCTCCAGGCCCGAAGAGGGCAGAATACCCGGCTCTCCCAGAATCCTTGGCAGATATCTTCAGTGCCCTAATGGCAGCTAATGCCTTAGTTTTGCCAAGGGAAAAGGCCGTCTGGCCTCAAAATGCCGATACGTCCAGGTATTGCTATTTCCATAGGCAACCTGGGCATACCATTGACACCTGCTTCCAGTTCAGAGATTATATTCATGATCTCAATGAGCAGGGCGGCATAGACTGGGAGGAGATGAAAAAGAACATATCAGCCCTGAAGGCGAGAAGACCGCAGCAGCAGCAGCAGCAAGCAAGACCACCGGCACAAGCAGCAGCACCACCCAACATGGGAATAGTGCAGAATCCACTCCCGGAGCACCAGAACCAAAACCAAGTTGCTCCCATTTTGACGAACAGCCAGTCTGAGGCTGGTCGTGGGCAGCAGTGGAGAGTAGAGGACTCTTCCTCTCTTTGTTCAACGGGTCACGTTCCAAGTACCGCAGAGCGACCACCACGCCGCACCATCCACATACCTAGGCCACAACCCATTACCATCACCCCTCTACCGACACCCACATATCACTCGCCCGCACCCAATAACCCATTACCACTACCCGCCTTCCTCAAGCCCATCACGCCCCGCACTCCTACACCTCCATCATATAACCCCCCGCAAACCAATAACGCGCCCCTCCTACCATTTAGGCCACTATTACGCATACCATCTCCTACTTCACCCACTACTACCACCACCTACCCAGATATCCCCTTACCATCCAAACCGCTATTACGCGTACCATTCCCCACTTCGCCAACCACTTACCCATCCACCATCCAACCCTCTAGGCCTTTAATCCGCACCACGCCATCACCACCTAGCCCTACGCCATCACCTACATACCAACCATCCGCACCATCCAACCCTGCGGTACTTAAAGTGTCACCCGGATCTTCCACGGTTGAGGAACACGCGCTCCGGAGTGGAAGGATTTTCAACAAGGTCTTTCCTCAGTCCACAGTTAGAGATGGCCCAGCACAGCCGACTGAGGAAGCCCATAATGAAGAGAGTGCACCAGGCACTCAATATGACTTGTTGAAACATCTGGACAGAACACCGGCACGGATCACCATACTTGAATTGATCAAAAGATCCAAGATTCACCAAGAAGCCTTAATGGAATATCTACAGAGGGTGATGGTCAATGAGGACGTGCCGGTAGAGAAAATAGCAGCACTACTAGTTCCTTAGAGGGATCAGCCCTCCATTACATTTCACACATCGGAACTAGCACCGCCGGCAGCCAGAAGCATGGCTCTGAGCATTACGGTCAACATCTGTAAGAAGGCCGTGGATGCATGCCTGGTCGACACAGGGGCTTCGATCAATGTTTTACTTCCGAAGACCCTGGAGCTATGCGGTGTGCCCAAAGAAAAATGGCTGCCCAGCCCCATCTCAGTGACAGCATATGACAATTCTACCCGTTCCCCTATGGGAATGGTCTATTTGAAGGTGGAGCTGGGCCCCGTAAGTCATGCAGAGGTCGAATTTCACATCCTGGAAATCGACCTTTCCATAAATACCATTCTGGGTCGTCCTTATATCAAAACTCTTGAGGCGATTCCCTCTACGAATCACCAATGCCGCAAATTTCCTTACAAAGGACGAATTATTAAAGTGACGAGCATGCCGATCCTTGCTGCTGCTCATACCTTGAACATTAAGTCTGCTGTTTTACCTGGCCGACAACCTTTTCTGTCGGTATTACATGTCTACCGTCCAGTGGCTGATCCTCTAAAAGCCGCCACTATTTCTCCATACCCGTTAGATGCTATCAAAAGGGGGAAGTGCATGAGTACCCCAGGATGGAGAATTATGATGAAGAATGGCTACGAGCCTGGAAGAGGTCTGGGCACACAGTTGCAAGGCAGGACCACTCCTGTCAGAAATCATCGAGCAGTACCTGGAAGTGGTCTGGGCTATAGGCCAATAAAACTGAAACAAGATCCGGTTCAGCAAGTAGAGATCGAAGAAGGTCCGAAAATCTGGGAGGCAATGTCTACACCACCCAAAGAAGGCCGAGATCCCCTAACATGGACCCTGTGTACGCACTTTATGAAAGGGCCCATACTTAGCTACGACAACACGGTGGTCATTACTTCCTGTTTTGACTTC